>JAWWMO010000083.1:55113594-55128117 GCA_035047845.1 Dendrocincla fuliginosa
CTCCGGCCCGCGGGGGCGGCTCCCGCCGGGGCCCTCGCGCGTTGCCATGGTGCCGCGGCCCGCCGTGCTGTGGGCAGTGGCGGCGGCGGCGCTGGCGCTGCTGGTGCGGCGGGCGGCGGCGGCGCTGGCGGGGCCGGTGGTGCGCTGCGAGCCCTGCGACGCGCGGGCGCTGCAGCAGTGCAAGCCCCTGCAGCCCGACTGCGCCGAGAGCGTGCGGGAGCCCGGCTGCGGCTGCTGCCTCACCTGCGCGCTGCGCCCGGGGCAGCCCTGCGGCATCTACACGGAGCGCTGCGGGGCCGGGCTCAGCTGCCAGCCGCGGCCCGAGGAGGCGCGGCCGCTGCAGGCGCTGCTGGAGGGCCGCGGGCTCTGCACCAACGCGACCGCGGGCGGCAAGCTGCGCGCCTTCCTGCTGCCCGGACCGCACGCTGCAGGTAAGGGCTGCGCCGGGAGGAGGGGCGGCATCCCTGCGCGACCCTCCGCTTCGGTGCTTTCTTGCTCGCCTTTTCTAATTTCTTGCTCGCCTTTTCTAATTCCACTACCCCGCACCCCCCTTTCGTTTTCTTTTGTTTGAAGTTACAAAGAGAGCTGCCCGCAGCTGGGGCGGGCTCGCTGCAGAGCTGTCTCCAGAACAGGGGGCTCCGCCACGTATCCGAGCCTGGAATCTCTTGGAATGAGGGTGTGCTTTGGTCGAAGGAAGGGATAATTTACTTCTTCCACCTAATTTGTGTATGCGTAGGTTTACTCCAGCACCGATGCTGAGAAGTAGCTCCTCGCGAAAGAGGCAGAGTTGCCTTTTATTTTTTCCTTAAGAAAAAGGGGGAGTGGGGGAGGGATTGCGTGTTGCTTCTGTGGATGCGCGGGACTGCCAGGCTACAGAGCCTGGATGGGGAGAGAGACCATGAAATCCTTGCCGTTTGCACCCAGTGTTCTTGGAAAGAGAGTGTGCAAAAACTCGAGAGAGTGGGCTCTAACTCCTGTGCTGCAGCGTGGGGTAAGGCAAGGAAGTCTAAGCACAGAGAGGATTTAAAAAAAAAAAAAAATTAAATATCCCTTTGGCCTGGAAAGGTGGTTATTCAGAACAAAGCGTTTGCACAACAGTGTTTAAGAGGACGTTGGTTTTTTGCCTGCACTGCAAATAAATCTTTGGTCAAACGAAGCTTTCCCGTACCTCTTCCATGTCTTGTAAATGAGACGTTCACTGAGCTGGTTTTGTTTTGTTTAAAGAGGAACGGTTGGAAAAAGCTCAGTTAGCATGCACATTTGGAAATTTAAGACAGGGAAACTTGGGATTCAGATCAAGAAAGCACAGTCCCTCTATGCAAACATTTAATTAAACTGTTTGCTAACCAACAGCAAGTATGTTAACATTTATTTAATAGAAAAGTGTGTTAAAAGGCTTTCCACTGTTTGCATTTTTAAAAAGCCAGGAGATTTTGTGCTGGGTTGCAGGGGCTCTTCCTTAGTTGAGGAAGTGGCACCAGTGCTCCAGTTAACTGGCTTCTGGAAGAATAGGCGAAGCCTTATTATGATTATTTATGTGCTGCTCCCAAGCTGTGACAATTGGAATGAGAGCTTAGAGGTATTCACTGAAGTTTTAAATCTCCTTGGAACATGGAGCAGCTTCCTTCATCGCATGAGCTTGGCTCTTCATACTTATCCTTGGAGTGACACTGGAAACAAGGGGCATCTCCTCGGTAGTCAGGAGTTGATGCTGTTTAATGTAGTGCTTTTAACAGGGACTATTAGAGAAGGAGAAAGGGGAAGACAGAGCTGCACTTTGCTGAAAGTCTTTCCATTTTTCAGCCAAACTCCTGAATTTGCATTCTTGGCTGAGGGAGAGCTCTCATTTTTGAAATCAGCAGGAGCTCTGATTCCTTAAAAAGTGCTAAGTAGGACCCTTACAGTTCACATTCAAGGACTGAAGGTTGCAGACCTGGTGTGCAAGAAGGAAGAAGTACCTCAAACCTATGTGACATATAGTGCCTGCCTCCTCACAGGGACCACTCCACTCCCAGCTCTAAATCCAGCACTCCCTGGTACACACCCTCTCAGAGCAAGATCACATCATCTCCTTTACACTAGGTCCAGCTAGGTCCTGCATCACGTGCTGTACTGTTGGTCATTCCTAGTTCACAGAAATTGCTGGAAATCAGTATAGGGTGGAGTATATTACAGTAGTGATTGTAGTAGGCCACTGACTTTCCAACAGTTTTTTGGCCACGAAAGTGCTATGTAGTAGTGTGCATGTGCAACCCTTCTAATCTGTTTCAAAAAAAGGAGTCGGTAACTATCAGAGCAGCCTTGTTTCTCTTATGAGGGTTAAAGCTAGAATGGCACCAAGTTTTGTGAAACTGAGTTAATCAAATATGCTTTACAGTTTCAAATGTGGCAACATGATCATTTGAAATTGAAGTGTAAGAAGTGCTATTGAAATATGATGGCCTATGTAAACTGAAATGACCAGCCACGGTCATGGATATTCAATGCACATTAAGAATGTTTTTTTATTTATTTTTTAGTTGAAGAGAAAAACTAATGAACTGAATTGATTGCAGAAGATCGAGAGTCAGGTTTATAACATTCTATTGACTCATTTCTTGCAAATTTCATTGAGAATGTGGGGAAAAAAATACCACTGTTTCAAAACAGGACATTAAACCACCAAAAATATGTTCAAATACTGCTGAGAGTCTGAGCTAAACCCACAAAGGCCAGGAAATTTAGACTTAAGACTTAAACTTCCTTAATCCATTGGCACTGCAATTTGAATTTTCCTGGTCAATTATGTCAGTTGCCAACAGTGGCTACACTAAAACCACCGGTACCAAAATGTTAACTCAGATCCCTCTTCCTCTCATGTTCCTTCCCCCATTCCTGTGTATTGGCAGTGCCACTGTACTGCCTGTGTTGAAATATTTAGTGTCAGTGAACTATGTGAACATGCACTTTCAGGTTTAGCACTGAATTTCTCAGCTTTTGTGGTTTCTCAGTGAGTCATCCAATATAATTTTAATGTTGGATGTTATCATGGTGTTATCACACCAGTTATCATTGTGCGCTCCCAATAGTATTTCCTTAAAAATGCAGCATAGACAAATACCTCAGAAGGTACAGGAACACTGGACTTACAGACTATGTTAGAAAAATGTGCTTCTCCTGATCTCTTGTAGTTTAAAACTTCTGAAGCTCGAGATGAAAGCAATGCTTGTCTTTTGACACCATAACAGAATGAATGGCATTTTTTTTTGTCCCTTATATTTAAAATGTATAGCAGAGGAATGAAAGATTGCTCTTCTTTTTCTTTCCTGATCTGTATGTTGAATAAAGTTAAGGGGGGAGGGAGGGGCGGGGAGGGTAGTGTTAGAGATAACTAGTTGGACCCAGGAAGTTCAGCTGGGTAGAGTTGATTGTATTAACATCTCTTTAAAAAAAAAAAAAATATATATATATATAAAAATTACCATCCTGGGGAAGGCAGAGCCACACCGCAGCCCATAAGCGCCCGAAGCCGGCCGCGTTTGGCTGGGGTTGATGAAGTCAGCGGTGGCGGAGGGGAAGGATCCGCGCCCCGGCGCCGCTGGGGCTGCGGCGGCTCCGCTGCGGCGGCTCCGGCCCGTCCCCTGCTGCCGGCGGGAGGGACTGCAGCGGGCACCAGGGGCCGTGCTTCCCGGGGCAGCGCTTCCCGGGGCAGCGCCGGGAGCTGGTTTCCAGGTGCTGGGTACAGCCCGCTCGGGTGGTGCGGTGGGGGCGCCTTGAAAAGCCACCGTCAGGATGCTTCAGTTCCGAAAAGTCATCACTTGGCAACAAAGACGGTGATGCACGTGGAATGCTACATTGTTCGTCTTTTGGTATATTGCTATTTTGTAAAAAGGAGAATTAAGCTCTTAGACTAATCTAGTGGCTTGTTGATCGAGGGGAGACCTCATCGTGGCCTGCAGCTTCCTCCCAAGAGGAAGCTGCGGGGCAGGCACCAGTCTCTTTTCTCTCATGATTAGTGGTAGGACCTGAAGCTATTGCAGGGGTGGTTTGAGTTGGATATTAGGAAAAGGTTCTTAACCTAGAGGGAAGTGGTCGCAGCACCAAGCCTGCCAGAGTTCAAGAAGCATTTAGACAGCACTCTCCATCGTATGGTGTGATTCTTGGCATTGCCCTGTGCAGGGCCAGGAGTTGCACTTGGTGATCCTTGTTGGTCTCTTCCAGCTCAGGATATTCTGTGATTCCATGCTCTTGCAGACACAGCTGGCAGTTGAATAACGTTGTTTCTTCTGCATTTGTTCTTTTTGAAGGAAATTCCAGTGATTCAGAAGAAGACCGGAGTACCAGCAGCATAGAAAATCAGGCCATTCCAAACTCTCACAGGCTGCCAGAGTCCAAGTTGCATCCACCACACATCAAAATAGATATCATCAGGAAAGTGCAAGCCAAAGATACGCAGCGCTATAAAGTGGAATATGATTCGCAGAGTACAGACACACTGAATTTTTCTTCTGAGTCCAAACAAGAGACTGAATATGTAAGTATTTTTGTATTTGATAGTTGGGTCCCGTGAGCAAAGCTACACCAGTTTACAAAGGCTGCTGGTGTCTGTAAGAACCTGAAATAAGTCCCTCAGTGACAGGGTGCCTTCATCAGCACGTGCTCTTCTAGCTGTGTCTATATATTAGCTTCTGATACTGGTCTATCTGACTTTGGAAGCTCACTTGAAAATATTAATTTAAAAAAAGCTGTTGATCTTTCTGTAGTCCCAATTTGGGATGCAATCTTTGAATGTGTGTGATTTGTAGTCAGAGTGAGCAGTAAGAGCTGCAATTTAAAGCACGTGTTTAGAGCTTGTGAGGTCGGTACAGAAAGAAAACATGTGAAAGCAACAAGGAAGGTCTTTACTAACCAAGAATCTCCCTTTTAATCTCCAGTAGAACTGTGGAGTCTATATGCTTTCAGACACTCACATAAAAGGCACTTTACATGAGCAAACTATTAATATTACCACTTGAAAGTATAAATGTCATTACTTCACTAATTAAAAACTGTACCAAATGAGTCTTTGTGTCGATATAAAAACTTAAACATTTTTAAACCATGCAAAGAAATTTTTTTGGGTCTCTGCTGAAAGAGTGGGCTCTGGGATTGAGTCAGTAATATGCCCAGACAAAGTGTAGTTAAGCACAGAGTTTGTGGGCTGTGACTCTTGAATTCTGATCCCACTGCTGAGACTGACTGCCTTCTTGGCCTCTGGCAAACTATGAACTCCTCTGCTCTTGGTTTTCTGACTGCAAAGTGGGGCTCATAACGCTTTACTCCCTACCCTGAAGGGCTCCAGTGAGAAATAATTAGTTGGTGTTTGAGACATGCTCTTAAAAGTGCTTCTGAAAGCTCTTTTTGGCTCATTGTCCAAGAGCTAATCCTCACTACATTGTTGTCAGCCTTTTGCAGATAACGAAAGTGAGGAAAAAAGTCACATACTTATCTAATGAGACTCTTGTGTACTACTGGTTCTTTGCATATCTGCATCCATTTGGTCCAGTTGAAATTGGGAATCATTGTCCAAAGTTGAGGTATTTTATATATGCATATACATTATGCCAAACGACTTGTCAATTGTCTAAGTCAATTTCATTTAAGCTTTCAAATCCAGCAGAATTACAAAAATCAAATGTTATAAGGGAAGGCCTACCTGGTGTGTTTTCAGTGGCCTACTTTCTTCTTTTTCCATTTGGTGCAAGGCCAGCTTTTCCAAACTTATATGTTACTGATTGACACACTGGTTAAGCCTTCCCATGGGTATATGTGACTGTGATTTCAACTGGAAATGCCAGTACATGCCTCAGCGTATCATAGGCCCTTCAGTGTTTAGAAATCACTTCATCTTGAATAAAAAAAAGAGTCAGATTTTTTTCTGTGAATGATCTGCCTTTTGACATATCCAGCCATCCCTTTGTTTTAATGGATTTGTTTGGGTTTGTATTTCTTGTCCTTTAAAGATTTATTTACTCCTATGTGAAAGACAGAATTTGGGAATGAAGTTTCATTTGTGTTTTCTAAAACATGCTTATTAACAGGGTCCATGTCGTAGAGAAATGGAAGACACTTTAAACCACCTAAAGATCCTAAATGTCTTGAGTCCAAGGGGCTTTCATATTCCAAATTGTGACAAGAAAGGGTTCTACAAGAAAAAGCAAGTAAGTACAGAGTTTTGATCATTTCAATGAATGCCCTTCACCTTTTATGCATCTTTGTTGAAGGATCTTGCCAGCAAGGTGCATTATATATCATTTTACAGAGGAACTAGGTAATTTCCAGTTTTAGGACCTGACCCAATAGTGCTGAACCTTGTCAAGTGGGGATAGTATTTTTATTTTCTGTTGGTCATGACAACAGATTCATTTGAGAAACCTCATACCTAATCACACATGGGTTGACTGGTGTCCTAGATACTAATGCCCTTTGGTTTAAAAAAAGCAGTGCCTCTGCAATAACCCACAGAGCTAATGTTGCAGTCACCATATGACTGCAATAGATCAATGCTTTGAATTGTAAATAGCTGCTTGAGAGTTCCTAGAAGAACTGCACTGGATCATATTACAAAAAGCAACTTGAGAAAGCTATATATCTGTCCTTTATGTGCTACACAGGTCGCTTCCACAATCCAAGTCATGTTATCGTGAAAGTGATACTTACACTAGTTACTCTGCAGCAAGGATGGCTTCTCAGCCCTTTCTGGTTCTGGGGTTGTGACCTTTCTTGTGAAATGCAGACTGAAACTGCGGGTATTTATGCTTTAGTTGTGTCAGATTGAGCTACAGCAGCAGTCTTCATTCAGTGCTGCCCTTGAAGCTCATTCAGGAACTTGGGAAAGTGCATATTGCATTTAATTCCAGTGTTTAGTTAGTGGCCTGCCTCCAAATATGTTTCTTGGTATAATTCCAAATTTTCCTGAATTCAAAGGTTTCTTTTAAGACTTTTCTCAAGGACAGATTTTGTATGTGGGCCATCTTGTCTCTCCCATTTGGGTTTACACAAGTCAGTCTCTCTATCTCTGGTAACCAAAGGAGTGGTTGACTCTCTGTTGCTAGCTAATGCAGTTAATTTGTTGGAAATGAGAGGCCAACCTCCAACCAGGCAACCTTATTTTAGGAATGGTATCTCTCCATTTTTTGGCTTCCAGCTTTCTTAGAAACAGTCTTTCCCTTTCTGGTATTCCCTGGAGCTCTGCATTAAGCTGGCAGTGTCAGGTGGAGCATTTGCAATAGGGGTGAGATTTCCAGCCTTTCTGCCATCAGTCCAGCATTGACAGCACTGTTTGACCTTCGGTGCATGCTGCTGAACTTGTTTATGCTTCCCAGCTTTCCCCGAGCAGGTGGTGGCAACTCCCAAGCAGGGGAAGTTTCTTCTTGTTGCCTGGAGCTCTGAGAAGCCTGTGTCAGTCTTGTCATGCTGCATGTAAACTAGCAGAGAGCAATGCTCGTATCTCAGTCTGTGGGTTTTTTCAGAAAATGCATTGGACTGCTATGCAGAGCCATAAAAGGATTTCCTTTTAACTGTGTTCAAGGCACACAGGTGTACTGTAGCCCTTTTCCTTTTCTATGTATTAGAGAAGACCACAGATTGTTTACTTTGTTCAGTAGATCTTCCTTTCATCTCTCTTCAGACTCTGAGGTTTCTGCTTTGTCAGCAAAAATGTGGTGGTTTGCAAGCAGTCTCTGACATGTGTATGTAGTAAATCAGATCCACAGTAAGCACATATTAAAGTGGCTTACTTTAAAGGATGACTGTACTTTAAAGTGCAGTCATAGTTCTGCCACCAAGGCAGAATGAAAAGGAAGTATGAAGTTAAAAAATAGGAAAAACAGATAATAGTCTTACCTAGCCTTTGTTCCTGGAAGTTGATTTAAAAGAATAAGGCGGTGGTGCAGATAAAATACACACTTCTGCCCTCTGTTTAATATCTGTCCGGCCTAGAGAATTTCAAAACTGCTTTAGGAAAGGTTCCTCCACTATGTTCAACAACCCACCAGTTAGCAAATATAGAGGATGAAGGGACACTTTCATACTTGGCCAGCCTTGTCAAGCACTGTGCCAATTTACACAGGTCCAGTAGTCTGGGATGACTTGGGATCCTGTAGGAGATGCCCACAAATGGAGCTCGTGTGAGTAAATATTCTACATGACATTCAGTTGGGGTGCTGATCCCATAAACAAACCTTGATCAACTCTGGGAACAGGCCTTCACAGATAGGGCTTGCAGAGGCAGCCTGCTTCTCTCACCAGCAAAATACAAACCAAAAATAGTAATTGCCCTCATAGAATTAACTCCTAGAAAAAAGCATCAGTTTGAGAAGTGAGTCCTGTCCAGACCTCATTAACTGTCTGCAGGGAATTGTGACAACTGTGTTTGTTTGATTTTCTTTTTGAAGCGTTGTGTAGGTCTGATATTTTAGACAGTGTGAACAGGTGTCTAATCACATTAACAGAATGCTAGGTTATTTTATTAATTCCCTTCATTGCCATTATTAGCCACATTCAGTCTGTAGTTGAGTTATATTCTACTGTCACAATAAAATGCAGAATAATTGGTTAGGAAATAGACGGTAAATCCACTGAAAAATAAGTGCAAGGTAGGCATTTTGAATTCTGGAAACAACTGCCAGAACCACTGTCTAGGATGAGGAAGGATAGGTAGGAATCTGATAAATTATGATCACACTGGACACCATTAAAACTCATTCAGGAGACACTTCACATATTCTGCCTTCCTGGTCACCTGTTCTTCCAGTGAAGTTGAGAGCAGTTATTTTTCATGACACTTGTGGATATCTAGAAATTGACTTTTCAGGAACAAGGCATTTGCATATGTGAAACAATTTTAGGAACATAAATTTATCTGTCAGGGTATAACATGAAAAATATTTCACACCTTGTGTTTATATAAAAACTTTTTTAAAAATAAGACCTATTAAAATTTAGAATTCTTTGTCTTAATAAATCACACATGTAAGGTTGTACTATCCAATGGTGGTATATAGGTATATATAGTGGAATAGGTTGATACAGGCATGTTCCTGCCTCAAGCATGGCAAAAAGGGTTTTGATGAAATTAGAATTGTTATATGGGGCAATTACTAGAATTGCCCCATGTTTGTGTTCTGGAGCCAGATATTCTCCTAAATGTGAGCTGGCAGTGTTCCACTGAAAACAGACCTGGGCTTGGCAGGAGCCAAAACGGCCCGAGGTATATGTCAATGCTGTCTGCAGTCTGTTCCTGAAGGCCACAGTTGCAGCTCCATGGAGACCACTGGGCTGACCAGGAATTTAATGGGATACCATATGCTTTACTGTGCCCCACAAATGCCTCTGCGGCACTTCTTTGTGGAAGGGAGAGGAGCAGGTGGCATGGAAGCTGGCAGCTGGTGTTTCTATCAGAAGTAATTACTGTCTCCACGGCTTGAGTAGTTTTCCAGCTTTTTGAACTTACGAAGTCATACAGAAGAGCTGGGCAGAGCCTTGAAATGTATGTGGAGTACAAAATTCAAAGATATTCAGATAGATTTTTTTTTTTTTTCCATATGACCTGCCTACCACTTCTGTAGGGACTGCATGCTAGCTGTTTCAGGATAAAAGCATCAGAAGTGCTTTATTATTGACAGCATGGCTGGGTGGGTAGTACAAAATCACAGATTGGAAAAGATAAACTACTTCCTCATCAAGTGTTATTTCAGCTGTAGAATAATCTAAGAAGTCTGTTTTTCAAATGGGTTGTCTAGAAGAAGTAAAAAAAAAAGTCCTAGTAGTAGGAAAGGTGCTTCTGCGAGCTAACTTTGTCTTGCAGTTAATTCTGAAAATTGATTGTGCAACTGTAAAAAGGAATCAAACCCTCCAACAACATGAGATAACTTTAATTGATCATTTGTTTTGAGAGTGATGCAAGCCTATGAATCAGTGAGAGTTGTGTAACATACTTCATATAGTACTTCTAAAAGGGGAGGCTATGTTACTATTATTAGCAGAAGTGTAGTTTCGTTGCCAGAGCACCAGGCTGGCAGCCAGAAGCCCTATGCTTTTTGGGCTCTGTCTGTGCCTGCTTCGTTGGGAAAAACGACTCAAGAAGTCCTGCCTCAGTTTCCCTTTCCGTAAAATTTAAATTGTGCCAAGACTGTTTTTTATTAATTCTTCTGTTTTGAGTATGAAGAATTTAAGTCATTAAATGTTAGCACTACTTAACCTAGAGTCCAGTCCAGCCACCACCAAATTGAAGGAAAATTTCCCTTGACATCAGTGGACTTTGAGCAGCCATTCATTGCAATCCTGGAGAATAAGTGTAAGCTCTAGTCAGGCTTTTGAGACAATAAATAAATAAAGTAGTAAGATTTATGTTTAAAGATTTGGTACAGAAAACCAGTTGAACAGATAACTGGAACTGAAATGCAGGTAACCATTTAGTTTATCAAATGTAGCTGTTCTCTCAGTAGGTTTGAACTTCCTCTCCTAAAACTAAGCTAATACGTACTTTAAGCTGGATCTTGTCATCCTTCTGCTGTGCATTTTTCATAGGGCTAATGCAGAAGGACTAGAAATTTGTAGAAAGAAAGGCGTTGTACTATTTCTGCATTGGGATTGTTACTCAATAATATATTACAAGGGTGGATTAGTTTGCAGTTATGGTGATTAAAATTACTTCATTTAAAATAAAATAAGCAAGTTGTTGAAAAATTTGTATCTACTGTGTGACCTGCTTACATCTTTCTTTCACAAGTTCCTAGAGAAGACTGTCCACACTGCTCCATGCTCACGGGCCAGTGTGCTAGTGCACACTGTCCCAGGAGTGATCTGTATTCACAGTTCTATCCAGAATAGCACCCTGTCACCTGAGACTAAACTAGACATTGAAAGGATCAGGCACTTTGAGCAGCATGTGAAGCCCAGTGCTTGCTTCATGCTTCCTTGCGTACCTAAACATGGAAAAGGCACTTAGTGTTGTGAGCTGCTGCCATATCCTCCTGGAGACTCTGGAGAACAAGCAGTTCATCTGACTTGTACCAGCCTGAACCTCTGAAAAACTTGGTTTGCTCTGACTGTGATCTCAGAGGCAACATTTGCTCTTCTTGCATGATACACTTGACAGTGTTGAGGGATCTAAGTAGCTTCAGTCTAGCCAATGTTCCTTATATTGACAACGCAGCAGACAAAGCCTCAGGAAACGAAGTATGCCTGCATCACTGCATCCTTTGTCAGTGTGTCCTGAGTAAACAGCCACCTCTGTTTGCATTTGAAGCAAACCCTGTATCATCAAATCCCAAAACATAAGCTGACATGGAGCCTGTTTCTTGACAGTGAGGCTGACCATTGCAAACCTAGTGAGATTCTGAGATATGTCTTGTGAGTGGGTAAAACCCCTGTGAGGTCCCGGAGGTTCAGTATGTAACTGAACCAGGGTTGCATACTGAATGCAGCCTGTAGCACGTTATCTCTTTTAGTCTAGTCTTTACCATTCTTAGTTGCTGGGGGGGGGACATTACTTGCTTAGTACGTAGTAGAATTTATAATGCATTTTTACTGCATTACTGCTTCTAAAGAGGATCAGTGTCATTGCCTGTTGTAGTTTCAGGTTGGTCAGCCTTGTGAGTAAATTCCGGCCATTAAGTTAAAGTTGTCATAGGTTATACACTAGTAGATATGCAACCGTATTTATAGGAAAATGTACATGTAAAGTTCTAACAGTTGTTGAAGTGATAATTCCATTACAGAAGGATTATGTATCTGTTAATAAACGTCAGCTACAGTGTTGAATTTCCTCCAGCAAACAGATGCAAGCCAAGGGTGTTTATTGCTGCAATGGTTGTCTTTGCCAGTCTTGTGCTTTAGTGTAGAACATATCTGTTAACTTTCTTTTCCAAAGCTGGGTCCTAGTCATTAGCCGGTATTGTTGTAAGTAGTCCTGGTATTCAAAAGAAGTGTCAGTGCTGCAAAATACAATGGGGAGGAGTGCTTCATAAGATTGTTTTCAAGTCATTCTCAGTACAGTTTTACTATAGAGCAGCTAGACCCAGAGGCGCTGATGGGGAGAAGAGGTAAGTTTTTCAATTAAAACTTTGTAGTGATAACAAGTACTCTGATTCTGTCAGATACAGTCAGGATATGGAAGTGCATCTATCAAATGAGCAGGAATTCTGCTGTATAGCACTAAGAGCAGAGAAAACATAAATCATGCTGACCAGCTCTCTTATTCTGTTTCAGTGTCGTCCATCCAAAGGCCGAAAAAGAGGTTATTGCTGGTGTGTGGATAAATATGGACAGCCACTTCCCGGGTATGATGGGAAGGGAAAAGGAGATGTCCACTGCTATAACCTAGAAAGCAAATGAGGGCTGGGTGCCAGCTCTTCTGGCATCTGTGCATGGCCGCTGGACCTCACAGAGACCTTGGAGGGGCTGGGCACACACTGTGGACTGCATTGCGCGCGGAGTAATGATAATCTCTGCCTCCTGCAGCAGATGGGGAGTCGCAGCCTCTGCAGATGCTGCTGCAGCTGCACCCTGCCACCGACACGCGTTGAGCTTCCTATAGGATGTGTAGGGAGTTCTGAAACCCCATGTAAACCTGCACTATTGATACCCAGAGAGAGAAAAACAAAAGGCACTTCAGAATGGATTCAGGGAGTCTCCACTTACTTTTTAAAGAACGGCCTGTGACCAATTTGATCCCGAAAGATACTGTTGGTTTGGGTTTTTTTTTTAAAGAATTTATAGATTTTAAACTTGTAAAAGTATTAAAGAAAAAAAAAACACAAAAGAAACAAAAAACCCAACAAGGATTTAAAGGTAAAGTTTTTTTTACAGGTCTGATGGGAAACTTGTCTTCACGGGTAAAAAGTTTTATAAGAATCTCAAAGAACTTTTTAAAGAAATGTATTTCTAAAATAAAGACATGGCTATTTTTTTTCTGTAAAATTTATTATGAATATTCTGTTAGTCTGTATTTAATATAATTGTTTTTTAATAAACTTTATTTAAATGTTACATTTGAATACCAAGTATTACATGGTAATTCTAGTGTATGCTTCTGTATGCTAAGAGAAAGTAAGGATATGGAATGATTTACAAATATGTTTAAATCTATATGCATACACACTGACCTATGCTAGATAACAGAAATTAATTTGTGGGGCAAAGGAAGTGTTTCCAGAAGAGTTTGAGATTTTGAGTATTTGATAGAACTACAAATACCAAGATAATTTTTGATTATTATTTTATTTTATTGTTATTTCTAATGTATCCATCACTGAATTATGCCACTGGAAAGGATAACAGTTGCACTGAAGCTCTTGGTAAAGCCTTCTTTTGTCTGTCCTTTGCTTCAGTTTGTGCAACAGGGGTTACATTTCCTCCATTTCTTGCTCACACTAATATAGAATATTCCCGGACAAAAAATTGCCATTACAGTACCACCCTTTCTATTTGCTTATTTATTTTGAAAAGGTGTATCTATTCTGTGTTGTCTTGGTACATTCTACCAAAGCACATACTGTGTACGAGGAACTCTTGTTCAAAACAATGCTGACAAGATGGGGGGATCATCGACCGTGGGTGTTGAGCCCCATGTGCTTGATTTATGCTACACAAAATTGTTGCTTGCTTTGACTATGGTAGAAGTCATTTGCCTGCATCCAAGTATAGAATAAGAACCATTGAGTTTAAATATTTAAACCAACTGTCTGCCATGGTGTTATATGTCTTTTTAATTGGAGGAGAAGTGATTTGGTTTTGTTGTGGTATGTGATGCTTTCACATAAGGAAGGCTTTGGCAACATTCTTTTTTTGAGACTGTTTACTGAACTTTGTGGAAAATTCTGTATGACAAGGAAATCTGTATAAGGAAAGGTGGACTGTGAAATGTAACATCTCTCTGGAAAGTAATGCCATATTTTGTATATGTATTTATTTATATATTTTATATAAATATTTTATATATTTATATAAATATATATTCTTATATGTGTCACTATAAATGTTTGATGTCACTGTAGAAAAAAGAAGCCATCAACTCTGTAATTTCGTGTTGAGTTGGGAACTCTATGAAGACTGAGGGCAGTGGGTATCCAGCTGATGGGGCCGTGGGTTGTGTCATCTAGGAGAGACCATGGGGCTGAGGAGCTGGTTCCTCGCCCACCGCATGAATTGCAATGACCCTTGTTCTAATTTCTGTCTAATTAAATGAGTTTACATCATGATTAAAACTGAAATTTTATAACCTCAGAGTAAGAAAAAAAAATATACATGAGGTGATGCTTACTCCAGGCTAATACAGATTTCCTGACAGATGGTTACAGGAGGCTTTTTGAGGTGAAGATTTATTGCAATATTCTTGTTGCTAAAGCAAATGCAATGCCTGCGAAGATTTGTTGGCAAAATAATAAATGCTGGGCTTTTTTTTTTTTTTTAATTTTTAAACCAGTTCCTTTCAAATAATTTCACAGAGAGAAGATAGTTACATTTGCACCAATATTTGGGCACATAACCATAGATAGAAAA
>JAWWMO010000083.1:55128217-55142142 GCA_035047845.1 Dendrocincla fuliginosa
CCATAGATAGAAAAATAAGGATTGGAGTCATCAAAGTGAGTTAGTATTTTGCCCTTTTTTTTATTTTTTTTTTGTTTGCTATCTGGTGAGCTTTCTGAAAACAAAAATCGGTTTCTTGCCAAAAGTGATAGATAGCTGCCAGATTTTGCAAGTATGCAAGAAGTTTTCTAGTAGCCTGTGACAGGATTTCTGATTTGGGTATTTTGTCAAGTATTTTAAGCTTTTTATGTTTTTCCCTGTCATTAAAAACAAATACAGAAGAAACTGGCTAGGAAAAGTTCTTAAGTGATATTTTTTTTATGAAAAACCCCAAGGAAACTACATCTTAAGGAACTCAGACTGATTCAAGCAAACAATCTGTCACATGAATTATTTAAGAAATGACATTCATCTCCTCTAGGTCAGCTCCTCCTAAAGGTCTTTAGTAAGAGAGGAAACATACAGCCATAAGTGAGGAAAAAAAGAATTGTGGGGTTGTGCAAGTCAGTTTTGTTATTTAGCTTCCAACAGATGTCTTTAAACAAAAATTATGTTTAAAAATAACCCCTGCCCCAAGAAAAAAATTCTCACCTGTAATTTGAAGCTTCCCCCTTTTCAGAAGTTGCCTTTTAAATATATTTTACAAGCACAGTTGCTTGAACTAGTAGTGGATACTTGCCATTGCCAATCTGATGTTCCTGTCAGTTGAGTTGACATTTGTATGAAATTGGTATGCAATGCAAAATAACTATTAATTCTCCCCCTTCCCCCAAAAAAAAGAAAAAAAAACTTTTCAAAGAGGATCAGTTGTGACTTTTTTTCTTTTTTTCTTTTTTTTTTTTAAGTGTTCCTATTTCTGTGAAGACAAGGGTTCAATTCAATAGACAAGAGTACTTGTCATTCTAAGATTTTTCTCATGGCTAAGGGAGTCAAGCTACAATTCCAACAAATATATTTGTGATCTACATCCAAACAGCAGGATGTGGGCCGCATGAAGCAAATGTATGGGTCGGTATCAGTCCAGGGGAAGATGAGTTCCCTCAAAGCACATGTTAGCCATTATTCCTGCTAAGAGCTGTAGTGAGTGGAAAACTTCGGGTTTGGTGATGAAAGTGGAACCAATACATTAGGAAAAACCTCTTATCTTGGTGCCTTCATTGCCTTCAGCTCAAGTGGTGTATTTTATTAAGTGAACAGCTTTTTTCTAGTTTTTAGTAAGCTCTTTCAAGAATTTCACGTGATCTAGGTTAGTATTAAGGAGTCTCAGAAAAATCCTTTTAACTGCAAACATTATTTACACCTCAAATATTTGCTTGGCAAGGTACTACAAAAGCCCCAAGCATGTACTGCAAAACTTGCTGATTTCTTTTTGAGCATATTTCGCATGTTGCCTGGGTACCATATGTAGCCCAGATTGATGTGGTAAGTATTTATTTTAACAAGTGTAATAAATAGCTGCATAAATCCTTATAATTGACCAGAATGAAGTTAAAGCTGGCTGCAGGCACCTCTGTTATCTTACAAACTGAGGAAGTTCTCTTTTTTAATAGATGTACTATGCTTTAGTTTTTGGAGCCCAGAATATCATTTCCACTCCTTTGACATGCACAGCTCTCATTGCATACTGCCAGCTATTTGTACACAAGGGAAGGAGGCTTCATTGAATACCAAAACCACAGAATTCATTCATTTTTAGTACAGTCTGAACTTTTTATGACTAAATTCCATAGAAACCTTAACACAGCATAATTCCTTATTGAACTGAGCCCTAAATTTAAGTAATGGGTTTTGAAACCTTTTGGGAAATCATTTTTATGTATCCCTAGTCACTCTAGACTCTAGTCACTGTGTAAGCAAGGATGGCTCCACAGAGATTTCACACACTAGCAATAGGAATTATATTTAAAGTATGAACAGTACTGAGCGATTTTAGTGGACGCCAAAGCATATTAGTATTCAAAATGAAATGTTTATATAGGTAGCTGTTTTCTAAATGGTCCTGCTGTGCCTTTAGAAATCCTTCACTTCGATTAATTTTTACCAGAAGAATATACTTGTTTCCTACATAAGAAAGGACTGACTCCTTTCTCTTCCCCAACTCCTACTTTTTCTTTCGTTTTGTTTTGTTTTGGGTTTGTTTTCTTTTTTTTTCCTGAGAGATTCAAAATTAAGGTCCAAAAAGGATATCAGAGGGCAAGTTTTTTGTGGTCAGTATGGCTATATCTGCAAGCATGAAAAATTGATTTTGTATGAGGCCATTAGAAGTCTTTTGGTATGTCCAGTGGATCTGGGTCTCTTCTTATAACTGGAATGTATTTAACCATTTGGTTTTGGAGTCTCCATACTTGGAGATACTCAAAAGCCATCTGGGCATATTCCTAGGCAACTGTCCCCTGGTGGCCTTGCTTGAGCAGGGCAGGGTGGATCACGTCACCTCCAGGCCTTAATCATCCTTCGATCCTATGAACCAGTCAAGGTGTACCACCTTGGTATCCCAATTTCCAGCACATGAGATTGTCTATATTATGCAGTGCATTGATTGAGAAGATGTTACACCTTTTTCTGCCAGAAAGGAAATTTCCTGGAAAACAGCAAGTAGTGCAAATTTGTTGTTGATCAGAAGAAGCCTGAGTTTGAAAACTTTGCATTTTAGGCACTACTTCTTCCAGTTCAGATTTTGAAGATATGAAAGCATATACACCAGCCTTAGGGAAAGTCCTACTGGAAAAATATTTGCTTTTGCTTTTACCCTGTACATATATTAAAAAAATAAAAATTACTTCAATGCAGAAAGTTGCAGCTGAAAAAAAATGGAGACCAGATATTAGCAGAAGCAGAGGGGAATGCTGCAAATCTCAGTTTATCCTTGCAGAATGCATGTCCTGCTGCTCCATGTATCCTGGCTCTCCACTTCTGCTGACCTATCCAAATTCCTTAAGAGCCTTTCTCTGTCATGGCTAGTTTCACCCCACTGCTCTCTCCCTGAAGTGGGGATGGAAAAAAAGGCAGGAAAATTATAGCTGCAAAGAGAAGCTGAGATTTCCTCCAATCTGTTAGCCTGAAAAAAAATCTAAAGAAAATGTCATTGAGAAGGACTGCTTCCCATGGCCATGCGTGGCAAGACCTTCCAAAAGTGGGGTAGTGAGTGACTTGCTTATGAGAGTCAGGCTTAGAGTGCATTTCCCTCATTTCTTCCAGCTAGAGGGAAGAGGCTATTTTTGCCTGCTTATGCCATAGAGAGAATATTCAAGGTGAAGACTTGTTTCCTTTGTCTGCCAGGTATAATGTAACTTGCACCCAGTAAAAATGACCTAACTGACTGAGCTTGGAAAGTTGATTACTGCTTTACCACAGGGGTGCTGCAAGCAATCTTCAGCCCTTAGATCCTGCCATACATTTCCACAGCTGCTATCACCTCACTACCAGTAACATGCTGATCTTTTTCTGTTTCCTTGCTGGGGCTAAATGTTGAGGGCTCAGCTGCCAAAGCAGCAATAAACAGAAGCTGCAGGCAAAGCAAAAATATGAATGAAGTTGATGACATAGCCAGCATTTTCTCTAAGCCTCCGGAGACATCCCACACTAAGACAGTTTTCCAGAGAACCTTAGCCTAGTGAACTACAAAGCACCATCAATGAGAGAGAAAAAAGTCACATGTCACCCCTGGCATAATTACGCAATTAGACACCTCAATGTAGGTGCAAATATGCTGCTCTTTGTTAGCTTAAGAGCAGTTGGAGGGGACTGAGAGCAGAAGGAAAACTGCCCATGCTGTGTTCTGCATGGCAGAACTGCAGCGGGGAGACTCTGCTGGAAGACCTGTGTGTGTTGGTCAGGCACTGTCCCTGATGGGAAATGTGGTAAGGGAGCGGCAAGGAGCCAAGCATGTGCACAGCCCTGCCTTCCCTTGGGTGCCCTTGTCTTTGCTGGGTTGCCCATGCCCACTCAGATGGGACAATCCAAGAGGGAATATGAAAAGATGAGCAGAAACTTTTCCAAAATTACACATCCAAGTTCTGGAATGGACAAAGTTTAGATTTGTTCCTTTGACATTAACATCCCCAAGCACCCTTACTCCCACATCTTTCCTGCAGGAGGCTGACCCTCTTCCTGAACGCTCACAATAGCTTACTTGCAGATGGACTTTGCACCCTGGAGGTGTGCCAAAGGGAGGAGGAAAGGAGAGAAAATAAAATAAAATAAAATAAAATAAAATAAAATAAAATAAAATAAAATAAAATAAAATAAAATAAAGCCCTTGTTTGTTGACAGAGCTATTGTCAGAGATGTTTCATTACTCAGACAAAAAAGACTGGTATGTCTGGGCTCCTGCTCCACTGTTCTTGTTTTTTTGTACTTTTTGGTAATACAGAATGAACAGGCTGTACGCCCAGCAAATCTTCTCTTTCTTTGCCCCTCCCACCTTCACCTTAGTGTGACCAGGTAATATAGGGTGACATGTCCATAAGAGAAGCCTTCCACTTGCACCAACTCTGCTACTGTTACTCATTATATACCATCTGCCCAAATTTTAGAGTGTCAAATGTGTTAAACACAATTAGGTGTTTGTTAAGATGCTCATCCCCCACTTTCCTGTGCAGTCTGAATACCTGCCCAGTTCTTGATGTAACATACAACAGCAATTGGTCTATAAATACAAAATGTGTCTACAGAAAGCATGGGACCTGTCATCAGTGCAGCCTGGGGAGACTGTTTAGGCTAGTGGTTTATCAGTAGAGTGATAGCCAAGGAAAAGTAGACCAACTTTAAAAGTGTGCTGTAAAGATAGACCCAGGACTTGACCATTCAATATGCAGCATTGGCTGAGAGGCTGACTTGGAATGAGTCACTTGGTTCTTTTTTTTTTTAACAGGTATTTTTTACTATTTTTATTTTGGGTTGGGCAGGGATTAGACACCAGTGTTGTTCTGTGATAGCAAAGCACTCACATGGGTATAAAAATAACATTTACAGATCTAGCTGCTAGACTGTTGGTAAAGCACAAAAACCTTTTGTTCTGACTTTGCAGAAAAAAAGTCTCTGTTTTAGCATTTTTTTGGATTCCCATGTAATATCTACTGCTCTGGGAGCTGAGTGCTTTCCAGGAATGCAGTAAATCCTGTGACAAGCCTCTGCATTACACCATTCTTTTTCATCCCACTTTTCTTCTCCCTGAGGAAAGCAAGCTATATGTGATGCATTTTCTGTTTGCATTTTTATTTTGTTCTCTGTTTAAGACTCATTAGCAAGTGAAAGATGAAAGGAATATGTGTTTGGTTTTTTTTTTGGTAGAGAAAAAGTCTAAATCTTCATGTGCTTAGTATCTAATTGCACTTTGGATTGGCTCTGTAGAAAGCTGTTTGCTAAGTTTTGCCTTTGCAAAGCATGTGTTTTTACACAGTGACAGGGATGCTGCCCTTCACCACCATTTTCTTTCTCTCCTTTCTCTTGCCTCACCTTCAGCCAGCTCTAGCCAACACACGTGTCTCCGCTGCACACCAAAGTGATGAGCAGAACTGACTCAGTATGAGCATGGCCCAGTACCAGGTGATTTTAGGTTGTCTTGGGCAGCTTCAGGGGAAACAGAGAGTAGAAAATGAAGTGCAGAGGGCAGTGACCTCACTTCTGTGCTATGAGCATTTTGCAGCTGGCAGTAGGCCATGGGCAGGAGGAGGCACGGCTGGAATAAACCCTGCTGCAACAATCCTGGCAGGGCTTTGGCAGGAAGAAGCACAAACCGGTAGGTAGGGTTCTCAGATAACATGAACCAAACATTACAGATACTCGCCTAAGACCTTCCGACCAAAACAATTTCTTTCTAGGTAGAGTAGGAGTGCAAGTGGGTATGAAATAAGGGAGCTGAATTAATGGGGAATAGTACATCTGCTTTATACATCCAGCTGCACACCAGGTGACCTGGGCTGCTGAGAGCATCCTGTAACACTGTTCTTACCTTTCTTGTTTGCCCACTCATTCCCAGCAGGCTTGGCTTGCCAGTGCAGGAGGGACCTTGCAGCAGGCACACACTGAAGCCAGGACTGACAAAAAACCAAAACAAAACAATCCCACAAAGCAGAAAAAGAAGAAAAAGAACAAAAAAACCTCCAACGAACCAAACAAACACACCTCCCCCCCAAAAAAAAAAAAACAAAAGAAAACCCTGAACTGCCCCATGAGCAGGAAGACTGCAGATCTTTGATTTTTCACCCTGATCCTTGAAGCTGATCATAAAAATTAGGACAAATCACGACATGTGTCATCTGTGGTCTAAATGTAGTTCAAACTCCTGGCAGCACTGTGATAGGGGGTATAAAATTTGCCTGCTTTGCCTCCTTGCATTAGTCCTAATCCCAGTATATGGAAGAGTCTGGCCCAAATCAGACAGCCCATCCCAGAACAGCTCAGCAGATGTCTGTCCTGGTGAGCCCTGGCAAGATGTCACATGAAGCCAGATTGCAGATAAGGAAGCATCCCTTCCCTGCCACTTTCAGGGGGAGGTAAGGGGCTAAACCCCTCTGAGAAACTGGTCTGTCATATCTGAATGCTGTATGAGGTAACTTCTGCTACTGGTACTTAACAATTAAAAGAAAAAAATTCTCCTAAATCCCTGTCAAAAACTAATTTCTTGCAGCTAGAACGGGAACCAGCCACCCTGCAAAGCATTAGAAATAGTTATCCACTGGATTGCTATATTGCAAAGCGACCATTAAACATTATTAACATTATGAGTCCTTCCCCTATATATATATAAAGATCCCATTAAAAAGAACTAATTTCTGCTCTCTCGACATCAACCTTTACATAAGGTCTAAGGGGTGAGAGGAATCAGACTGCTCTTAAGAGTGCGCTGTAGCTGAATCCATGAATTCCCTACCTTTCTTCACCATTTTCCCTTGGCAATGCCGCACAACAGTTGTTCAGTGCTGAGTAGACTCCATGAAAGGACTCCAAAATTCTGCCCAAATTTGCTGCTTCATAATTTTGATACAATGATTGCCAAGCATTTTGACACAGTGAATGCAGTGCTCTAACACAGTTTTAGCAAGGTCTCACAGCAGCTCATTACAGGAAGGTTAGGCATTAGTTATAATACCATATAATGCCATCAACTGCTTTTATGTGCTTTCCTTGGGAAGATCTCAAAAGACTCCACAAAACAGGTCAGTAGTATATCCATACTTTTAAATCTAGAGCAGTTTAATAGACCCCAGTTGGATCAGCTCACATTGACATGCAGATACAGCCAACACAGTCAGCAGATGCAACACACAATGCCACAGACACAGGATAGGGAGAGCAGAGATCTCCACGCTTCGGCTTTGCAGTTTCTACAGGCTGCTTTCCTTCTCCCATTTAGAACCCAAATCTTGTGCCAACAATCATCAGGCGGAGTTTATGCTGAGTTTCACTCCTGCCAGGCTCTTAGAAAATGTTATCACTCTCCTTTCAGGTTGTTTTCTTAGGAAGGGTTGGTGCAGCCTGTTTTCACCTCTGGGACTTGCTAACTCCCACACCAGTTTTTACATGGACAAACTCAGCTTGAAGCCAGCATGGCAGTTACTTGAATTCTCTTTTTCTCTGTAACCACTAAGTTGAAGGAACACGTTGGGGAGGGAAAGGGACTATATCCCAAACCAGGGAGACCCTCTTCTCTGCTTTCAGCAAAAGGAGTTTTTCCCCAGCCTCTCTTTTACAATCTCTAACTTTCTGTGCAGGAAATGGCTTTTTTTAGTCTTGATGTTATCTTTTAAATGCACTAATACTGCTGCCTTGGGCTTTTGAGTGAAGGAAGACATTCAGCTTTCCTATCCAGAAAACCTTTTAATAACTTCCCTGGGAGGCTGCAGTTTTGCCCAAGGCAGAGGCTTGCAGAGCACAGCTGGGATTGGAGAGGGCAACAGAAGGGGAATGGGGCAGGGAGAGCAAAAGAAGAAAAACTCATTGCAGGAAAGGAGCTTCGCATTCAGGAGGTGGTTTTGCAAGAGTTTTGCCTGTTTTCCTGCTGAGGTCAGGCTGTTGAATGGGATAATGCAGAGAGCAAGAGACTGGGACAGAGTAGAAGACATTATTTAATAGTTCATCTTAAATAACATGACATTGTCATCATGTGAATGACTTACACCTGTCAAAGGTGATGCAGAATATCCTGCTATGTTTGCCATTTATCCAGTGCATGTGTATGAAAAACAGATAGAAATACTGTCCCATTAGGAGCTTCAGTGTATAATTAAGGTTCAGACTTTCTTTTTCAAGAAACAGCTTGACACTGAAACAGAGGTGCAAAAGTAACATGATATATACACAAAACAGGTTTTAAATAAGTTTGTAAGCATGGTCTCTACCAAAATCTATTTTTTTAAAAATTCAGTTTTACATCTATAAATATATAGTACAAAAAATACAAGGTAACCAGCCATTTTCCCAATAGTTATACCATTTTAAGTCTTAAGTAGCAACATTCCTCCAACATAAGATACATACATTTAAGAGCAATAATATTAAGTATTTACATATCAAGTTATGAAGTGTTTGAGAATATAAATTAATAACAACATAGAGACAAAAATACAGGTACTGTGAAATAAATAATTCAACAGATTTACATATGAGGCTATCTAAAATATACAAACAAAATATACAAGATTATAGGATTTGATCTTGCAGTTGCTCATATCTGTCACTTGAGCATCTAGGCAATCTCAGTGCAGTAAAAATGTTATTTTGTGGTTTTACTCATACTCTGAAAATGAGGTGCACAATAGTGAAATGGCTCCTGACTGGAATGGCTACTGACTGGAACAGGCCCCCAGAAAACTTGGTGTGAAAAACCTTGGTGTTCAGTTTCATTCTTGTGAGTTGAGATACTGTTGGCATTCTGGGTCTCCTTTAATTTCTGGAGATCCAGGAATTCTTCTGCCACTTTTTGGATAGACACACCAGCATTCAGCAGACTCTCCATCCAGTAAAGTTTCACACTAGAATATTATTAGCAAAATAAAAATCACCATAAGGAACTGCAAGCAGGAGACTACCTGCGAGATACTGCAAGTAGAGGTGTTGCACAGAATTAGGATCAGGTGGTGAGGACCTGCCATGCATAGACTCCTTTTGAAGGCAGTGGTTCGCAGAACCTCTGAACAACACACTTGGTTAGGGAGCCAGGACCCAAGCTCAGCTACCACAACTTCAAATTTAAAACTGCCCATTCCTTAGTAAACAGCAGTAGAAAATACCAGTATCTTCCAACATGAGAAATAGAAGGATGGTAGAGTATACAAACTGGTAGAGTGAGCAGAGACTGAATGGTCTGGCTCTTCACTCAAGGAGGCAAATAAGGTGGTGTGTGGTGTTGTTTTGGGTGGGTTTTTTTTTCCTTTTTTTTTTTTTTCTTTGAGGGAGGGGGAGCAGCAGGGGAGAGGGAGGGGGTTGAACAGTTTTCTGTTTGTGCTTGATTAGATCCCAAGGTCCCAGTGTTTGTGAGACACATCATGATGCCATACCCAAAAACAAGGTGTCTTGGTGACACAGATTTATGCAGACCTACTAAATTTGTGTGCATGGCCTGTGGTTACAGGGTGTGGCTTGAGGTTTGGAGCTTTAGTTAGGTTTGCAGATTACTCTCACTGTAACTTGCAATGCCTTTTTTTGAGGGTATAATGGAAATTAGCAAATAAACTAATCCACAGGCAGCACAAATCAGTATTTTCGTTCTGCTTTCACAAGGTTAATTTTGCTCCAAATTGCTTTTTTCACTGCCTGTGTGGCTTTCCACTGCCTGGGAGCTGATAACCCCCCTTTACCATAGTGATTATTATATACTCAATGGGCTTTGGCAGGTAGTATGATGGATGTTATAAATTAATATCAACTGGAACTGTGCTAACAAATCAAGGACATGGAGCTTGATTTGGCCTGGGAGCAGACAGGGTTAAAATATTTTAGAGAAGGCTTGGAGTGCACCTGTTCTGTGAATGGAAAAGACTCTCCTGCCTCCATTGCTGTCAGCCCCCCACATGCGGTTCACTTTAAAGTGAAGGACAAACCATCTGCTCCACTACAAAATATCCCTGTTTTCACAACCTGCTTGTCCAGCAGCTGCAGACTTGTGAGTTTGGGAGCAGAGGGCTGTGAAAGGGTTGGCTGTATCAGGCTAGTTGAAGCATTGCTTTGAGTAGATAGGGGAAAAGAGGCACACACCTGTTTGCTGTGGTAAAATCCATTCTTGTCGCAGTTGGGCAAGTAGAATTTGTAAATCTCCCCTCCACTCCTCTGCTGAGCATTTGCCAATTTATACAGGGCTCTGTAGAGCTCCTTCTGACAAGGACCCTGCAAGAATACCAAGCACAGGTTGTAAATACCAAAATCACAAAGAAACTAGCTAAACTAAAAGGGATCAAAATAAAGCTAGAAAAATCTGAAAATACTTATTAGGCATATAATCAGACTGTTTTGCATACAGTTTTCCTTGTTTCAGGAAGAATACACAGAAAACCCTAGTGTTGCACTTAGACCTTTGTTTTTATTCTTTGAGGTATTTTCTGTCCTCAAACATGAGGATTTTAGTCCTTAAATTGCCACACAAGGAAATTTAACCTGCACTAAGTAAACACATTACGGCTCAGAATGTACAATCTCTCCTATTATGGGGAGGTGCATGTTAGGAGACTGGTACGTGAGATTAGCCACGTTTTCTGGGTTGCCATGGCCCTGGGCTCTGTTGATATATGGAGAATAGGTACAAGACATATATAGACGGTGCAAGAACAAACATCTGAATGTTTGTTATCTTTTGTACAAGACAGAACTGTCGCCAAAGCAACATGGAGCCACCTTATAGCTCTGAGACCAAAACCCAAAGTGCCTGGAACTGGGGGTGAAGAATTCTTTGCAATAGTCATTGTTTTCACATTTTGCTGGCTCTCTTTTTCAAAATCACAATTGCTGTGCATCAACACTACCTAACATGTTTAAATCAGTGCAAGGAGAGAGGCGACTGAACAAATATTTCTACTTTGGAGTGAAAATAAAGATAACCTCTGTTTTTGCAAGACCCCCTCATGTCAGCCCCTCATATAAGTTGCCCTACTCCAGTCAATGGGTTTTCTCTGTGACTCTGGGTGAGAAAAGCAGAAGCCCTAAAAATCAGAACTGGCACCAACAGCACACGTGCATAACAGTTCTAATTGTACAAAGTGATTAAGTCCCGTACTGGATATGGAATGAGGCTTCCTAAGGTAGGGTGATGACTAATAGGTTTCTGCTTTTTCTTTTCCATGTTGTGAGTGACCATGGCGAACCCGGGCTTCTGTGGTGCCCAGTTCACCCAGCTCTGTAAGGCAGAAGCGCTGCTGCCTGGGACGAGTCTAACTGTTGTTCTCTGCTGCCCTCAAGTGGAACACAAACCTGCTTGCAAAGGCTCTACACCACTACCCACTGAGATTTGCATACTTTAATTGGTGAGCTTTTTGTCTTTCTACATTCCCGTACTTAATTGGGTTTCCTTGTGATCAGAGAAAAAGACATTTTGGTTTGCACTGGTGTTTCATCAATAACTACATGGAAGGACTCCTTTTTATTTCACTGTGTGTTGGACCAGTGACAAACGGCTTTTCTTTTTTTTAACTAAAACACAAAAGGAGTCCAAGATTTTAATATGGGTTCCTGTAAATTAAGGGGCGAGGTTATAATCTTACAGTAAATGCAGTGAAAGGCTCAGCCTCTGCACGGACTCTGTGTAGGACATATCTGATGCTACTTTTGCTCCAGCCAGCTTACCTGTTCCTCAAGCATCTGATGAAGATATTTCAAAAGTCTGTTGGCCAGCTATCCAAAATACTGGCATCTCAGTGTTGCTGCTAGAATTTTGTGCACAAAATTTCACTTTTGTATTCTGAATCAAGAGCATCTACTGAAATGGTCTCTGAAAGGTTTCAAAGCAAACCCACCTGCTCTTTCCACTTTTTGAGTTCAGATATTCTCTTTGCTTTCATGTTTTCATATGCAGTGATCGCATTCCAGGGAATGGACTTATCCTGGCCCATGGGAAACATTAACTGATAATTCAACAGTTGATCCTGTGTTATTTCAGTGCTTTCCAAAGGCATATCATCAGGTTCAATAGGGTCTGGAAATGAATGATATTAAGGTAAACATCTTCAGTGAACTTTTACATTTATTTCTCATAGTTAAAAAGGTGACAAAAAAGAAGAAGAATCAACAAAACAAAAACCCCCAAAAAAGTAATATCTAAGATAGATCTTTGCAGTAGATCTTGTAGGAATAATAAATGGCAAATTAAACTTTGGTCATGGTTCATAGAAGGACTCATCAGCTGTTCTCTAACAACTTAGTTACTTTACTATCCTTCAAAATTACTTGAATCCCAAAGATGAGCTGTAGCCAGCTTGAAATGAAAAGACCTTCTCAGTCACAGTGGGTTGTAGTGACTTGGCTAAATGAGGAAAGACTGAAATTAAACTTTTAATGACTTTACACTTGTCAGTGCAATTTTTTATTTTTTTTTTTATTATTCATGAGGGGAACTGGTTCAGACCTCATCCCATGCTATCCTGTACTTCATTCTGTTGCTTGCCTCATATATAAGAAGGGGTAGCAACACACAGGAGCCAGCAGTACTGGCTCATGCTGGCCTGCAGTGCATCAAATAGCCAGGGATTCACAGAAGCCTGACCATGGCCTGCAAACCACTACCTAAATCAGCATGTGTGAACTCTCCCAGTGAATGCAGCACAAGCTCTTTGAAATGGCAGGGGATTCATAATAGGATAAAAAATTGTGTCCAAATTTTAAGTGTCTAACTAACTTGTTAGAACAAGGTTGTAAACAGCCAATGGAATAAAAAACACCCTTTGACAAAGTTTAAGAAAAGATGGAGATGGGAAACTGAGGATGGAGAGGAAGTGAGGGAGAGAAGGAGGAAGGATGGGAGGAAGGGTGGGAGGGACGAATTAAATCAAATGCAGGTGGCTCTTATCAGTTTAGTTACTGTTCCCTGCCCTCCCCACTCCGTCAAGTAAAAGAGAAGCTCCACTTAGTTCCACTAATTATTTTGAGTCAATGGCAATTATATTCGTAATGCTACTGAGCTACCTTAATCACCACTTCATGAACATAGCAGTAATGATGAAAATAATAATAATCATAATAAATTGAAAAATAATGACATAACACTGAAGAAATTCCTGATCCCCATATCGTCTAAGATGCTTGAGTTGTCTTTTTACTTGAAGATAGCTTGGATAGAACTGCACTGCTCCAAATAAATTTTATTCTTGAAATGAAGCCAGGCACCAAACCTTTTGGTCTTTTCATTCTCTATCATGACTTTTGGAGAAGGACATAAAGAAAGCTTGGAAAATATTTGTCCTACTCTAGTTACCCCTAAAGAAAAACTGCCCACAGCTTCCCAGAAACCTTATTCTGATTCTTCTGCATCGTGCCATCACTTTGCCTTAGGGTTTTCGTGCTTGCAGCCTGCAGCCTAACAGCTTGTTGTAAACATCTCTTGGCTCAGCACCGGGATGCGCCTCACCTCGAACAGGTCAGAGCACGTTTCCATAGAAAATCCACTCAACCTTCCCTGCTTTTCATACGCCTGCCTTACTTCGCTCGTTGTCCCTGGCTTGTGGCTCCCAGCGCTCGCCAGCGCCGTCGGCGGCTCCGGCGCATCGCGACGAGCCCCTGGTTACCCCGCTTGCCCCGGGCTCCCCCCGATTGCCCTCGAATGCCCCCGATTGCCCCCGGTTGCCCCGGGCTCCCCCCGCATACCCCCGGTTGCCCCGGGCTCCCCCCGATTGCCCTCGAATGCCCCCGGTTGCCCCGGGCTCCCCCCGATTGCCCTCGAATGCCCCCGGTTGCCCCGGTGCGCATCTCCGTGCCCGGCGCATTCCCGATGTCGCGGTACCTGCCGGCTCTGCCGTGCGCAT
>JAWWMO010000083.1:55142242-55189885 GCA_035047845.1 Dendrocincla fuliginosa
CCCCGGGCTCCCCCCGCATACCCCCGGTTGCCCCGGGCTCCCCCCGATTGCCCTCGAATGCCCCCGGTTGCCCCGGGTTCCCCCCGATTGCCCTCGAATGCCCCCGGTTGCCCCGGGCTCCCCCCGATTGCCCTCGAATGCTCCCGGTTGCCCCGGTGCGCATCTCCGTGCCCGGCGCATTCCCGATGTCGCGGTACCTGCCGGCTCTGCCGTGCGCATCCCTCCGACCTCGCTGGCTGGCAGGCACGTCCCGCGGCCCTGGATGAGGGCGGAGAGGGGCCGGGGCTCCCCGGCGGGGACGTGGCAGCGGAGCCCCAAGCGGCAGCGGGCCGTGTAGACGCCGCAGGGCTGTCCGTGCCCGAGGGCACAGGTCTGGCAGCACCCGCAGCCCGGCTGCCGCGCCGCCTCCGGGCAGTCGGGCGGCACGGGCGGGCACTGCGCGGTCCTGTCCGCCGTGCAAGGGGCGCAGAGCAGGGGCTGCCCCGGGGCCAGGCGAGGGGCCAGCAGCGCCGGCAGCAGCAGGGCTGGCAGCCAGGAGCCACTCATGCCGCTGAGCAGGGACCGGGGCAGGGCGGCTTGGGGAGCGGGAGGCACTTCGCACACGTTCGGCTCGTCCGGGCCATTTATACAGTGCTTTGCCTGGCTATTAATCTTTAACCCCGAGTTAACTATTACCTGAACGGGAGGGCTGGAGAAGCATCGTTTCACTGGCGGTTCAAGTCGCTGGCCACTCTTCCCCTCCCCTTTCACTTTCCCCCTTTATCTATTTTCATTCCTCCAGACATGCAGGAATGCTTTTATTCCCTCACCCCCACCTCTCTGCCTCTGCACAGTTAACAAGGAAAAATGTGGTGGGGGCTGGAGGCGAAATTGGCAGAGGGCAATGGATGAATGGGGGGTATCCCCCCACCCCTCCCCACCTGTCGCAAATGTCTCCTTCACATTTCATAAAAATGTTAAAAAAAAAAAGGGGGGAGGGGAAGGGGAAAGAGGGAAGGAAGGAGGGAAATCCCATTAAAACTGAAGCAACTGACTTCGTATTTCCACAGCAACAAATGCAACAAACCCTTGTTTAATTTTCATCATGTGGCTGCAGGTTAGGAGTCCACTGACATACCAAAGAGGAGGCCTCCAGGGTAATAAAGCCATGAGGATCCTGTAACCACTGCACACATGCACGTAGGAGTCCTTGCATTAACCTCCAGAAGGGATTGTGAAGCTGAAGCTGGAGTGATCTCCTGTGCCTGGGCCCAGTTTTGCTACTGCTGCTGCGATGAGATGATCAGTCCTCAAACATGCACTTGAGGGAAATCAGTGTCAAACAGGCCAAAAATAAACGAGATAACTGCTTTTCTGTCTGTCCTGTTCCGCTCTCCATCTCCTCATGTGTCACCTGAGGGAGGTGTCGGTGGGAAATCTTTCCTTTTCTCCTTTGCATGCAACAGTTGTCACTCCAGTAAAAGAAAAAGTCCTCAAACTTCACTGTGCCAAATGGATTATTTTGTCCTGGTATTCACAGTATGTACCAAGCTTGAAATAGCAAATTCCACTGTAAAGTCATCTAATGTAGCATGTTTTTTTTTGTTTGGTTGGGGTTTTTTTTAACATTTATTTATCTTCTTTTGTAAATACATCATTTGTGTGAAAGAAAGTGAAGCAGAACTGCAGAGCATGCTTAACATTGTTATTCACTCTGTTTTCTGGTATTGATGTCAACGGTTTTATTTATCGTGTAGTGGTTTTTTACCCCTCTATATTCATAACTCATTTCTTAAAAGTATTCTCATTGATTACAGACTTTTACAACTTGACACATTTTCGTTTAACCTTTATATATACTTTTTAAATTCAGATGGTTTCAGGGATGTCTATCTAGATACACAAAAGGCAACAGCCCTCAAAACTCATTAGCATCTTTAAGCATTTTAAAGAAAACTAATTTTACAGATGTTAAAAGAATTCTGTGTACCTCGAATGTCTGCCTAGGAGTAAATTTTGGCTGAAAATCTAGGGCGCAACAATTTCTGCAGAACATTGAAATTAGACTTTTCAAGCTCTTTTCCCCCTTTAATTTCTATCATTTTTCTTGTATATCTCTCTTAGAAAATCATGATTCTCTTACCATTCAATATGAAATGAAAACTATACAGAAATACGTCTTCTTTCCTCTCCCAAAGAAAAAAAATGCAAAATGAAATCTCTTTCATGAAGAAACATGAAAAAAATTACAAATGTAAAGTAGATCCAGTTGCAAAATTACAAAGACTCAAAGAACTCATATACATTTGGATATGTGTATGCATGTATTTATTCACTTATCTATGTATCTGTCTTTGCTGTGTTAGATAGCCTTTTTTTATGAACAGAACTGAGGATCACTGACTGACTGCTTAAGATAAGCTACTTGACTCTGAATTTACTGTACTACAGAGAGACTGTCACTGACCTGTCTGCAGTTTTTGTGTCTGAAAAAACCGAGGTGAACTGAGAGGAAACAGCTTTTAATGATGCATGTGAAATATTTTTCAAAAGGATTTTTTAACTCATCATCATTTTTGGGTAACCAAATAAAGACACAATGCAAGAACAGAGTTCTTGTCTGACGTACAAACCTACATAACAAAACTTCTGTTAGTTTCAGTCTCATACTTCCCAAGCACCATCATATTTTCAGGTCTTTGGCTTATTTTTCTTGCTCTCAGGCATCTGGCACTATCTGAACTGCCCAGGCAATTTCTAACAACTTGCTGCCTTTTAGAAGTCAGATTTTTTCAGTTTACCTAGTTAGATAAACAAAAGATAAATAACATCCTTCCCCATAGATTATAAGACACTTTGAAAGTTGAGGTTTTTTTCCTTTATGATTGCAGGTTAACTTCAAATGGTACCCCAGCCATTTTCCATTTGCTATCTCTTGGGAAATCAAACTAAGGAAACCTAGAAATCTGCTAAATCATACTTTGTGAGTAGATGTTCTCCTGTACAGAAGGTATACCCATAAAAATCAGTCCCTTCATATTTCATTTATATAAATGAAATTAACCTATGTTAGAACAGATTATGTTCACTTAGGGCAGCATCAATCAACAAGGCAATGCTTTTGTACAGGCCTCGGGACATCAATGAAGTGAAAGTAGTGTATATGTTTATGTAGGCTCTGTTTGATGTAATACTACAACTCATCTACTGATCTCCATCTTTGACCCTGACATTGCTTTAAAGAACACAAACAGATAAGAGTCAGGAGGTTAAAAACATCCATGATGTAAAGTTGTGTTTACTGAGGACTTTTGACGGTAATTTTCAGGTGTTCCAACTGTTGACCACTAATTTGAACCATTTGTCAAAAGACAAGACATGAATCCTAGGCAAGGATTGCTTTTCTACAAGATTTTTTCCAGTGATTTCTCAATAATTCTTAGTCAATGACCTCATTTTACACATTATACAAAATTTGGGATTTTTAACATTTTTTTTCTTTAAAGTCACATGGAGTGACTCACAGAATGTAAAGTTTTATATAAATTTGAGTACAAGTAATTTTTATCCATTAATCACCAAAAATTCAAGTGTCTTGCCAAATAATTGCCTACTGGGACTGCTTCTCTGGATATGTTTAAAAAAACCCACCAAAACAGCCAGTGGAACATCCTCATTATTTTTCTTTAGGTAAGAAACAAATCCTGAATTGTAAGTTTAATATCCAAAACTGCTGTGATACACACACACACACATATGGCATCAAGCATATGAAGGGGAACAGTTGTGATAGAAATAAAGAAAACATAGTTTCTTCTCTGCATTTATGCCATATGAAAAAATGCTTTTGCTTTGTAGATTATTAGGACTTTTTTAGCTGAGTAATTGAAGTGCTTAGGTTATTGAATAATTTTCACACATTGGTTGATTGTTGTCATTTTGTGGCAATGACATATAAACTGTTTGGTATTATTTTTCTATTCTGCTTGGGTCAATACGACTTTTAGAACTAGATTCTGGATGCAGATAAAGAGAGATTTCAAGTTTGTGTTGCACTAACTTTTGCAGAGTGACTTTTGCTATTTTCCCCCAGCAATTAATTTTGCTTGAATGCGGAAAATAATTTATAAATACCTAAAACTAGAACTGCAGAAGCTCTAGTGAGTGGTTGTCTCATGGCAAGTCTAGCTAGGAAAGGCTGCTATGGACTTTTTGCATTAAATCAAAATCATGGGTCATGAAAAAAAAAAGAGAGGAAAAGGTAATTTATCTCCTTGGTGGCACCCAAAGTGTCTGGGTCCTGAGTAAAACACCTTGTTTGTGATGCACATGCATAGACCAGCCAGATAACTATATTCTACAAACTATTGCACTCTTCTGGCAAGACAAGTTAAAGTCCTGTAGTCATTCTACCATGGGCCAACTGTCCACGTAGTGAGTTTGTCAAGCTGGAGATATAATAAAAAAACTTTGACTTCCTGGGGTATGACAAAGCTGAAAACATCCTGCAGAGTGTGAGTTTCTGTTAATTAAAAAAAAAAAAAAAAAAAAAGAAAAGCTTTTGCTGCACCCCTTCTGCTGTAGTCAGCATTGCTAAACCCAGGTAGGGATATTTCCTTTGACCATGCAAGAAAATAAAGGCTTTTCAGAGCCTACCAGAATGAGCTATAGCTTAGCAGGGATTTTGAAAAATGTAAATGACCCCCTTAGCACTGGCTCCAGGCACCTAAACCAGCATAAGCTGTTTAAATCTCTTTGTATCCTTCAGCCACTGTGTCTCTCTGAGCCCAGAAACAGAAAAGAATAGCACTATGTAATTTGCCCTTTACTGTGGTCCCTGAGGGCTGTAGACACTGATGGGATGGGACTCCAGCCTTCACCACCATTAGATTTACTTGCTGGAGTGGTTGCTATCTCATGCTGATAAAGGAAAAGACAAATTCCCCAGAGATTTACTCTTAAAAAAATTTAAATATAATAGCACTTTCAAATACATATTAAGGTATCTTATGTGAGATTTGAGACAGTAACAAAAGACTACCACTTACTTTAATGTCTGTGTCTGTCACATGAGCTAAGTGCCAGAATGCACATAAAACTCCCCTTTCTACCCGAACTAATACATGGCATTCCAGGAGCAAGCATTTCCACATGCAGTAGGAGAAAAGTAGGCAGTAGTGATGGAGAAAAAGCAATTATCCAGCCCCAGACCAGGGCCATCATAATCACAGCCAGTTGCACAGCTTAAGACAAAACATGCCTGTGGGACAACAGCCAGCAGTAATTCATTTATATTGGTTTGTACCTCATCAAGTGCAACAGTGGATATTCTCTTTCACAGATATTTAAAGAGTCTTACTGCTAACCCAAAACTGGAGGAGCCCCTGATGTTTCAAATTCCTGATCTTTTGTTCTGAGGTTTCATGGAGATTTTCACCTCCATGAATATATTTGTCCCTGCCTTTTATCCTGGAGCATTTCTGATTTCAGCAGTAGTATTGGTATTAATTATTATAATTATATTGTCAGTAACACCAAGAGTACTTTTTTCAGGTTTCAGAGCCTCTACTGTTTCCCGAGAGGTCAAGAGACAGGACTCTGTTACTTCAGTCAATTCTAGGGAGCTTGAGGCTTTCACAGAGAACAGAAATCAGGTAAGCTGCTGCTGGGAGTCAGAGTTGCCTGAGATTTAGTGCCTGATAGTTACCAAGTGTGAAAGCTTTTTATGCTTACTGCAGCCTTAATCTACAAGCATCTGCTATTTCAAACTCTGCAGGGGATCCACAGTGAGGTATAGATGAGTTCACACTGTCCACAGCAATAAAGATGCTCGGAAGTGCTGGCCTCTGCTTGGGAAACCTGAACTTTTTGGTGTGAGTGCTGCAGAGCTTGATTTCTGTTGGAAGACGTAGAAGAACAGCATAAAGACAAAATAACTGTGAGACACAACACCCTCAGTCAAGCAGTTCACCTTGAGTGGCACCTACTCTTGAGTGAATACCCCTCAACAACCATTTTACAGAAAACTGAAGCTGATAAATGTACTTGTCAGCAGTTTTAGGGCTCATTGAAGGACATCACAATTTGCAAATAAAGATATGAAAGGGTTAATACAACTTATTATATCAAAATCACACTGGAGATAAGACTGAATGTCACACGAATATTTGCCTGACCTACTGTATAAATAATCTCTGCCATCAAACAGAGATCACACAGAGTTACTGGATTAAAAAATAAATCAATATAATTAATGTATAATGAAACAAAGCAAAAGCCAAGATTAGATTGTCAAGGCACTTCGTCACAGATGAAAGCAGAGTGCCTCTCTTTGCAAATAAGATTTGACTACCTTCAGTAATCACAGTGATTTTGCCTTCTGTAGCAAAGTCACATGGAAAAGAATGAAACCTCTAGTGACCCACAGGTTAGTGATGATGGGGCAGTTGTAAAAACTAAGACAGGCACAGAGAAGAATCATTAGATATCTCAAAAGCTTTTCTCTCATGAAATACAACTAATTAAGCTGTTGTAGAAATCCTTAGAGGCGTAACTATAAAAGTAAGACTTTAATTTTATTTTTGCTGTTGCTGTTATTACAATCAGTGACTAGTTGACCATGACATGGCCAACATGACAAAAATAAAGAACCCCCTAACTATCACCTTCCTTTTCTTTTTAATGTAATTTTCTACATTTTCATATATAGCACACTACTTCTGGCTATTTGATATTTTTCTCAAAGTTATCTATGTAGTGAAAAAATATGTTCTGCAAACTTATTAAGTATATGCAAAAAAACCCCCCAAAACCAAACAAACCCCAAACAACTACCACCACCACCAAAACAACAACAAGAAAAAACCCCCCCAAAAACCCCAAACGTTTTTAAATAGCAGTCCAAATCTTATTTTCTTATAACTCCACTGATTTTGCATTCTGAGAAACTGGAATAGCCAACAGACCTTTTATGTGTCATAAGTCTGACATTGTTACTCATCTCTTCTCCAAATGTGGTCATCACCGTCTTTTCATTTTTTGTCTCACATAAGGGCTTTGCTCGGTGATTTGTTTTCTTTAATTAATTTTTATCAACCTCTAACCGTGGCCAAAAAAAACTGACCTGCTACTGAGAATACTAGTCAAGGTCAGGATGCGTTGTTGATTTGTATGCTGGTATCATAACCTTTGTAGTGTAATTTCCAATCCTACAGTCTCAGTAGAGTTTTCCTCAGCTACCCAGGGGCATTCAGGAGGCCATACAGCACTTATTTCTCCACCATCCCCATTCCACCCCCTCTTTCTTCCTTTGAGCACAGTTACAATTATAACACGTATCCACATTAGCATATGTGTTGTAAATACATTTTTTGATTGCAATTGTAAGCCTTCTAATTGCAATGTCACCCCTCAGATTGTGGTAAAGCCTCTTGCTGTTTCTGAGCTGTGGTTTGTGCAGGTTTTGGTGTTTTGTGTGATTTTTTTCTTAGACAGGAGCAGCAAGCACTAAAGCACTATGACCTTCGTAGGAATGATCTCATGCAACACCAATTTGATTTAATTGCATGCTGTATGATGCAATAAATTGCTTGGTGCTCTCTCAACTGGGAATTATACTTTGAAACCCATTTTACCCGGGCATCTTTTAAGTGCTTTTTTTTTGGATCCAGTTCCTCTTCCAGTAAAATTGTCAGCCCTCCTACTCATACTTTCTTTCCTATGTGAATTCACATCAACTTTCTATATCATAAAGTTGGAGTATTCTACTTTTAGAAAGAGAACTTTTGTTTTTCTGTCTTAGAGGTGTGAGCTATTTCTTTTCCTCTGTCATTGCTGGCATCTCTTCTTTAGGAGATGTAAGCTTTAGAAGGATTATTGTGTCTGCCTGTAGAAGAGGGTCACTACAAGGGACAAACCTGCAATGACATGAAGAGCTGAAAGCAGAAGCCAGTTATAGCAGGACATGTAGAGCTAGGAAAGGCCAAAAGGATGAAATAGAGGACAACAAGAAAAGATCAAAATGGCAGCAACAGTAAGAAACAGAAAAGATATTTCTTTCTCTGTTTTTGCTCCCTAGAAGTAAGGAAGGATGTTTTTCCCCTTTCTTCTTTCCATTTCTTCTATAAGAAGGAATAAACCAGGAAAAAAGCCCCTGTCTAAGAAATAAAATACCACAGATGCAAGACAGTGAGTGACAGAACAGTGACTCAAGTTCAGTCTTATTTTTAATAAAAGGCAAAGTAGAACAACTTTGACAGGTAACACTTAAAAACACTGACTCTACAGTAAGCCTAGAGACGGTGATTACTGTCTTGTGACCTAGGATGCTTGGTTTCCAGGTCTTATCTCAGATGAGAAGGAGATTTGAAATGCAATGTCTGCTTCTCAGAGTTTTATACTATGGGCTGTGGAACTAAAGTCAGATAAATATGCCTCCTGTCTCACTGGTGTCTGCTATGCAACTCCATGCACATGTATCATTTCAGGGTGGAGTGGTGGGGCTGGTGTGAGAGCTGTGAAGCCACATGTATGGGCAGACCCAGCAGCCTGGCAATTGTCAAGCTCTACAGGATTTGCATGCCCATTGGGACTGGCTGCACCATTTAACATAATTTAATTTTATAGTGTTTTGCATACATTTGCATAATTGAATAGTAGTCCAAGGCCTGAGGGAGGTCTGGGCAGGGTGGAAGGTGAGCAGCGCAGGTCCTACATCCTAAGTGAGGTCCTAGGATCTGTGACTAGCTCAAGTTTCCAGTAATGTTTGAAAATGTTACCCAGTTGCTTCAGCTGGTCCAACTTTTCTGGGCACTGCTAGGCTCTGTGTCTGTTCATTTGTTTCTAATAAGTCAAAAGTGTTGAGGAGTGATCTGTTTTAATAGGCATTGTAGAGTGAACCAACAGATGGAGACTTCTCTCAGGGAGACTTCCGTGCCTGTATGCCTTACAGGGCAAACCACAACTGAGTACAGGTCAGTGACAGTAAGATTTATTACTCAGGTTTTTTTCCTTAGCAAAACTATGTTGTGACTTAGAGGAAAAAAAATAAAAATCTGTTTTTGTTTAAGTTTCCCACTTTTCTTAGTTATTGTAAAATTGTTCATCTGTGATCGCTGAAGGAAGGACTTAGTTGCCAGCTCGCTATTACTTAAATCTGAAATATGTTAAATATGTGAGCTAGACATTTATCTCTTCATACTGACCTCCTGCAGAAGCACTGCAGCTGGGCAGAACACTCCCAGCTCTGTCAACAGGAGTATTACCATTGCTTCAGTGAGAACAAGGCCATGCTCATAAATCCAGGGTGAAGACATTTCTGTCTCTTCCCTCTGTTCTTGGTAATGTTTTTGTTCTTCTCCATCCAAGATCACGCTTAGTCACCATCAGCAGGTAGGTTGTGTAATATCTGTTCAGGGACAACTGTACTGAAAACAGTTCCATAGGTCAAGGTCACAGCTCCAACAAGAAAAATACTGCCCTAAAAGAGCCCCCTCAGTGGGAAGGCTGTTCTGAACTTATAAACATGTCCATATTGCATTTGAAAGTCAGGACAAAAGCAAGGTTCAAGAACCTGTTGCAAGGCTCAAGAACCTGATTCACATTCATCCATGCAGAAAAAGGGCTTTTTATTTTACAGAACATGATGCCTTGGGGATTATTTTCTCATAAAAATCTGGTGTCTGTAGTCCCTAATCTTTTCCAGCCTCAGCCCCTGCAATCCATACTTAAGGTCCATAATAATTAGGACTTCTTAGAAGTGTTGGACTCTACAGCTCCCTTTAAGTTTTTTGGTTTTTTTGCACTGTGTTGATATTCTAATATGAATATTCATAAAGAAACTTCACCCATGAAGAGAAGCACTAACCAGACAGTAGTTTGTGATTGTTGCCACTAGAGGATGAACACTGAACAACAGTGAAACTGTGTACTACTAGTGCCTCTCTGAAAGCCTATTCCTTTCAAAGTATGCATACAGACTACAACAGAAAACTACCTGCATCATTAAATTCTAACACTAAATTCTAGTAGACATAGGAGTCTATGGGAGAAACAAACAAAAAAAAATAAGCCCTGTAAAAAAAGAAGTACTGGATCTTTGGGTTTTTTTTTGTTTGCTTTTTGGCTGTTTTGCAATTTCTGTCCCTATGGATAGACTTGTATGTGAAGTACAATAATAGCAGTATAATTTTGTACATGTAGTCTAATATTCTCTGCCATCCTGAGCAGAAATAATTCACTAAGGTCAAATGTAGTACCAAGCCCTGGTTGAAGACCCTTGGCATTCTAACATATTCTAACTGTGGATGTAGAGTATCAGACACATGTTGTAAAACACCTTAAGCATCAGTCAATTTTATTAATATTTTCTTATTTAGTACTATAAGCCACTTTATGACCTTAGCAAACTCATGAGCACCATAATAACTCAGGGTAAATACTATATAGCCTTTTGTATTTCTTTTTAAACATTCTAGAGTAGATCCAAAGTCATGACAGCCTTTAGTTTTTTACATCTGGCTGCCTGATACAGCTTCAGAACTTGCAAAAACTCAAAGTCAGTTCTGTGTTACCATTCAGGGCAACTTGTTTTCCACTGCTGAGGAAAGTCTCTGGGATTTTATTGGCCCCAACTAGTTCCATGACCCTGACAGGGTGGCAACCTTGTTCCCTGGAAAACTTTCACAGCATTTACTGTATTCTGAATTTTCAGACGTTTTGTATTGCACTTGGCCCAAAGCCAAAGACTTAGTAGATGTTAAGTAACCATATTCACTGGATTTGATGTAGCCTGAAGCAGGGCCTGAGAAGGACTTTCCAGCAACTACATCCCAGGTCTCCTAAGGGCTGTAACTTGTCCCAGCTGACCTTTCCACTTGGAGTAGCATCATGGAGGGGGTCAACCCAAGTAGATAAAGGCACTTAGAGGTATGACAGTTAAGTCTGAGTTTTGGCAGAAGACCAGCATCAGGTATCAGAGGAGCAAGGAATGATGCAGTGAATAGCAGGCACGGAAGACAGAAGACCTCTGTGTCTTATACGGAAGGGAGCAACCAGAAACCAAGCTGGAGAAGACATTAGATGGAGATATTTGAAGACCAAGGAACTGAATGGGCAGGAGCCAAGAGAGACTTTGAGAGGTGACTGTGAGAAAGAAAAGCAGAAGCAGTATCAAGACTTCCTGAGGCTTGGATGAAAAGCCTGAAGAAGGAACAAGTGGAACTGACTATCTGGAAAGGAACAAATAAACAAGAGATAGAACTGGGTCATTTGGATTAAGCACTGGGTCATGCAGCCAGACTAATCTGTGCTTGTCCCAGGGGTAGAGGAGGGTTTTACACTAACCTTGCACTTGCCTGATCTTAGTTCAGCCCCTGGCACAAATCATAGATACTGATGAAATGCCTGCAAGCTCAAGGGGAATAGCAGCACATCTGCAACCATGCCTATTTTATCTCAAAACAGCTTGGGATCTACACCCGCCAGGAGCTCTTTGGTTGCCAGAGGAACCTGTGGGGGCCAGACAAGCAGCCTGGGTAACACACACACAAACAAATACCAGAACATTAACTAAACATCAAACCAAGTGAGCATGCCTTGGCTGACGACCTGAGGGACAGCATTGCCCCACTGCTTGGATACACAGAAAGCCAGGTCTGAGGATAAGGCTGTTCTCTTGAGAGTGGAAGAATCGCTAGCAAAAACATCCTAATTCCTTTTAAATCCTGGGAGAGGTTTTAAAGTCACAACTGCACTCTTACAATTTGGAGCATAACACAGATGCTTTTGGTCAGCCTGTCTCATAATGTTGGCTTGGGACATACTTCTACTTCTCTGCCACCTTAGAGATGAGATATTATAAGTTACAGTGTGTGGGAAGAAAATGCAAAAGCATCCCTAGCCTCCATTCTTAACTTGCAGCTTCTTCTGGACTGGACCTATCCTCTTTGTGGTTATTAGCAGTACCTAGAACAGCTGCAAAACCAGTATAGCCAAGAGAGCGCACGTGCTAGAGCTATACAAGTGCAGAAATATGTGTATGTAGGTGGTAAATATGTTCTGGATTCCTGCTGCTGGTGGTCCATAAATCACATAGAAGTGATAAACTCTGCCTAAAGATTAAATAACAGACAGCAGTAGGAACTAACACAAACATCATGCTTTTTGCATCACTTCTTGACTGATACTTCAGAAAGATCCTGTGAGCTAAATTACCATTTTGTCAATACAGCTGCCAGGTAACACACCCTTCTTGACTGCCATGCAGCAGCTCCAGAGTGAAAACAGAAAACTCATACCCCCTCAAAACACAAAAGTATTAAATATCTTCAGTGCAACAGTGAGTTGCATTTACAATTCAGGGCTTGGACAAACTCATTTTGAACCAAAACTTTAAAAACAAACTGTCATTAATTAGTAATCCCTAGAGTGGCCTCCCTGCTTGGTGCCTCTCATGATTTCCTCATCTCTCCAGCTAGCAGCAAAAACATCCCAGATTGCATCAGCTGTGATTACTCTTTAAATGAGGAGATTCTTCTTTGACTAACCAGGATGGCACTCTATGTGGCCACTAGGACTTTGTCACTTAAGAAATGTCAGCAATCCTAGAAGATTTGCATACTACACAAAAGAGTAGGGTCAGGAAGAGCTGTAGCAAGATGAGGAATTATTCTTACACAAAGATCTTCTACCCTTCTTTGTTCCAGGCCTTCAACCATTATAAATAAAAATTGGCCCTCATGTAGAGGCACTTCTTAATTTGTAGCTTGCTTCTTCTAGATTTAAGAAGCAAGAAGAATCACAAAACAGACAAACAACAACAACAAAAAAAACAATTTGGAAGGAAAGAGAAAGTCTAACAGGCACTGTAGTCAAGAGTGCAATTTATTTGAACTAGATGTTCCCATGAGATGGAAGTGACAGCACTAATCCCATAGGTAGCCAAATCAAGCTTCTTCAATCGTCAATTCATGTTTAGTTGCCTCCTCAATGTTTTGAAGTTGACGAAGCAGCCATTCTCTCTCTTTCTTTCTCTATTATAAAAGAGAAAATATTATTCAGTCAACCTAATCCATTCAGATGTTACCCACTTTCAAAAACAAACAACTTACACAGACATTATGACTTTTGTTTTAAGCTAAGAAGCTTTTACTCTCAGAGCTGGTAAGTTATCTTGAGTTTTCAACACACCCATGAGCAATATGTTACAGAGGAAAGGCCAAACCAGAAGAGAATCTTATAGCTTCACATTGGCACAAGAACCTTCAGAGTTTAACTCTGCTGCCTCCCTGTCCTTTCTATGGGCTTTCCACAGGCCCTTTGCTAACAATTAAAAATTCCAGGAAATTGAGTTCTTATGCTCCACAGCCAATCAAGACCTCCATAAGGTCAATTACTTTAAGCTTACCCTGGGAAACACTAATCAAAAATATTTCAAACAAGATCCTGTTTGTAATGACTAGCATTCTTTTTATAAAAAAAACTATGATTTAGATTAAACAAAGAAAGGAGTAGATTATTAGCTATTGCATAACTAAATATAAGCGTTTACCACAAGAGCTTTGACAGTTTTCTTCTTTCTGGTTTTTGTTATTGGGATATCTTTTATCCCCGGTATTCCAGTAATAAGCCATGAAGGTTCACCCTCCTGAGTTACTGCAGCCTCCGCAGATGCTTTGGTGGTATCTTGAGTTTCCATGTTTGGGACAGCCTTGTCACTTGGCTCTTGATTTGATTCATCAGATGCCAACACAGTGGAAAGCCGCCTTCTAGAAAATACAAGCTGAGAACTTTGGCTTTTCTCTTTATTCAATTCTTGTGAGTCAAACGCTGCTGAAAGCCTTTCTGGGGACATAGGAGGGAAGTATGCATCAACACGTATTGAGGATAGTTGAGATATTGTCCTACTTATATTTGATTTTGGCATTGGAGATCCATAAACTCTCTTGCTGGCATCTTGGTCCGTGATTGACTGACTTGTCAGATCCGCAAGATCTGTTCTTGAAAGCATCCAGTCCACTGGGGTGCTGTGTTTCACCATTCTCTTTTTCACAGATCTTTTAACATTCAGAAAGGAATCATCTTCCTCTGACATCTTGAAGCCAAGTCTTTTGCCTTAAGAAAATAAGACAATTATGTCATTGCTTACACAGAAAGAGATGCAATGCTAAGTGTTTTTTAGCAGTAAGCTGCTAAATCAAATCCAAGTCGTACCTATTTTCATACCTGTGTTCTGTCTTTACATGGAATTTATCCTTTATATAGAGAAGTGTTCAAGGGTTTGGAAGGGGCATATTGAAAACAGAACACTAGGAGACAGTTGGTCACACATAAAACACTTACACCTGTCCCAACCTTCTGCATACCAGCTCCAAGTGTGCTAGAAGTTTTTAAGCTATTTCATTAACCACATCATCATTAAAACAATATTTTCTTCTACAGAGCCTACAAATAATATAATTTTGGGGTTGCAGCTGCTAACTCAGTGTATGTGGATGAAATTGTTAGATGCCAGAGGGATTACCATAGTGCAGCAAAAATTCAAGTGCTCTAAAGAGATGTGCAGAGAGTTGCTGGATTCACCCAGCCATTTCTTGATCCAACTGCCACTTTGTTTCTCTTAATTCCTTAAAAGGGAGTTCACAAACCTCTCACTCTCTCCTACTTGGTATTTGGCTTACTTGAGCTGATCCTAAGCTTTGATTCTGAAAAAAAAAAAAAAAAAAATATGCTTTATACAAGTCTAATTTCAATTGAATTTACAATGCCAAGGTTGCTTTTGCTAGTAGCATTTCCCCTATCCACTTGCAAATCTCCAGCAAAAAGGAACTCAGCTTCTTACACATGGAGAAGCCCAAGTTAAAAATACCCAGTTCAAAACACATTTAAGATAAATATCTCAACTAGATGAGCATTTAAGTGCTTCTAGTAACTGTTGGACTCTTTGCTTTCATGAGAGAGTTCAGATATTTCATGCAGGTTGATTGCATGAAGCTCATTTAGCAAGGGGGCAGTATGTTTTAAGTGAATCTATTCTAGGCTGTATATAGATCAAGGCCTTGTTTGTGGTTAGAGGGGCAAGACAAGGAGGGAAGAGAGATGTATTTGCTGAGTAAAAGGTATTAGTTCTCCATTCCTGTCAGTGTTTTGCATCTGAGGAGGGTCTAAGTTTTCCAGAATTTCCCATGTACTTTGTGTGCACACAAAGGAGGTAAGAGATAGAGCACTGACTCATCAACACAACAGAAATCAGGTGTTTTGTGGTTTGTTTGGGGGGGGGCTTAGTTTAGTCCCTCTTTAGAAAGAGGGAGGGGTACCCCTTAATCACTTTTATTTGGATAATACCCATTTTCCCTCTCACTTCTTAGCAGTGCTATCTTGTGTGACATATTATAAGCAGCACTCAACCTATAGACACTACCTTTTACTTTTCTGTTTAGTCAGATTGACTTCCTTTAGTCTTTATCATAGAAGCTTACTGGCAGTAAGCTTACATGATTAAGCTTAGAGAGAGGATAAGAAGGACTTTGCAGCCACCACCTCTCCCCCAAGCCTTTCCTCAGCTATACGTTTTGATGCTTTCCCCTTAATCAATAAAATTTAGATGATGAATTAAGAGGTATTTTTCACACAAATTAGTTTCTAACAAGTACTTTCAACCAAAGCTTATGAGGAAAACATTTTTTTTTTTATTCCACACTTCCCTGTACTTGAGATACATATATATAAGCAACAGGTTTTTTTTCTTTTTTTGCTCTAACACCATCATAGCTAAAGGAGAAGTCTTAAAACAACAGAGAAAGACAAACTATTTAAGAATGTCAAAATCTACCATTGAGAATGCATTTTGCAAGAAATTTGACAACATAAAATAGGCTTACCAGACCTACCAGGTTCTATTCACTATCTTCCTCTGTTTTTCAAGTGATCTGGGTTCAGCTGCTGCTCCCTTTCTTATAGGCCTACTAGCTACCCACCCTGGTCATCATTTACTGCAGAGACCCACTAATTAACATTTAGCATTTTTATGAGATTCAGCAGTGCTGCTAAACTACTGAATAGAATTCTAGGATTAATTAATCATAGGAAAATGGGTTAGCCTACTTATCTACGTGCTATGTTTATTGCTATTTAGTCGCTGGTCCTTGCTGCCTATTTCAATCAGAAAAAAACTCTAATGGCAAATTGTGTTCACCTGGCTTCTTAAGGCATACTGAGGATCTGTTGCAAGATGGATGTATGTTGATGGAGTATATCTGTTGCCATCCTTAATTTATTATCTCACTTCTTTTCTTTCTCAAAAAACAAATGGGAAATTAAGGTTAAATCTGCCATGTAGAAGCTCTTCTTTTAGGAAAATAAGGAGTAAGAATAACCTGAAGATTGCTTTACTGCAGTGTGAATGTCATGGTGTTCGCCACTAGCAGCTAATTGGCAGCATTTTATTTTGAAGCACGTTTTCAAAATACCAGCTCTTAGGTTAGAATTGCATTGGTTTGAAAAAGTATGGTCCAGAAGGACTGTAATTTCTGTCAACAGAAAAACAGCTGGACTGTACCATCCCTGCTGAATTGCAAGTCAGCTCTTGGCAGGCAGCAGGAAGCAACTTGCTATCACAATGCTGTAGAGCAAGCACAGGTGTGAGGGAACATGTGCACAAATATTGGGGTAGCCCCCTTTTGACAAAGCATGACCTTTAAAATCTAAGCTGATCAAGTAGACCTAATTTCAGGGCTTTGTGTGGGTGACCCGAGATTGCAGAATGCCCAGACAGAGGGGTAAAGCACTGATCTCGCAGGGATTTGAACTTGTGGTTCCAGGGAGTCTGGGCATTTCAAACCTAATCATAAACCACCCTCTCTTGCCACATTAATAGTTGCACTATGAATAGACAATTGGAGCTACCAGTTCAATATTTAGGAATAACAGTCTGTCAGTATATGGGGAAAGTTGCTAGGTTTAAATTATGCTCCCCTAAGGAACTGAAAGAGAGCTTGAGAAATGGAGGCACTTTACAATCACATGGATTGCACGAGTAAACAGCTTGGAAATAAATAGTCTGTCCAGGATAAGCTATTTATTTCTTAAACTCCCAGGAGAGGTTCTTACAGGAATATTTTGAGAACTAAACAAAAACTATTTTGAGACACTTGTGGCTGGGCAAAAAAAAAAAAAAAATCTCAGTCCTTTATAAACATAGACCAACCTTTACCTCTTTTTGAATATTTGTAGTCAGTTTTTGAACCTTGTGGCTTGGTGAGCAAACCCACGGGGTCAGCCATACTGTCCCTCACAGAGCTCAACAAGCCAGTTCCTTATATAGTACAGAGAGGAGAGGGATGTCTTGACGTGGTGTCACAATATTTGCGCTGTCCTACTGCAGCAGTGGGACAGAATCTCAGCTCTTCCAGCAAGGCAATGATGCAAACAACACTTAGCAGCGTGTACCCATGTGATAAGCTTCCTGAGGGGGCTGAACAAAGCTGACATCATATCAGCGGACCCCTTCAAAAACTTCCAGCCTTGGCTTCCAGCTGGTGCTTTGCCCTCTTCGCTGTGCTTGCCCTCACTTTTTAGTGTGTTCTTTCCTTGGTATCTCAGAGTCCACCAGTGCTGCATCATCTTTGTGTCTACCTTCCATGACCTTTTCTGCAAAACTCTTAAAAAACCCCTTCCCCTTTCATGCAAAGCCTTTACTTGCTGTTTCCTCTAGTTTCTTGCCAAATATTCTCAAGATACAAATTAGGAGGTTTGCAAGTTGTTCTCACTGTTAACAATGGTTTATCTTATGTCCTACAGATTCATCTTTTTATCATGTGGTGGCAGGATGTTACAGAGAATAGGAAGGAAATAACTATGCAGAGATCAGACAGAAAAGAGTCCAAAATTAATGTAAGCATGTGGAGCTCAGCAGAACAGCTGCAGTGATGATATTACCTTCGCTTCAGTGTATCTGTAACCATGTTCTGTATGAACATGAAACACCCAAGCTCTGGCCTGAGTGACACCTTGAAGGCTTCTTGCATCTTTCAAGGAATGACACATACTGCACTCACATCTATTTATTATGAATCATTCCTTCACTAAATTTACATTCCTTGATATGTTCATCTTTGTCCTCAGCATTGTCTAGTTGATATTTTGAAGCAATAACTTCACAGGTCTGGATCCAGCCTTTTGGTCTGCATTTAAACACCTTCCTCTCATTTGTTGTATTATGCCAAAAAACACTCAATTCTAGCAATACTGTTATGTACCTCCATATATATTATATCCCATGGCTTTATGATTGTGTCTTGAAAGATTCCTTTGTTGATCTCATTTCAGGAGATAATGTCATCTTCTTTCTAAATTTCTTCCAAAAATGCAAAACCCACATAGGAAATGATTTAAATGTTTTTACTGCATTCCCTTGGGAAAAACATTAATTCTCAATATTTTTGCTTCCCAAACCAACAAAAGTGGGGAATATAATAACAGCACAGTGTTTTGGTAAAATTTCAGCCCTTTCATTCCCACTCAAATACATGAATTCACTTCAGAGATATGGGAGTTTGAGACTTTATGGAACAGGGCAAAATTAGAATTATTTTTTAGTTTATCAAGGAATTACATACATAGAGGGACAAAAATAGACAGCTTTCTCCCTTTGTCCTTTGGTCTATTTTAAGAGACTTTGACTCTTCATTTGCTGCTCTTTTTACTTCTTCATTTCCCACACTAATGATGTCGCCAGACAGTTCTCCTGGAAACTTGGATGCTGAACCAACCCTTAGCTGATATGCTTCCCTAACATAACTTATTGAATTGGATATGTAATTCTAGTTTGTGAAGTCGCAAATCTTGAATAAGAGTCCAAACCATTAGGAGCTGCATGCAGACTTTCCCGGTTAGAACACTTATCAGGCCCTCTTCCTGCTCTTGCAACTAGTCTGAGGCTTTCAGGTATAAAGAGAGACTCCACAAAGAAGTAAGAGCTGGTAAGTAGAGCTGAGCATTCTGTCTGATGGCCCATCGTGGGATGACCTTTGTTTGAAGCATTAGGAGGAAGGAGGAAGAGCCGGAGGAAGAGCCAGAGGAAGCATATAAATGGTGATGGGAAGTAAGAGGAGAGTTAAAAAGAAGAAATTAAGAGAAGGACACAAAGGTGAAAATGCTTTCCTAAATTTAGAATAATGTAGAAAGAACAAATTAGAAAAATATAAAAGGAGTGGGCAGGATAAAGGAAAAATAAAAAGAAAGTAAATCAAATTTTTTACCCCAAGATTTAGAAGACTTGGGCTGAGATTACTGGGCAGAACTCCATCTAGTCCAGCTGCCCGACAACTTCAAGACTGACCAAAAGTTAAGAGATGTGATTAAGGACATTGTCCAAATAACTCTTCAAGACAAAAAGGCACAGGGACCATCCCTCTAGGAAGCTTGTTCCAGTGTTTGATCACCCTTTTGCTAAAGAAATGCTTCCTGATTTTCAGTCTAAACCTCCTCTGACAAACGTGGCTTTGAACCATTCCCACACGTCCAGGCAGTGGCTTCCTGTCCTCAGGAAGCTGTAGGGAGCAGTGAGGTCATCCCTCAACCTTCTTGTCTTCAAACTACACCAACCCATTGTCCTCAGCTGCTCCTCAGAGGACACACTTTCCAGCCCTTCCACCAGAAAGACCTTCACTGAAACCTTCAGGACTATATGAATCCTTTGTAGACTGTTAAACTATTCAGTGCCTGAAAAGCACTATGTACGTTTATAATCTTGTACTCCAGCAACTTTAAAGGTTTTGCCTTTTCGATGACTTTTTTTCACATTTTGTAGAATTCTGCTGAATTATGATGTTATGATCACTGAAGAAAAATATGGCATTATTTATGGTGGTAAATGCGGAAGTGGTACCTTTGCAACTGTGGAAACATCCCATCTTTCAGTATGACTTCTGGCCAGAGGCAAGATCAATGTCTTCATCTACTGTGTCCAGGACCAGACCTACGTGCGGCATAATTTTCATTCCAATCCAGTCATAGGAGCACCTCATAAGCACCCTGAGAGGAGGGCTTTAGGGAATCCTGGATAGTTTGGAGATTTCATAACCTATCAGAAAAAAATGGCTCTGAATCAGCAATACACTGAGTCATGATGTGTGTTTCAGGTGATATATTTCTACAGGTTTTGGATATGACTGCTATGTCTGGATCTGTCCAACTGGACAACAAATCTGATTTTGTACACTCAAAGCCACAATCTTGAAATGCTAACTGGGTTTTGTTACTGCTCAGAAAGTCGAACCCTTATTTAAATGTCTAAATCAATTTCTTTATGATTCATTTCAGCAAGAACTTGAGCAACACTGAGACTTGGCTCTGTCTCTGAACCATTTAAAATAGTCTTAAATGCTTTTAATTTAGATATTGATGTTATAAATTTTTCAATGAGGTCCACCAATTTCAGGGAATTTGAAATGGTGTTCTAACAGCCAATTTTTTTTCTGCTTTAATGCAACATTAGGACTCAGCAAACAAAAGCCTTAAGGAACACACTTTTACCCCTTATAGACAAGTTCAGTGCCACATGCTCCCTCAGTTTGGACCAGCTCTGCCCTCCGATGCAGTGCTTAATGTCTATGTGGAGGGAGGATTACTTTGTACATATTTAAAGATGCTACTATATTAGGATGAATTATAAAACTCTAAGGCATTAAAAATTGTTGCCTCTCTTGGATAAACAAGGTTATAATGAACAAGTAGCAAGTATAAAACCATTGTGGGAGATGTCAAATTGAGAAAAAATTATCTTTTTTATAGAGAAGTCTGGAGGATCAATATATGACTTCAAAAAGTCCAATTCCCTCAGTAGTAAGAAGACAGGAGCTCTTTAATAGCAGTAGAGGTCATTGACCTTGATAAAATCAATGTGTTACCACCTGCCTTTGTAATTACGTCAATGACTCCTCTTCATTATACGCTTATCCACTTCAGTCTTACCAGAGTGCCACAATGTGTTCTGTCTGCGTGTTGTTTATTCACTCGTCGGTGTCCTATACGCTCTCTACGTGTTTCTACAACCCAGAAGTCAATCTGAGTTAATATTCAACTGGGACCTTTCCTCAGTAACTTGCTGTGTCTTTTCTGATATGACTGCTCCTTTCTAATTACGTTGGCAGTGCTGCTGAGGAGCACATAACAGTATTGCCAAAGTTCAATAAACATACAGAGTAACTATAGAGTTTGGGGGAAAACAGTCGGTGCTGCTTTCATGACCTTTGGCAACAGTATGAGCACAGTTTGGCCAATGCCAAACAAATGTCTAACTTCAAATCTCTCAGCGACCAGAAAATGATGGATTTGTTTTACTTTATTACATCTAATAATAAACTAAAAATGCTGCGTTTGTGCAGTGCAGGAGCGTGGCCAGACTGAATGTAGTCCTGTGCAGGTGGTAAGGCCAGGTGAGTATCAATGGCTCTTTCTTTTTGCACTAGAATTGTGCAGATGACTCCCCAGGTGGTCTGAGATGAAGAAAAGCTAATGAATTCATTGGAGAACCACTGACTTAGTGAAGCGGAGCATTTCTAGTAGGGAAGATCATCTGCTTTATCTGTGATACTGTAGAAATAGATATGTTATGCTGCCTCTATGAAAGCCATCATTGGCATCTTCAGACTATGCCCTGTAAACGTAAAAATTCATGATAAAAACAACTACTTAATCACTAGGTCTTTCTACTTCCCCATTGCTTGCTCTCTATGGCTAACCTAATAACAGTCAACCAAAGTCTGGTAATAAATATAGGAACAGCATAAGTCTGGGAGGCTCGTATTAATGGAATATTAAAAACCAGTTTCTATTCTCTGAGCTTTGAGCCTGGAAACCTATTCAAACTACCAATGAAGTTGATAGCAGAAATAATCTGCACAGGACTGGATGTTTGACTGGATGTTCAGGGTCAGATCAGGACTGCTAAGTAGCCTGACTGTACCCCAAGATCCCCATCCTTAAATGCTCTCTTCACAGTCCAGTGGGTTTAATGAGAGCCAAAATTGTCACAGACAATTTCTTCTATGTGGCTCGCTTTACAGCTATGACTTTTTTTTTTTTTTTCCTATCAGAATGGCCCAAATGAGAATGGCCCAAAAAAGAATATGATCCGTGACTGATACCTGTATAATTATTTCTTTCCACTGAACATCATGTTCTGCCAGCAGAAACAGGGCATTAGGTGACCCATTGCTCTAGGGAATGGCTGCAAAACTGAGACTTTGACATAGATACAATGGCAATGCACCAATGTACACAATAGGCGATGTACACAATGTTCTCATTTTCCATTCTACCCCTCTGCCTGTTTGAAATCGACAACATCCTCTGGTAATATTTTTGGACAAGAACCCCAGTTTCAGTCCTTGGTGGTTGATGCTATAGAAATGCAGTCTCTCTGGAACTCCTCATGTCCAAAAGTGCCTACAGAGGGTATAAGCAATCTAATGCTGATACTGCCTCATGCTTTAAGCAAAACAAATTCTCATATTGTTTCTGAAGTGATTCAGCTGTGTAATGGAGCATGGCAGAAAAATGTTTCCAAGTAATGACCTGAGTCATTAATCCAGAATGTTCCCTATCTCGTTAACATATGTGTGTGTGATTGTACATATTTTATACACAAGTATAAATAGCTCTGTCTGTATTTATGTACATAGAATCCCCCAAAACAACAGTGGGAGGATTGCACATTTTAGTATTAAGAGGAACCCTTAAAGCACCAATGGGGCAGAATAGATCCAATAAAAGATGAAAGCCACATTTTCAGTTTATGTCCTTTTGACTTTAGCAGAGTTATTCTAATTGACACTTATGAAGATCTGGCATGTTGACTTTCAGACGGGAAAGACAAGAAATGGCTACATAAGGCCTCAAACACTTCTCACTGGTGTAAGGGCAAACCAAGAACAGTTCCATCACACTCCTTGTCAACACAATAATTCTGTACAACTCACTGTATTCTATAACCTGCAAGAACAACAACTGTGGAGACTTCATGTAGCATCTGGAATAAATCCCCCGTGTCTGCATAGACAGAAATGAGGCATCTGAGCACCTCTGCTTCTGCTCTGAGCTGGCCAGAAGGGAATCTGCTGTCATTTGGAAGACATACAATGAAATTAATTTGAATTACCCAAGCTTAGTGAGTTTCTTGCAAGGCATATTACCTGATAGAACTCAGTTTTCAAATCAAGTTAACCTGTGCATTTTTGTGCTCAGGTTGGCTCTGTATCTTGCACAATATAAACTGCCTACGAAATCTATAGTTGGCCCAAGCTGACCAATTATTTTTGCCTTGTGAAAAGCAAGAGATGAGCTTCTCCTCCCCATCTCCTGATCTGTGTGGCTGGTATTTTGACAGATATTGCATATTTACTTTCCTCTGCTTGCACAAAGAATGGCACACTTGGCCAAAGCTGGCTTCCACCGTGGTCAATGCAGAAAATCTACAGCACTCATCAGGGAGCTGAATTGTTTCCATGAGGTTCTTTAGTTCAAGGCAATTCTGAAAGCAAAAAGGGAGGATTTCTATACGCAGGTTCTTAGCCTGAAAACTGAGAAGCTGTAGCTGGACCCTCTGAAAGGCAGGTTGGTACAGAAACCAAACAAAAAATATCCCAAACAGCACCCCACCCTCACCCCCAAAAGCCAAACCAAACCCAAAACAATAATCTCAAACAGCTGTTTATTCAAGCAATGTTTTTTCCTTTATTTTTAATTAGATTCCAGAAATTATAATAGTGCAAACACTCAGTATAAAAGTTGCAATAAGAAATTTACATTCACATTTAACATTTCAGTCCATTCACTTTTTAACATAAAAATAGGACAAATATTCAATTGCTCTTCTCAGTTTAACAATCCTGAAAAAGACTGGAAGATACTCTACAATATTCTATTTACATAAAAATAGACCCGTATTATTAATGCAAATCTATCATTAGAAGTTACCCAGTGTAAAGTTATTGTATTGTACTATGTATATACATACATATATATATATAATGTATAGCTATAAAGATAAAAATATTATTTATAGGTTCAGTGGGCTATAGTAGTTGGAATAATGACATCTTGACTTACTAGTTCATTCCATAGAGTTAGACCTATTCATTTTACCTATGTAGATGTTTCCTTTGTGATACCATAGGCCTCCTCCTTGTCCCTTTGAACTCACTGGTAACACCCTATGTGACATTAGTGGGAGAGGAACAGACCCTAGAATAAGACCTAATCTAATAATTCAATAATCATGGAAGTTAATATTTTAATTATTTTTACTGGGCTGTAAACAGGACTAAGAATTCTACTGAAACCTTTTATGCCAATTAAATAGAAGAATACATTTGGTTTTCCATTTGAGGAATGGACTATCTCTACCGGGTGCAAATAATTCTTTTTCCACAAAGTCCAAGCAAATATTCAAGATGGCTCAGAAACAATGTGGAATTTGCTGCAAACATCTGCAGGTTAAGCAGCTGATAAGATTCCTCTTGTTCCAATTCAACCAGCCTTATAATACCCCAAGACTGTGTCTTTCCCTGCTCTAGTACTTTAATAGAGTGGCATCCATGCACAGAAAACACGACTCCTCTTGAAAGAAGTTTGCACAGGTTTGGTAAATTGCTAAGGGACCATGAATTAGGCTACTCCACTCTTGCTTATCTGTCTCTTCTTTGGGCCCATGAGCAGAGATGCTGCTCTGCCTGCTGCTGGCAGGTTGAAGCCTCCCTGCCCAGCTTGCTGCCAGCTGCTGGTGCCTGCACTCCCACCACAGGGTAAGTTATTTGCCCTTTCAGGGTTGCTGTCACATGTGCTGCTTCCTAACCAGATTATGTCAGAGCTAATTCTTTACCCCTAAACATCTATTATATGAAAAAATCTATTTTTAAAAAATATATTTTCTTTTTGAAAAAGAAGTTTGACGATGTTTGAAGGACCTATAGAGGGAGATGGTAAAGCAGGCCCAAGTGGACAGTAAACACCTAAACAAATATATCATGGCACATTGAAGGTGAGTTAAGGGTAAGAGGGGGCACCAATTTCTTAAGAAGCTGCAGGTCCTATTTTTATATCTGAAGAAGACTTAAGTGGTGTTAAGAGGCAGGTAGCTATGTCTAGCTTCTCTTACTTCTATAGCATTTATTACAGTCATATATAGGATGCTTAAAATTATGGATAAGCCTACAATGTACTCTGTCATCATGTGTAGGTAGGCTAATTTTGACTGTAGAACACATGCTCCATGTGGTCTTTTGCTTCCTACCTTAGGCTGCTGAACATTAATAATAAAATACTTCTAAATCTTTTAAATTAACAGATTGGAAAAAATACTTAACATCTCATTTCCAAGTAGAACCCATAATATACCAGAAGGGCTGAAATTAACCTCCAGACAGCAAGAACACAAGGATTTACCAGAAAGATAAAATCCAGACATGTTAGTTGTGACACAAGTTTTAGGGATTTTAAGAGATGGGTCAAATTTGACTGAAACTGTTTAAAAATGCAAAATGTGTGTATTCTTACTAGTATACACCATTATCCACATTCTGTGTACAAATTCATGATTTGCAGACAGACAAATTTACACACTAGTATATTATGGAAAAAGAACCCCCAAGAAGAGGTTTTTAACCTCTCTCAGAATTTCACTGAAAATAGTACCACTGCTCTAAGATTTTCTACGTCAAGTTAATTATGTTAGAAATGGCAACTGTTATTGGATTCTGGTTTTTAGACCAGTACCTCTAAATGCATTGCTGTCATTCTTATTGCATTCTGTAATATTTTTCAAAGCTATCTCTATGTAATGATCAGTTGCCTGAATGCAGAACAGAAACTCATCTTTTGCTTTGTCTAAGTGCAATCACTTTTTTTTTCCCCCCCCTAATTGAACCCAGTAATGTTGCTGTAAAAAGGCAGGAATTCTAAGCCAAGAAGGATTTCTACTGTTGCATTTAAAAATACAATTACCATGAAGCAATTTTGTGATGACACAGGTAATTAATTTTCATCTACATTTCATTGAAAATTCTTGATATATTGCCCGAATGGCATTTGAACTCTAAGAACAGAAAATCTTTGCACTCGTGCACTAAGGAGCAAAAGACAAGAAATCACCCAAATAACTTCAGTGTGCCAGCTGTAATTTTTCATAACTCATGCCATTATTGACAGGTCTAGGAGTAAGTCAGGTCAGGCACTTGAAAGTAAGACACAATAGTGCACACAACCGTGGTAATTAAAGCCCACTTTAGCCCACAACAAAAACTGTTAGCTGTTTCACTGCCAGCAGGCTAACCTATACCTAGCAAAACTGACAGTGAATGTACAAGCTGTTCTGGATGTTTTTAGTCAACGTGTTGCATAAGCCTTTCTGAAAAAGAGGGCAGCTAAAGGAGCTCCAAACTACCTGGGCAGATTTTCTGCAAAACTGGGCTCACTGTGTGTGCTGAGCTTTCCAGGAAATCTATCTTTCTTTAGCTTGGACCCACATACATGAGTACCCACCACAAACAACTGGAGCACTCCTTACATCCACATAGCTGTGTTGACAGTAAACCAAAGTAGGAAAGGAATTAGTAAGAAAACTTCACAGTGATGCAGCACTGTTTGTTCCTTCAGTTTTATGCAGGTGTGACATGTCTGATGCCACAGAAGGCATAAAACAGGGATCCTACTATAAAGAAATGGATCCTCCAGCATGCAGTAAGGCACAAGCAAACCCAAGTCCTTTCAGCACATATGCTATGTACATTAACCAATGCTGATTTAAATTTCAAGGTGCTTCCTCATGATCTGAAATTAGACATTAAAGGTGACAACCCTCAACTATTTCTAATAGTTCTTTCTGAAACTCTGAAAGTAGTTCACCAAGAGATCTTGGGCACTCTTGTAAATGTGAACTGACACAAAAGCTCAGAAATGGATCTGGCCATGCAGTTAAACACAAGCCTTATTTTTGTTGCACAATGAATCTGGTGGAGTGCTCAGATACTCCAGAACTGCCCCACACCACTGAGAGTTTTACCACTAACTTCCAAAGGAGTAATGGCTTTTCACCTTTTTCTTTCAGCATCTTCTATCCCACAAGTTTTTTTTTTTTGTTTGGTTTTGTTTTGTTTTTTTGTTGTTTTTTTTTTTGTTTTGTTTTGTTTTTATTTGTTGTTGTTGTTGTTATTTTGTACTCTTGCTAACTTTGTCCTTCTTTTTTTTTCTTCTTTCCTTGTTCTTGTCCTTGCACTGATCAGATTGTAAGTCACATCAGGCCACCCAAGCAGCGTGATATTTTAAAGAGTAATTAAAGAGCAAGAGGCAACCCCTCCCTTATATGTACTTTTTGCATTTATTTGCAATAATGTATTTATTAATGATTTAGATTTGGCCTGAAAACTTGGTGAGAGGTGGGATTAAAAGGAACAAAGAGCTAAAAATAACCTACACAGAGTTCTGGAAAAAGCCAATCATAAACAGGATTGGGGTAGAGAAGCAGTGTCCAGATTGTCATTATTCACCACAATTATGCTACACTGAGATGTAAAAGCCACTGAATTTGAGAGAAGTTAGTTAGACTGTTAGAAACCCTTAACTACTGTAATGAAGCCAATTGTCAGTACAAAGCAGTGGTTCTTGTATGCAGGCAACAGGGATATATTGCATGAATATGCATCTTAATTTAGGATGACTAAAGTACTTGCAGAAGCTGTACTGCTTCATTAACCTAACAGTCACCTGATAAAACAAACAAATGAACAGATTTCTGAGTCCTATTATAAAACTAGCTCAAATTGTAAAATACGAGAGATCCTTATCCAAAGTAGAAAGTATTTGCAGTCCACACTCTTTCTCCTTTGCCACCAGACTCAGTGTTATGCTGCTCCAATATTCCCCATTTACAATACAGCAATTACATGTGTAATTTGAGAAGTAATCCTGAGTTGCAGTGACATAGATATGACAACTTTAAAAATGAGGCATGCAAAATATCTCCAGAATTTAAAGTTTTGTTCAGCAGCATTATAAGAAAAATCAGATAGAGGATTGGATATTGATTTCTTATTCCTGTGTCACCTGCTGACATCTTCCTCAAGCTGTGGGTTAGGCTGTGATGCCTGAGGGAGGCAACACAGTAATCATGGTATCAGCACAGAACCCATATGACTCAAAGCCAGATAGACCCAATGAACCTCCTCCTAATAGTTTTGTTAAATACTTTCTGCTTAGCAGTAGAAACTATTTGGAAAATAAATCAAAAATGCTAACAGAAATAAGGCAACAAAATTACTTTATATATATATATACATACACATATATATGTATGTATGCATCCAGGAAAACAACCGATTTGCATGATGTACTTTTTACATACAATAACTTATTATCACATTAGAAATATACTCTGGGTAACATCAATGGGCCAAATTCACCTCCTTTACCTTCCATAGTGTTGCACCTGCATACAGCAATGATGGATTTGACACTTGGTCCTTCTTGACAACAATACTACATCAAATGCAGTATCAGACAATACCCATTGAATGTCAGATATTACACCATTATGAATTAGAATATCTGTTTGTTTTTTATATTACAGTAAGTAGTTTATTGCTTCTAATGACCAGAAGGTACCTTATGAAGACAGCTTAGATGTTGATAACACTTTTCATATACTGTGTTATGGACCTTGGAACACTGAGGTTGGCAGATCACAATCATTAAGTTATTTTTCTTCTTTATTTGCTGTTTGCATTTTGATTTGCTGAATGCACATGCAACTAGTGGATTAACTGTGCCAGAAGTGATATGTCAAAAACATTTAGGAAAACTTACAGGTTTGTTTTGTTTTACTGAAGTCAGGCATGAATGGCATGCAGTAGATTGCAAGGAAAACCAAAAGGACGTCCATTTTCAAAGGATATATCATCTCCATGCACATGTAAAATGTCTCTTACAAAAATCATTAATTTTTGTTAAAAGTGTGCCTTTTTGCCTCTTTTTATACAAGTGTACATGCAATTACCTGTCCAAGCTAAAACTATTTACAAAATTTCATAGTACAATACATCTTTTAAAGTGAATAATACATGAAAGGCCAATGTTTTCTGTTGTTTTGTAACACTGTACAAGATTAAAAATAAATAAGGCATTATAATACAGGTTTATCACAAATTAAAAAATGTTGGTTTTCACTGTAATACAAAACTCTTAACTTGAAAGAACTTTATGGCTAAATAGTCCTCCTGCCTGGGCAGAACACATATGGAATCTGGACTTGCTGATGTAAAGAAAACGCATTGTTTCTGCTACAAGCAGGAATCCAATGAAAATGATTCACGCTACTTAGTAATGTGTTCAGACTCCTCCAAGCACTGAAATGGCACAGGTCATACACTGTTTCCCTTAAAACAGTGACTCCCAAGTAGTTTATTTTGCCCTACAGATAAATTACAGGCAAAAGTGTGAAAGAGGTTTAGGCGCATGACCTACTCTTGGTTACAGTGTTCAGTTCAGTACTGACACGAGACTTCGGTATAACCCAAAGCAGAACTTGGCCTACAGAAACTCAACTCCTGACCCTTCACAAGCATGCTAAACTCCTGGTGATTGCTGCAGGCCTTGTGGGTACAAAAGGGATGCAGATTCAGCCCTAACAAGCTGAAGCTTTTGGCTCTCAGTCTCACCTAGAGAAAGCAAGGGAGAATGCACATGTGTTTTGGTGGAGATAAGGGAGCACGACTTGCCACAGAGGGGAGTAGCTACAAAACCCAATGCATTTTACAGGCTGGGTAAAATAGCTTTATAGTCAATGTAAACGGAGTACGTTTGGAAATATCTAGCCAGTAATTCAATGGAACACCAGTCTGCAATCTCAGCAGAGAATAATAATTTAAAAAAAATTACTTAAAGGTAGCACAGGAACACTTAGAAATCAGCTCCCAAGACTAAAGATCTCTGATACATATATCCTTATATAAAGAATGAAAAACTTCAATTATTACTATTATCTGAAAGAGAAAACGTGCAAACTGATGTGAAATATTGTGCTTGCTATTGACAGACACTGACATGCCAAGATGGCATCACTTGGTTGTAGGGCTTATATCTGTTAATTGTTTCAAGCTAACAGCTGCACAAAACAGTGAACAGAAGTACAGGAGGCTATTCTGCCCACAATGCAACAAGTTACTATCCTCAGATAAATATAAGGGACTTTTGGTTGCTGTGGTGCAGAGCTGGCTCCTTGATGGGGCTACAGCAAGGTCACCCAGGCAAAAGTTACAGTGCTTGACCAGAAAATTAATTTATGCAGGACAGGAAATACAACTGCATGCATTAAGGTGGACACAAATACAAATCCCACATACCATCTTAGGTAAATTGCCAATAAAAATTTGATTACAAGCTTCTTTAATTTGGTAAAAAATGTGCAATTATGGGGTTTTCAAAGTATTACTTCCATATATAATCCCCTTCTTTCCACATCTAAAACTTACTGAACATGTCAAAGAATGCAGAAGAGCAGAGAGATTAAATATGGTATTTAAAGTGGTCACACGAGATCTGAAATTAAACACATTTACACAGAAGAGGAAAATGGGGAAAATTATATCAGTAGGGAAGGAAAGAATAAAGGTAAGAGCACAGCTTCATTATATCATGATTTCAATGGGCATTTAGCTTTCCCCATTGAAATGACTGCTGAACACTGCGTGTCATTTTCACATGATTTTTTTACTGATTTACGCCTTGGCTGAACCTTTTTCATGACTTTGTACTGCTCAGTCCAGGACTACATAGTAACATATAGTTGTCCCTACAGTAAAACCAGCAACAACAACCATAACAAATACATGAAAAACATTAATGATAGGATAATGATGTTAATGATGATGAACTTAATGAGAAGGGTGTTAACCTGGCCTATTGCAGATTGTCCCTGCCTATGACAGTGGGGTTGGAACTAGATGATTTTAAAGGTCCCTTCCAACCCAAAGCATTCTATAATTCTGAGTCAAAAATCTGGAAATTGACTCCAAATACACTAGCACTGATGCTGTAAGCTAGCACATGCCCACTAGCTTGTCTGCAAGTACCAAGAAGCCATCCTGGTCCACTCAACCTGCTCTGGGAGGCACAGACCTTCTGCAAAAGTACCGAAAGAGAAGCTGCCGATGGACTGTGCCTGTCTGGTCCTTTTCATTCAACATGGAAAATATGCTTACAAAAGTCACATGCCCCATTTGGCTGTTGGAAAGGAGTATCAGGCTTAGAAAATCTTTGGACCTTTTCTACTAACACCTGCTAACCTTTTAAAATGTTAACATGAATAATCCAAATTCACCTTGCTACGTGATCTTCCAGTGACATTAGCAGGCTGGGAATGGGTCTGTGAATGAGAACAGTCACAGAAATATTAGCAGAGGGGACAATATATTTCTGCTCACTGTCCAGTTAGTGATGAAAGAAACAATGGCAAGATGCCTAATCTTGAGTGTAATAAAAAGAATAACAAATAATTCCATTGCAAGCTTTTGGGTCAGTCAATGGGTGTATTTGGCCAATGAGTTCATGTACTATCAGATCTGCTGCTATGATCTGAAGATGCTTTTATTCTATTATTATCAGAGAAATTATACCAAATTCACTGATTCAAAAATTGTGTAGCATGAGGTCTTTGAGAGTGGAACTGTGTGATTATTGTTATTGCACATAATGCTTCCCAACTTGGTTAAATATTTAATTTACCTGCATGATAATTTAGTTCTTACAAACTAACTAGGCAACATAAATATGCAGTGTGCTTTACATGAACACCTCTTACTCAGTTTAATTATGTAAATATTTGTTCTTTCTATTTTTGTTCTCTATATGTATTTATTTAAATGGTTTTGAATGCCTCAAAACCAGTAATAAATTATTCTAGAAAAATAGCTGTGAACTGGATAGATAGTAAGGAGATAAAGAAATGCAGTGACTTTCTACAGATCAACCAGGGTGCATACACCCTGTACAGTACAGTTCAGGTTTTTATAGTCACTTTAATCACAACACTAACTTTGCTAGCTTTGTAATGAAGCACCTAGATGGCAGGGTACATAAAAATTAATTTAAAACCCTGCTGAAAACCACTGGAGTCCCACAGTAGACTGATGTGGCTACATGGAGAACAGAAATTCCTGTAACATTCCTTTAACCATTGGCATTTGTTGACACAGTATTTGTCCATATATTTTTAACATAGTGACAGCTCCAAAGCAAAAGCTGATTGCAGAAGAATCACTCAGAATCTTTCCACTGAAATCTGTAATAAAATAGGCCCACTAAAGGGAAACGTGACCTGATAGTTTTCTGTTGGACAATCTGGACAACTTCTGTAGTCTGCGGTTGGGTTTTTCACTTTGTTGTTGTTGTTGTTGGTTTTTGGTCTTGAGGTTCTTTTTTCTGGCAGGGAGCAGGAATTATTTTGTTTGTTAAAAGGAAGTTTTGCATGTTTTTAGCCCCTGTAATTTTACTTCTCTTTTGAAAAGCAGTGAGATTAGTTAGCTTGTGAATCCCCATCAGGACAGTATGGCACATGTCCATGGAGTACATGTCATTCAGCAGGATGACCTCCAGCTCCCCCCACCTCAAACACAGAGATGCACTCCACATTTCATATCCAGATCAACATTTCAAAGTGAAACCGTGAACAATAGGATGTGGGCTGCATTAAAGGAAAAATCACTCAAAATACGTTCCCTTTTATGCAGATTAAGAGCAGGCCTTGCTCTCCTGGCACACTTACCAGTGTTCCTAATTTGGGCAAAGTCTGACTGTGCTTGTTTCTGAGAATTATAGCTTTCTATAATTGTACAGCTTTGAAGAGTGAGCCTGGATACAATCAAGATATAATAAAACTGTGGCGTAAATTTAAAAATCAATTAAGATAGAAAACTGTGTTGGCAAACATACAGATGTCACAAAGCTAGCAAGAGCATGTTTGTCACCAGTACAGAACTATTCTTTAAGCTGTTTAGAAAGGTGAAGCTAAATCCTGGAACTGTGCCACAGGACTTGTGCTATTTCTAAAAGCCTGAAATAATACCATTCTTCTGCTCCTCAATAAAGTCAGCACTGTACATAAAGGAATGTTTCTATATTGCATAAGCATATTGCTGTGCTTGCAGGGTGGCTCCTCTGTCTTGAACAGAGTCAAATGACCTACACAGAGGCAGCAAGTTCTAAACTCTACCACCCTTTTTTTTTTTTTCTTTTATAATGGAAAGAATATATATTGTTCTTCTGCCTAAAGTTTAAGCTCTGTGGTTTACCTACTTCATATCCTAATGTTATGGGTTTTTTGGAAATTTTTGGAGCATGCAAGGAGAATTTGAAAAAAATACATAGGGTTTAGTGATTAGCTGAATCCAGCCTTCATTAATCTGCCACTGACAGCATGATAAACACTGTTCTCATTGCATCAACTCACGCACTGGGAGCACAGTTTCTCTAAGTCTTGCTGTAGCCCCAGAGAGTCTCCAGGTGCCCCACATTCCATGGTTAAATGCAGCTTTCCTAATCCCAGGCCCAACAATGCTGGCTATGACAGAAAGAGAAATCTCTTTACTATGCCATTGCAGGTGGATGTGTAAATAATACACATTTTTTGTTTATCTCTATAAATCTCTATTAAGTCTACACAGAACTGTTTGTATATGTGCATATATAGATTAAAACATATATATACACACACACATAAATAATTGCTCACACATTTATCTCATTTTTTTTCATTTACCCTTTAAAAATGCCAAGAAAATATTCCTCATTTCCAGAAAATCTCATTTTGACTTTTCCCAACAGAATTTCTAGCCCTTATATGTTCCATCCCAAGAGTTCATTACACAGTCCCCAAGTTCTCTTTGGTTGGGTTGTAGTGCTCCTTGGTAAATGCCATGGCCTATGACCTCTGACCTCTTGGTAAAAATTCAGGCAATCGTTGTTCTCCAAGTTCACTGCAAGTGGCACAACCACATCTCCTTTGTTCTATGCCTCCTTCACAGCTGGCACGGAAGGAAGATAGTGCAGTGTTTGATTTGTGTGTGTGGCAGACGCTTGACCTGCTCCAAGCCCTGCTTTTGCAGTAAAGCCAGCAACTGAGGCCACCGACGGACAGCTGGTGCCCAGTTTTGTTTGAATGTTTGCTCTCCCATAAGGGTACATTTTCCGCTCTAAGTTTAAAGATCGTGTTTGGGAATTATTTCCATCAGCCTTTCCTTCCAGGAAATAGGTCAACATTTCACCTTTTCCCTTTACACTGACTTTACCCCTGCACACGAATTCATAACTGCACCTTTTTAATATTCGCTGAACTTCTTCTGTCACCTGAAGACAGAAAAAAAATATTATTACATTTTTCTGGTCGTGCAACTGCTCACCCCTCTCCATTTTACTTTTCAGTCATGAAATATGAATAAGCAGAATGGATCAGCACCTACAGCTGCTCTCAGGCTCACTTAGAATTCCCTTAAAGAAATAAAGATGACCAATGAAATTGGAATGTGAGAAACAGAACTTCTGGTCTTGAGCTGAATAATTACACAGCCAGATGAAGCTCTGTCCAACATAAATGTATAACCAATTGTAAGCTGGATCAGTTCCAGTGACGTTAATTTACTGCAGAAGACCTTTCGATCCCTGGAGATTAGACAGGTATTTTGGATAAACAACTGCAAGAGTTCATCGAGCTCTTGAGAGGTACACCATAGCTTCTAGCCAAGCCCTAGTAGAACAACAACACTCTCTGTCTGCATCACCTCTCCAATCCAAAGTATCAAAGGAATTTTTAAAGCTATATAAAAAGCAGTAAGATGCAAACAGACATAAATCCTTTCCTTGTAGGTCTTATTCAGGCAAAATTTCTACCATACAAGAACTGGCAGTGTCAGCATTCCCAGGCTTGCCTCCAACTGTGTGCAGTGAAGCAGAAAACTTTCTTCTAATGGGAAATGATTTATTTAAGGATTCCATTGTCTCCAAGGAGTGAAGCGTATAAGATGGAAAACAACTATATCTCTGATGCTTGAGTCATCTGGGGAGTATTGCCCTTTTCACAAGAAGAAGATGAAGTGAGGCTGCATTTTCTAAGAGCTCTTGAAAATGTAACCATATATAGAACCGTAAGTGTGTAAGGTCTGCAAAACTGTCTTAGAATGCACTCACCTGAATTTTACCCTGCACTCCAGTACTATCCATCCGGCTGGCAACATTTACAGTGTTCCCCCAAATATCATACTGTGGTCTTCTGGCTCCAATGACTCCCGCCACTACTGGCCCAACATTAATACCTAAAATTAAACAATGAATTCGGTTTCAAACACTACAGCATATTATCCAAGGGAAACATGAATAGTGCAAAACACATTCAACACAAGTGCCCTTAGCATTTTTCTGGTCATAGGACATAATTTGTGTTAACAGCATGAACCTGAGTCAGAGGAGGTTTAGGTTACAGATCAGGAAAAGGATTGTCACCCAAACCTTCCTGTTTGGCACTGGAACAGGCTCCCCAGGGAAGTGGTCACAGCACCAAACCTGTCTGATTTCAAGAAGCATTTAGGCAACACTTTCAGACACATGGTGGGATTCTTGGAGTGTCTTTTGCAGGACCAGGAGTTGAACTTGATGATCCTGGTGGGTCACATCCAACTCAGCATATTCTATGATTTCATGTTTAAATTAATGCCAACTGGACTTCTGTATTTCTAAAAGGTTTACGAACAAAACAAAGACATTCCTCAAGATATCTTATTGGAAATGCAACACGATAGACAAAGTAAAAATCTGATTCTTTGGTGAATTTTATTTAAATAAAAGAAGAAAAGCAGTGGTAGTTCAGAGTTTAGCTGTAGACAAGACAAATTCTTAAAGAACTTTAATTGTTTCCTACAACTTTCACTGCAGTTGCAAATATAAACCCTTCTAGTGGAGGTATTCCAAGTGAAAGAGAAATAATGGTCTAGGACACAAGGATTGGGATAAGGGAAATGTGTTGCAGTCATTGTTAGAACTAGACAACTAGGTCAGGAAAAAGACAAAAGGATTGAAAGTGGCTCAAGCATCTTTTTTTTTTATTCTGAGAAACAACAGAGCTCGATTTTACTTTTCTGACTTTGACACCTTGTTTGAAAGATAAAAGAGGATGTTCCTTCTGAGTGCCCTGAAGAGCTGCAGATACCACATCCTCTCTGTGAGGGCTTTTCCAGGCCAGTTATGCAGAAGAATGGGATTTAGACATTTGATCCTTTGTGAACCTGGAAAGACCAGTTATAACAGACTTCAAAGAGAATTTGGGTTTTGTAATTATTAGGATGTATGGGAGGTCAAAGATGTATAACTCCTATTGCTGTCTTTGATGTCTTTGGTCTTTCTCAATCTTCCACTGTTAGCAACTTCTGTTTTCCCCTTGTCCAGCCATTCTCACAGTTCAGCCATGAAAATACATGGAGAAAGAAGCTGGAGAAAACTATCTGTGTTAGAATATGCAATGAAATGAGAACAGTGGTGGAAGTAACATTGGAGAGGAGCAGGATGCAGGGAAGAAGGGATAGAGGGGAACCTGATCTCCACGAAGACTGAGAAAGGACTCTGAGTGGTAAGACATGTAATAACATGTAAAGGATTGTATGGGAAGGGTTGTGTTGTGAAGACCAGAGGATTTGATTTGTTGTAGAAAACAGGACTAGTTAAGGTGATTTGGCATCTGTAGACAAAAAGCTCCCATCACGCTTTTAATGCCAACAAAGCTTTTGGAGATACAACTTCACTTAAAAGCTAAGTACAGTAAGACCCAGTTTTCAGCAGTTTAGCAATGTGAAAGAGTGTAAGACACAAGACCGGGTACATTCATAATATTGCATTAAATTAGTCATGCAGTTTCCTTTTTGGGGTGCATAGATTAAGTAAATACATGGAAATCGGACATAATTATAATTCCTTAATACTAAGGCCCACCATCCACCCTGCTGAACTTCTATGTGAAGATCACTCTCTGACTAAAGGAGAATTTTCTGTTTTAGTCATGAGTACAGTACAGGTAAACCTTTTCTGACAACACAGGAAAAGCCAACAAAAACCAATGTTCTGTTTGTGTGATAATTGTAGAAACGTGACTTACCAACTCGTAGGACAAAGTCATTGTAGGACTGATAATTGATTTCATCAAGAACGTCAAACATCTCTATTGCAAAATCTGCCAGTGTACTCAGATGGGAATAAATTGATTTTTTAGCCTAGAAACAAAATAGTATTGCACATTAGATTTGTATGGTACTGAAAGGCAGGTGAAATACCAAAGTGAAAAACAATTAAAAACTCAGAATGGATGGCTTAGGAAAAGAATGTAACCAATTTTTCTCTTTGTGAGAGGAAACTTTTGATGGTAGCTAAAGCACATGCATTCTTTTCTCAAGTGCTATTTTTTCTTCTCTCTCTTTTTGATTTCTGGGAAGAATGGAAAGCAAAGTTCCCATGGTAAAGTGGTTCTGTTGCTAGAGAGCTGCAGATGTTTGTTGTGAGTGTGGCAGGGAATATAACCTGCTTTCTGACAAAACTACTTTGCCTGATGATTATTAATAACTATAGTTTCTGCCCTCTTCTCCCTTTGGGGCTTTTGCTAGGACCCAGCTCCATGGGGTGCATGCTGTTCCCATTGACAAAAGTCCTGTTAGGTTTATTCCTTTGAGATGCAGAACACCCCTATGTTCTTTCCAGGCAAGCTGAAGGAAATTGTTATAAAACATATCTAAATGAACTAAAGCAAAAGAACCAGAAGGGATCAAATGGAATGCTGAAGTATCACTTTTCAATAAAATCCCAAACATAAGAAAATAATTTTTACAACTTCAGGCTAATTAATTAAACTGTGGAGATCATTTTCAGAGATTATTAGGGATTCCAAAACTCCACAATATTCTAACATAATTACTCAAGCTCTTGAAAAAAGTATTTGCTACAAAGTAGTAAAAAGACATTATCTGTAACTCCAGAATTTCTTAAACAGCATATCAGTAGGAAGTGGAAAGGAGGAGTTTGTGTATTTGTCCCGTAACTCATGCCCTTCTCCCAGGATCTACCTTTGGTTAGTTAAAGACAGGTTTCTAGAATAAGCCTTTGATTTGACTCAGTATGATTGCTCTTATGTTCTGCTCTTATTTGAATATGAAATATGAATTTGTGAACAGTTTTGCAAAGTGGAAGTGGGCTAAAGGTAGGATATGGTGAAAAAAATGCAGGGTCAGTGGCAGCTTCAGTAGGGTATTGCACAACAGGACTGTGGAAGCTGGCATAAGATGAAAGCTTGCAGAGTTTTTGCCATCATAGCGAGATTTTATAAATGCAATGCTTGACCCTGGCTGACAAACCTGAGAAACCGGTTGCTATTTGCTTTATTCTGCTCAGTTTGAAAGGGTTGCTTCATGTGGCTGTTGAAAATTCACAAAAAAACTAAAGGGTTAACAAAAAATTTTAAAATCATCTTTGGGCCAGTCCCAAATTTTGGGAAAGATATTTACCTGCCTGAATGTCTGGCATTCTGCTTCTTGCCATGTCAACTAGCTTGCTCTGTTCTTTTCCAGCATCACCAAGAAAAAGGAAGTACAAGAAATAAGCTTAGAGAGGGGACGGCTAAATTTCCATAAGAGAAGGAAAAAATATTGAATGCCTGGAGGACAAAGGGAGTAGTGCATAGTTTTATTCAATTTCTAATCTCCTGTATATTCCTTATCCTTTCATTTCTTTGCTGTCTGATGAATGCTGTTTTTCTGCAATGCTTCAGGGTTGCAGGAGAGAGGACCTGTGACATATACTAGATGTGCTGCAGGTCACAGATACAACTCAATAGGATTACTGGCAAAATCTTTTGAACCTGCACTGAAGAACATCACAAAGCTAGGACCCTGGTTAAGTCAGGATCCTGGTGAGATGCAACGAATTCGTACCGTGCAAAAGATCTACAAAGAACTTGGTTTGTAAGCTGCCCTGATGATGTAACTGGCAAGCAATTATTTATTTAAACATCAGAGGAATAGTTACTGGAAAGACTACCCAGACCATGAAAGCAAAGCAACTCTGTTAGAGACAATGTGCATTTACTTTATTCATCTGCTGACAAGCTACAGAAACAACAGTCCTGTAAAATACGGGATTTAAATATTCAACTTCTTCAGGGTAGTGGGCTCTTATGTGTGTAAATATCCTCAGTTAAAAGCACAATTAACCCCATCTAGTGTTTCCTGCTCACCCAAATCCCTCCGTGAAATCAGTGGCTCACAGTCAGAGGCTGTGCCACATTTTCTGTTGAAGTTGGGATGCTCCTGGCAGAGGACAGACCAGAAGCACTTGAGTGGCTCCCCGTGGACACATACGACTCTGTAGGCAGCCCAGGCACTGTGTGATGGCTGGCAGTGACTGTCTGTGCATGGCAGGCTAGCCAGCATTATCAGACTTCTAATACATAGTTGCATGCTGAAGACCTATTGGGAATCTGCCAAGAGGATGGGAATAATTGCTATTCATTTGCATCATGAGTAATGGGAAGAGAACACAGAAGAGGTGAGACCCCAAGTTAAAGTAAAAACTATTGGCTGTTTCATACAAGATTTTTTTTTCTGGAATATTGAATTCTACATGTAAATTCTACATGTGGAGAAAAGATCAAAATTTGCCCCAAGATTTAAGAGAAAGGCAAGACTTTCTGCAGTGATTTAAAATGCATTACTATCATAGGCGCAGAGCAGTATGTTCAGTACTGGGCTAACTCAGCTGACCCTTCACTTAACAACTATAAAATACGAGAGACAAACATGTTTAGATTTTGGAACGTATGCTGCCCAAGTTACCCAATAACACACCTGTTTTGAGGATTATAGTTCAAATATAGTTCAAAGAACATTTATAGCAGACACACAAGTATGCCACTGCCTGTTTGCCTGAGATCACACACACGCTGGAAAAAATTGCAAGGATCAATGTTTTTTGCCTGTCTCAGGACCCATGAGTCAAACACTTCAGGATAAACAGACTTTTAAAATACCTTTTTTGCAATGTGTAGACTTCTAGGAATGATATAAAAGAAAGCATCAGCTGTAAATATCCTGCAGACCAGAAAATTAGTTGCATGTGATATATCCCAACATGATTCTAACAGTTGATTTCAGTGTGGTCTTGTTTTTTATTTACTTAGCAGGGATAATTGTTCACAGAGCACCTTCTGGCATTTTTTGCTTTTGCCCTTTAATTTGGTGTTATTTTTCAATGCCAAACCATAGGCATGAGTGTATACAACATATGTACATGCGTATCAGAACAAGGGAGAGGTGTTTGGAAACTGGGAAGACGAAGCAAATGGATTGCTTTAATTTTCATTATATTCTTACATTATTAATTTTATAACTTTTCATAATTAATTTTATTACTACAATTATTAATATGCATAGTACTCTGTATACAATATATTCAATATACTGCCCACACGGTTTTCTGACTTTCCAGATCCTGCTTGCAAGTCCAGGAAATTTCTGTCCCAAGACAGTAACTTAAGGTGAGAAACTCACTCAGGGTAGTAATGAGGATACAGAAGAACTGTGCCACAGAACTAGTGGCCTTCAAATGACTTTGAATTTTTTCACTGCCGAGTAATTAAGGGGTAGAAAGAATGTTAATAGCAGAGACAAAGAAGAGCTTATTTGAAGGGACCAGGGTGAAGTGAAGCACAGCCTAACACAAAGTTCCTGCCCATGATGGGGGTTTGGGGAGACTGTTTTAATTGTGGGTTACATCCAGATTTCCATATTAAAAATAAAAAAATGTAAAAATCACACTTTAATATTCTTTTGCTAGTTTTGCAGCAATTCATTACAACTAGCGTCACCCTTTCCCTGCATGTTAGAGGGTCATCTAAGAGACTGGGTTTAAAGCACTATCTCTCTGACTCTGAGGCATTTATACTCCAATTTGCAGAGAATCCAGAGCTGCAGACAGTGAAATTCCAAGAGAAGCTACATGAGCAACTGCGGCAGTTTTTCTTTTCAGCCTACACCTTTTCTTTGAATTTCAAATTTTAAATGTTGCACAGAAGTCATAAAAGTTATCTATAACCACAGAGAATTAGTTGCATTCTGATGTTACTCTGGAAATGGAAGGGAAATGGTTTCTTCACAAAGGACTGTTGTGTAAAACCTTCTTACCTTAGTTCCCGAAGTAGGTACGAGTCCCACAGCTGCCATATACGTACTTCCAATTGTCTTGATCTTTTCTATGTCTTTATAATATTCTTTGTCCATAAGCTTTGTTTAAAACATAAAACTGTTAAATATTACATAATATTTTAGACAAGCAACCATAGTTATCAGATAATATGTGCAAGTTCAATTAAACCGCATTATTTTTCGTAAGTTGAGGCTTGCCCACTGCGAGGTCATTGAAAAAATATGCCATTAACATGCATTTTGATACTCTTCCTGTATTAGAGGAATTTGAGGTCAGATTCATGTACCTAAAAGTAAAACTGCACAGTTTGGAGAATCCCAGTGGACACCATTTATGACTAAATAGGAAGTTTAGAGTACTGTTTTATTAAGCAGTTCAAGATACTCTGAGTTGCTACAGATAATCTCTACTGATAGTAATTTGATAGAACTGATATGGTCAAAAGACAGTGTTTAGACCTTACCTCATCAAAATCAGCAATAATTTCATTTAACAGGCGTAAACATTCCACTCCCATATTATTGCCATCCAATTCGATGTAGAAATCATTGAAGTTTGGGATGGAAGCAAACATCACTCCCACTTGTGAATATGACTGGTAATAAAGGTCCTGCAGTTCAGAAGCAGATATAATTGTTATTTTAAAAGATTATTCTAAACTAAGCATCAGTATTATTATTAAACATCATTATTACCTCTTCTACTGCATAGCAATAGCTATGACAAAAGCCATTATTTTTGCTAGAGAGAAAGCCAGTCTTCTTCAAATAATGCTGAAAGATGTCTCCACTCAAAACCACAAAAGAAAATTAACACCTAAGGTATTAAACTCATTTAAAACAATTTTGGTTTGTTTTGTTGCTTTTTTTCTGTTTAGACATGGAAGAAGTGAGTAAAAATTTGGAGAAAGTCTTAGCAGTTGTAAAATTTCTACTGTATGAGAAAAATAATTAGGTTTTCTCAATTTTGTTTTATAAGTAAAATAGCAGACGCAGCAATTGTATCCTGCAGCACAAGACCAGCCTCACTCCTTCATGTTTTTTTTTTCCTGAGCTATGGAGTCCTATATAATATAATGCTGCTCTGTGTGCTAGATTTTCTGCTTAAAAATGTAGAGGGCTCAAAGAAAGCAAAATCACTTTTCTGTGGTTCAAACACATTGATCCAAACTCTCAAGAGCAGTATCATGGACATTATGGCAACTCCAGTGCCGCAGGTTTTCAGATTTCCAGAAGAAGTCTGGTAAGGGCCTCCTAAACAAATTTATTTAGTCACTGCAGCCTTCTATGTTAAAAGCTGCTGTGTGTTCCTTGAGTATGTATAATTCTCCATTTTTAACTTGAAATGGATGGTTTTGCTAATGATTGTATATTTTCCAGAACTAGAGTGGTTAATACAGTAGTGTCTGGCAGGTCATATACTTCACCACTCAGAACCAAAATGAGCTCCTGCAATACTGTGATAAATCCCAATATCCTAAACTGAATGGGGAAAAAAAAAAAAAAAAAAAAGTGATTCACATGCAGGCAATTGGTTACACTGATGTTGAATGACAACATCCCCTTATACTGATTTTTTTTTTTTAAAGTTCTTTAGAGAAGGAAGAAAAAGAAATCATCTCAAACTAATTATTGAACAAAAGATTTTTATGAAACTACTATTTAAACATAAGCGAAATTTTAAAAGTCCAAGCCTTTCTTGAAAATCTACAATTGAAAGGTGACTCAAGTAACACAGAGAGACATCCATATAGTATGTATTTAAATTTTATCTTTGTTTACCATATTTCTTGGATTAGACATAAGAAAGTGCTGTGCAACATGTGCTGGCAACAGGTTGAAGAGAATTCTTTTATTGTCCAGCTTGACTCTCTCCATATCATCTCTCTCTTCTTCTGCCTGTGAGGATAGAGAAAAAGAGAAACCTTTCCAAAAAGCAAAAATTTAGCTGGACCTATAAAATAGCTCCTACTAATTCATCCTTTGAAATTAAACTGAGCAAAATAATGTAGAGCAGTAATATAGAGTGAGAACAGTTCTCCTGTACCATGCTTTTACATTAGGCAAAATCCCTTTAAGTTCTGAGTAACTCAAGCTTAAGTCTCTGGGCTACTTTCAAGAATTGATCAGCTAACTGTATTGGTATCTTTAGCAGTTCTCTTTTTTTAAAAAAATAGACCCTTGATATTTTTAAAGAGTAAGAAACCAGAACAATCCCACTTAAATCACATTGGCCTTGGAGGCCAATTCCTTCCCAGGTAGTCCGATACAGTGACAGCAATATTTGATCCACCTTTCAAAAAAGAGAAGCCTGCAGAATCACCAATGAGAAAAGCAAATCTTTGTCATTTTGCAGAAAAATGGAAAGAGACCTGGCAAGACTAACTTCAACAGAGAAAAAGATTTTAAAATGGAGCATCCTTAAGAATGATATCCATTTAAAAAACCTGAAAAAAAACCAAAAACAAACAAAAAAAAATTAGCATTTCTAGAGCTGGTTTTAATTATTCTGGAGTTTGTAATTAAAACATATACAGTTCCTTTGCAACAGAACTTTTATTATTTATGTGAATGATAGCATTCAGAAAGAGTGCTTAGGTGTTAACGCAGCTGAGGTCCCTAACCCAAGATACTGGTATCTTGTTACAAGACCCTTGACTCACAGGAGCTAGTGGGAGTCATACATTAAGAAACAATTCTAAAACTCAGACTTCTTATTGGAAAAATACTGAATATCTAGGGATCTCTTTTGGGACTCCTAGGTTTGTAATTCCAGCCTTGTCTGTCATGTACTCATCAGCAAAATTACTCCTCTGGAATTTGCTCCTTGTTCTTAGAGTGACTTCTGGCCCCACATTCTGATTTCAATTAGAAAATACTTGATCAGTATCATATAATTAATCTCACAAAAATTATATCTTATTCTTTGCTCCTCAATCACACTCACAGAACAGTAACACAAATCTACTGTGATCCTAACATGATTTTGTTTATCTAATTACAATCAGTAAAAGACTGGAAGGCCAAATGCTCAGGCATTGTTGAGAAACCACAATCACATAAATCATTGAATAACCTGTTCTAATCTTTGTTGTCCCATTTGTATCTGAAATTTGATATCCTGATCTATTACAAAGTCCACATACTTTTTCAGCACCAATTCCTGTCTAAGTAGGAGGAAACCAGTCACCTTTTGCCTTTGTATAGTCTAATAATATTATTTTCATGTGATTTTTTTTTTTTTCAGGAACCTAGGTTTTACTTTCCATGACCAAATTTACGAAACAACCTTTTTATTCAAATTAGGCAGTCCACTTGTCTTGCAGTTCATTTCTGTATTTCCAAGTTTCTTTACAAGTAAAAAGAATACTGAAAGAGAACTGATTTTATAAACATAAATTCTTCAGGAATTGTTCCTTTTTGAAATAAATTCTAATCTCCTACTCCAATTTGTGTAATGAGAAACAGAACCTATTCCAACCATGAAATATCAGTAAACATTAAATAACAATGAAGTTCTGCAAGAATTATACCTGAAGCTTGTATTCTAAGCAAGTATCTATTTCCCGTTTGTGAGCTGCTTTCCTGACACTTTTGCTGTTTAAATTTCACATGCTCTTTTCTTAAAATATCTGTCCCCTATTTTGGTAGTGCAACTCTGTCACTGACTTTTTGTTTTCTGTAAACATGTGAAATGGCCTCTGTCATTTTGTCAGACTGTTGGAATTTAAATGTTCTAACAGTAAAAATAAGAAGATTCTTCCAGCTAAAAATCCAAACCAAGCTTGCCACTCCATTTTCACATCCTGGAATACAGGAAATTTTACTCTGACAACAGCAAAGGGATTTCAAAACTGAATTGATGCTCTGAATTAAAAAAAAACAAAAAACAAAAAAACAAAACACAAAAAAAACACCCAACCCCCCCCCAAAAACATTTGGGACTTGCTTATCCATTCCTCTCTTTCTTGAATGAGAATTTTTTGTTACTTTCTTTCTAGGAATGTTAAGGTTCTCCATTAAGCTACAAATACCATATGGGGCAGAATACCAGCCTAAAGAACAATACTCCTTCAGGTGAGATTTCTGGACTAGTCAAAGGAATCAAGTAGGGGCAGGTCAGTGGAGGAATCCGTTTGATGCATTGTATGGATAGTGATGTTGCTCACTTACTGGCAGATGCTGTTCATTTCTGATCTGAAAATATGTGATCAGATTCCTTTGCCTTGCCCAGTTGTGAGCCTAAGTGTTCATTTTTGAAGACATGATTGGAATACTTCTTCAGTATACCCATTATTGTGTACGAGTCACAACAAAATTTTCAGAGCAAGCCACAGCCATGACTAAGAAGTGGAGAACTGAGCTCTTGACTGAAGAGCTGATGGTGCAAATCAAACTATCAGAGTCATGTCTGAAGGGATGGCAAAATTCTCTAAGAGCAGGGAAAGGCATCAAGGATGTCACCATTGCTAATGGTAGAATGCTACATCTCCAACACATCTAGCATGCATCTTTTCCCCTCTTTGGATGCAAAAGTATTAACCACAATTTTGACTCTTGAAAAGGTTCAGTTGTCAAAGATGAGATTGTGGGAAAAAGACTGAAAGTTAAGTTAAAGAGAATGGTTCAGAAATTATAGGGGGAAATATGGTTGCTACTCCTGGATGGAACATGGTCAGCATACTCGACTCCCCACACACAATACAAAGGGTGTCTAAACCGAGGCTGGAGTGAAGGCATCACAGCCAGGCTCTGTTGAAACCTTTGCAGAAGGAACTTGGTGGTTCTTTTTAGCTGATAAGCTGCACAGCAGCTGGAAACCAAGGGAGATCAAGGAAGATATTCTGCTGTTGAATCGGCAACCATGACAAAATTCCTCTCTTTGGATTGATGCATATCCCCATCCCTAGGTTATCTCAGGTACTGTACTGACGTTACCCACCTCCAAGGCATGACCACCCCTCACTGAGTAAGAGAGATGACTAAAGACACTCAAGCTCCACCTAAACATAAAGAAATAGTATAGAAGTGAGTTAAGAAAAGGGAGAGGTTAGGGAAGACTCCATCATAACTTCTGGGATCATTTGACAGGCTGAACCTGCCTTCTCCCCCACAGCAACACCTGTTGGGTAAGAACTGTACTCTATGCATGCTGAATGATTATACTGAGCTAGCTCTCACTGGGGATTAGAGCTTGTCTGTATATTGCTTTGAGGATGTTTTTACAGTCAGATACTATCAGCAGCAGTCATCAAAACTTATTTTTTATTAATAAAGAGTGTTATCCTGTAAACTGTCAAGGGTGCTGGCAGTCACCAACAGCAGGTACAGGTGTGGACACCTACAAGGAGGTCTCTCTGCTGGTGTGTGACCATGAACAAATGAGTTGAACCACAATCCAACCTAGGGGACTGCTCAGAGAAGGGCCTTCACAATGGGACACTGGCAGACTGATTGGGCACAAGGGTCTCGGCTTTCCTGGGGCGCTGACAGACTAATCAAACACTAAGGGTTTGAGAAAATCTCTTTCCATGTGACAAAGAGGAAAGCCACTAATGCCATGGAAAGCCTTTGAACAATACCATGGTGGGTAATGGTAGCAAACGCAAAATAGAGATGAATTATGCAAACAGCAGAACAAGGGAGTATAGATCAAGTGCTCTTAAGTTTTTGTCCCCTGGCCTATTTCAGGTCAAACACTTCCTAGCCAAGAGGGAAAAAGGAATGCACTCTCACCATGTAGTTCTGGGAGAAATTTGCACTGACAATGCCTGTATGGAGCAATGCAGTACCCCGAAGACTAAGATGTGTTAGCTCTGCCTGGCCTAGCCCCAGACCTAGATGCAGAACATTCATGAAATTAGCACAGCACTCCTGAGTTAATTCCTCACGATGAAAAGCAGAGGTATATTTGTTGCCTAAAATTCAGGTAAAAAAACCCCAGCTTTTTGAGACAACATTAGTCTGGGTAAAGTGGAGAGTAGTTCACTGAAAAGCTTTTCAGGTTCACAAAGTATATAGAGATGTGTGCTGCGAAGGGGTGCTTACTAATTTAATAACACTACTTAATTACCATAACTAAAGGTTACATCCAAACCAAGAACCATCCACGCTGGTGCCACCCCTAGAACCTCTTTCAGGTCTGCCCCTTGGCATGCCTCCCTAAAATTGAGTCGGGGGTCTCAAGACCCCTTGCTTCTTCACCATCATCTTCTTCATGTCACATTCCCTTCTTGGAGCTTCTCCAGGGTCCCTGGGTCTTCTATCTTGGTTTGACCACAATATGTATTGTTATTCAAGTCCTGGTACATGAGTCCCAAGCAAGATGTTCTAGTCGCTATCTTACCCTTAACACAGAAATTCAGGAATGTAGCACAGAGGTAGAAACTGC
>JAWWMO010000083.1:55189985-55230228 GCA_035047845.1 Dendrocincla fuliginosa
TCCCAAGCAAGATGTTCTAGTCGCTATCTTACCCTTAACACAGAAATTCAGGAATGTAGCACAGAGGTAGAAACTGCTTGTTGCTACATCAAATGTGAGAAGCCATACAGTATAAAAATCTATAAATATATATACACACAAATATATAAAGTCCTATCATATTATCTCAAATCACACAAATGTCCTTGCCTCTCTTGCAAGGGAAGATAAAGGAGTGAAGGTGAGGTAAAAAAAGGACTTGGTCATATTGAACAGTGAGGACTCTAAAACTACTCCATTACACAGCTCTATGGGAGGGAGGTAAACCAAGTAAGTACTGGTATTTTCTGGACCTTTCTCTAGCTTCCTGCTTTCTGTCCTTCAGGGAAATGCAATGAAAATTGTCCTTCCTCCTTGTGACTCATGAACTCCTAGTGCCTGCTCTTTGAGCAGCTGAGATTAAAGGATATGTAGGCCCATTCTTTCTCAGGCAAAACAGACACTGAGAAGGGAGAAGGAGCACTTGGGGCTGAAGAAAGAAGATTAAAATAGCACAGATCACAGGTATTTACATTCCTGGTGGCAATATTATCCAAACAGCTAAATGTCATCAAAACCTTTATGTTTGCCCCTATTCCCATTGGTTAATTAAGGAAAGCTGCAAACATGATATTTATGTAATAGCGGGTGTGAAAAAAAAAAGGCAGATTATTGTGAAAATAAATAAGAAAGAAAATACATAGGCAAGACCAACATAATTTTTCACATTCCGCTGTTCGCTTACCTGTTGGGTACTCGTGGCAGCTAGGTCATTTTGCAAACCTTAGCTGTATTTGCAAAACTGCAGTATTTAAAAGCAGGCTTTATTTTTGCTCTGAACATGGTAACAAAATTGAAAATGCTTTTGGTGCTGTGACTTTTTATATCAGTCTAATTAACAGCTATTGCATTTTACACAGTTACACAGCCTATCACAGTTTTTATAATGCTGGTAATTGATTAAACATCCTTTGTATGGAAAGTGGTCTCAGCAGTTGCACCACCTGGCTGTTTAATACTAAAAATGTTGTAAGAATATCACTGACTGAAGAGTTATCACGTGGAAATACAGTTTCCAGATTCAGCAAAAAAGGACAGGCACCAGTGCCTCAGAAACCTCATTTTTTTGTACCTGAAGGTGGCACTAAAGCCACAGGGAAGAGTCTCATCACACTGCTTTTGTAGGGCCAGGTTTTTGAGAAGTGCCCGCACACCTGGCATGTTTTACCTGCATACTGCAAAATTTATATTTCTTACAAGTGTAGTGGACTAGAAAAGCCAGTGGAATGATATTCTAGTATTCCCTAAAGAATGCATCAATTAGTCATACCATTGTATTACTCTTATTTTCCTCCCCTGACAAATCCTGTGAGAGTGAGAAACTCCATTTTTTTGTCAGTTCCAGCATCTTCAAAAATTTACTACTTGTATTTATTTGTCCTTTTGTCCTTTTTTTTTTCTCTCCCAGTATTGCTACATGATTTGTAAAATCAAATGTGATTAGAAGTAAGAAATAAGGAAAATGTTCCTATATTTGCTACTCATAGTTAGTGTTGTATGAGACACACAGAGTGACTCAACAGTGCTATGCAGAAAATGAAATAGTCCTACTACTGCCTGTTAAAAAAATCAACAAAAACAACAGATGTTTTCTGGAAATACTGTGATATTCAGAAAGGTTAAATTTAGAACAGAAAAAAACCTGGCAAAATCAGCAAGAACCTATAACACCACTGATATGTGAACAGTAACTACAAACAAATGTTTTAACTTATCATCAATCAAAAAAAAATATTTTTTCCACATGATGTACATAAATCATATGATATTATCTCTCTTATGGTTATGCAACCCAGATGAACAGAAATTAGATTAACTTATCTTGAAATTGCACAATTTTTCTTAATCAGTTTTTCTTGTTTGAATTCTGCTCTTCTTCAAAACGCTTTTTTATTCCCAATGTGGCAGAAAAAAAAATCTATGGAAATGTGTTTTATTCAGACGTTAGCACAGACAGCTGAGAACCTACCTATATATTCTTACTAAAAATGGTATTAATTTCAGGACACTTTCAGTATTTTAAACATAATTTAGTTACTAAAAGTATCCAAAAAATTACTTACAGCTTCCAGAATAGCCCTTGAGCCTGAAATTCTCCATGTTGCAAGCCAACAACTGAAAAGCCTCCTAAAATGACATGCCGAACCACACTGGCACATCTTCACACAGCAGGGGCTGGCTACTGCGAGATGTGAATCTGGCTTTAGCATGTACTTCGTGCAATTCAGTGTTTGTACAAAGAAACAGCTCACTCACTCTGTGAAACTGAGGCCCTGTGTTCTGTCACTAGTCTTTCTAAAACTTCTGTTACCAAACGTATAACCAAGTTAAAACAACATGGTTCAATGGTAAGTAGTACTATGGCTGTAGAGAAACATGACCAAGACTGCTTTTAACCATATACTGAGCTTGTGCAGTCCAAGGGCTACAGAGAACTGGTCACTTGAGAAACCAGTTTTTACTTGTTTCCTCTTAAAGGCTGTGAAACAATTAGTAGCTTGGAGTTTGCTCCAAGCAAACTCAAAGGCAGTTTTAACATATAAATATTTTCAATAGACAGTGTTCCCAGATTTTTATCATGCTGAAGAACCTCGTAAGTACAGAGACAATGTTATGTGTTTTTTTCATTTATCCCTTTGAATAAATAAGCACCAATAGCACTTCTGTAATATCCATCATGGACAGTACTTAGCACTTGGGCTCAATATCATTTATAACCAATATATAGAGTGGAAACAAGAACATTTCTTACATATTATGCACTATTACTTATTGTACAGGGAATAGATCTTCCACTTGGAATTGAGAAAAAGAAAGACAAATGCTCAGATCATCTGAGAGGTCAAGAACCTACCCAGCATACTGATTTCAAAGAATGGTAGCCATGTTGATCCCTAAATTCTGGATTTGCCACCCGAAATGATTTTTTTTACTTTTTCAATATTATCATGAAAATCTCACAGACAAGGTAGCGGCACATAGTACCTGATTTGCTTTTGAAAAGATCTTAAAATGTCATTTGATCTTCTCAGACGAAAAGGACTTTTTGAAGTGTACCTGAAGGACAGTACTGAAATCTGATGTCTTACCTCCCCTCATTGTCCCTTGGAAAAAGTGCACGATGCTTTTAAAAGCAGTGGTACATGGCAAGGTGTGTCTATATAACCTGTCCCCAAGAAAACTAGAAAAAGTTCACATTTCTTCCTTGACTATTGTTCAGTTCTGGTCTTTTGATACCCAAGCATCCCATAGGTTTCCTGTACTTCATTTTTTAAAACTAATTGATTGTGAATTAAAAATTAACTTAAAACTAAGCATCTTTAAGCAGTAGCTCCATTAGGAGTGCAGAGTTTGCCACGCAAGTCTGAGTAGCTGGACTGATGAAAAGCATTTAGGATGCTGGAACTCACTCTTGACCTGTTGGAAGGCCATAGGATAGCAAAAACAGTATATTCTGGCTGCTACTCTGTTTCAGGGTTAGGGATAACATACAGAAGGTCTTGTATTCTTGGATCATATGGCACTCACGTACTTCCACCATAGTATACAGCTAGACATGTACTCTAATGAATTTCAAAATCTAGCCACTGTTTTTTCCATCTGAAAACTGTATTTGGCACCACAGCAAAGAGAAACTATATCAGTTTGCCCAAAACAAATCTCTGAGGCTGACAGGTACAGCAGCTCTCAATACTGCAGGTCACAGGACAAAAATTAAATTAAGTGATTACACGTTGAAGACTCAGTTAAACAGTACAGAGTCCATGGAAAATATAAAACAAGGTAATCTTTAATCATAAAAGAAGTAAACACAATTTTGGACATCAAAATAAACAAGAAATCTCAACAAAGGTTAAATGTTAGGTAGAAAACCTTTCCAAGAAGATGATAACAGAGATAAGTCATTCTTGATTTCTCCATTTGAGGTAACACAGCAGAGCCAGGTATGTGTTTAATTAACCCCCGTGTTCCAGTCCTGACTTTATGTGTAAAAGCAAACACTGTGATAATTTTTACAGTCCTCTTGACAACACCGTTAACAAGATGCAGATGAGAACAGGATGTGACCTCCGGGAACTACAGGTGTGTAAGATTTACCATAAAGGCAATTTCCACATTCCACCAAACCAAACTTATATATTCAACTTCCTCCTTCCTTTAGGGGCCAGTGTGAAACACTTTGGAGGTGAGAATTGGACTACTGAGAGGTGTGAGAGGCGGTAGACATATCTTGATGCCCGTGTTATGGCTAACATAATTTCTATAGGTTTTGCCATGATTATGACAGGAAATGTGTTTTCAAAGAAGGTCCATGCACTTTGCATCTAAATAAATGTCTGATCTTCCTCTGGGAAAGACTTCCCTATTTTCATTGCATGACATGGTTATAAGTATTTCCTTTTATCAGTTTTATTTGCCTCTTTTCAGTTTGCCTGAACATTGACATATTTTCACCTCTTTTTGTAGTAAAGAATAAAAAAAACCCTCTCGATTTAACTGTATCTCAGGTTCATACTGCTAACATTCCATTCCTAACGCACCTCAGATATAAATATATTACTTGATTAAAGATGTACTGGAACAACTACAAATAATAAAAAAAAAATCACTTCTCCAGGGAAAAGGAATTTCATAGGTCTGTGGAAAGAAGGTTAGAAAATATTTTTTTCTTTGTAACCCTAACAGACATGAAAAATTTTGGAAGACTCTTAGTCCAACTAATTTGTTCTGAAAGTATTCTCAAGACAAATCAAAAAGTCAAACATCATAAAGTCTCGTGACTTACCTGCACAGCCCAGAGGTAGTCCAGACGCAATTTCAAGTCCACCTGTCTTGAATGCAGTGCCAAAGCACAAGAAAAAAGCAAAATAGCTAGTATTGGTTCATAGCCACGCATATAAAAGGAGCCACCCCTTAAAAATGAGAAGAAAGTAAATGGGTTATTCCAGGTTTTGTAATACCCAGCAATGCACATTTTTAATATCAGATTTTTAATTTCGAACATGTGGGATCCCCCTAATTATTAGCCTTTTCTGAAGAGGCTCATCTGCGCAGGGAGATGGGTGACAGTAAATCTGATCACTGCATCACACCAACATGCAACTTCCTGAGCATTTTAAAATGCTATGCATTACTGTAATGCTTTTTATTAGTAAACATATAAACATCAAAAAGCTCAAAAGAAATAGGAATTAGTTGAGGGATGTTGAAATATGGAAGTTTTAAACTGTTTTCTATTCCATATTATAGTTAGACTGCTGTGTGTTCAGCTGAGGTAGGTTACCATAAAACTACAGAATAATGGGGCAACAGTTGCTAGGCCCCAAAAGCTGATCTCCTCTTGATGGATGTTACTAGATCCTACAGTTGCCAGAGGACAATTCACAGATGTGTAGTCAATGTCTGACTATCTATAATTACCCACTGCTTTAACTTTGCAAGATACCTACCCCAATGCTTTTCTGTAACCGCTGAGTTCCAGAATAACTATGTATAAAATTGTAACAAAAAGCAGGAGAATCATTTTTGGCAAGGAAGATACACGTAGAAATATTGCCAAGGTGAGAGTCCCCACTACACAGGAAAGGAAAGCATAGTGGGCTGTGTCACATGGAAGTTCATTCATTGTTTTATTTGTTCCACCAGGAGAAATTATGACTATTGAGCTGCTGGAATTGGTATTCCAAACCCAAGGCATGCAGCCAACCTAGAAAAGACAGGAGAGGCAAGAAGGGGAGAAAGTTAAATAAGAAATAAACAGAAATGCAATTGCTATGGATGCTGTCTGTAGTTCATTACTAATTGGAAAAATATGGCCATGGAGTTCCCACCCAGCTCAATGCTGTATTAAAATCTCCTTTTCCTGCAATGCTTCACTGAATTTTAGGGGAGAGACAAAATCTGTTCATTAGATGCCAGTAAGGGCAAACAATTGAAGTTAGGGCTTAGTTTCTCTCTTGGTGCTCAAAACCGAGAGATTCTCACACCAGCATACTCCTGCAAAATTAAGGAACTTCAGTTAACATTTAGTGTGGCCATGCAGGTGAAAAAGGATCTTGCACAGAGCACAGAAATAAATGTGTTTGATTTATTGACTACATAAGTCATATAAATTTCAATTATTAAATACAAAATAAAACATATTTTAATCATTGAGTGGGAAACTAAACAAGAATAGTATCTTTTCTCCACCTCAGAGCTACTTCTGCTGTCACATATGATTTAAATACAAGGACGCATCTTTAATTATCCCTATAATTTCAGCTATCCAAAGAGTTCTATTTCCTCCCTCGACTGGGAAATATAAAAATATTTTAGTGCTTTTCTTAAGGGAAATTTGGGGAATTTTAACCTGCTTTTTCTAAAGGCAATGTCATGTACACATCTCGGAGCTGTTACCCAAGGAAGAGAGGAATTTCTGGCAAATAGTGCAAGTCCCTAGAGCTCCAGTTTTAACTGCAGTCCAACCTTCACCCCTAACGAAGGAAAAGGATAAGAGTTAGTATAAGTGGGGAGAGTGGGATGGTAGTGTGGAATTGATTTTAACAGGCACTGCCGCATAAGCCCTACCCTGTACTTAAGCTTCTCTTTTGAAGTATGTTATAAGACCTTTTTATTTCATCCTAACCACTGACAATGAAATATTATAGCATGCTGTAAACTAACTGACAACCTGAAGGGTGATTAAGCAATGTATTTTATAGGGGGTTGTAGTAAATTAAAAAGATGAGACATAAATAAAATGTGATTTAAACTCATAATGGCTAACATTGCGAAATGAAAGAGTGACGTGAAAAATCCCTTTAATGTGATTTTGTTCAACATCCTTAAAAAGGCCCTTCAAAACCAAAAAGGCCCTCTTCCAAAAACATACACAGGCATGAGAGATCTTCATCAAAGATCTGCATTCCACCCAGGAAGACACCATCTGCTGTAAAACCAACAGTGAAACCTCAACACCTAGCTCCTCTGACAGATGAGAATTCTAGAGGCATTACTTTGCAGGAACTAGTAACTTCTATGGATGAAACATTTCTCTTTAAGTTACAGGTTATTTTCATTCAGGAAAGGATAAAGTTATATTTGTGACCTATTTTAAGTCATAATCGAAGGATCACTGCCTTGCTGGAGGTCAGAACCTCGAACTTCTGAATCCTAATCTGTCTTCTTTCACTGCTGTTCAACATCGCTTCAGGGCTTATGATGTCTCTTTTTTGTTTTCCCCATCTTTAAGTGGCAATGATGGTGCTTGTTTCATTCAGTCAAAGTAAGTGTCAGCTCTATGGAGGCTGATCCACAAAGATTTCAGCTGTCATAACATTAATCTCAATCCCAAAGTCAAACACACAGAACTTGCTGAGAAGCTAGCCTGGAGGCACTGCAGAGCTCTGTGCACTTTGGGTTTATGTCCACACTAAGAACCAGACAGAAGCCTGGGTGCTATTCAGGCTGTGTGTTACTAACACAGCTGATGTTCAGAAATTCCCAGAAATGTCTCGACATCATTAATTCTTGGTTCCTCTCAGGACATTGGAATTTGCAGAAAAGGCATCCTCTGCCCATTCAGTTCATGGGGATAAGCTTGGTATATGTTCTCAGGGTAGGTCCAGGGACAACTGAATACACAAAATACAAAATAAGAGGCTTGGCATCTCAGCACTGAGAATTGCTGCGTCTGTTTAATGGTCAGAAAACATTGTGTAAATCCCACAGAGAGGCATGATTTGAAACATCTGCCTTCTTAGCATTTCTAGTTGTTTTCAGTGTGCTATCATTTGCGTGGATTCTTTCCTTTGAGGACCCTAACGTTTCATTCATTACCATCAGTAGCCACAATGCTGAAATTGAGTGCTTGGTATTTGGCAAGGCAACTGAATGACAAATACTTAGATGGAATTTATATACCACTTGAATTCAAGTCCACCACGTAGAACTAGCTGTTAATCTACAGTAAAGGAGGCTCAATTTTCAGAACTACTGAGCAAGTTCACTTCATACAACAGAGGCTTTCTAGATATTAGATGTGAAGGGATCTGTAAGTGGCACAGTGTAAACACCTCTTCTCCTTACACAAAACTGTCCATATTTTAAGATCTCTTTATCTTTTCTGATCTGCCTGGACTAAAAATATCCCTGTTATTACAAAAAATATGTTCTATAAGTTGCCACATAGAAATAGTAATCTTGTTTTGACACCATGCCTTGGCTGTCACAAAATATTAGCCATTGAACCAGTAAGCAAGTTAACATTCAGAAACAGTTTACCCATAAAATACATGACATCAGCAGACTATATGAAACTAAGTTTTGATATACCAATTTCTATAGGTGATGACTAGGTATGATCTGTGCAATTTGCTAATTGCTTTACCATTCCTAATTCAACACCTTTTCTCAGGGCAAATTTAAAGTTCAAATTACAGCAGAGGGGTTTAATTTTGACGAAGTATGCTCTGCAAGTATGAATAATAAAGAGAGTAGGAATTCACCTGATAAGAATATGGTATGTGTTTAATGGATCTGTACCAGGTTGTTCTTTAAACAGAATGCTAAGTTAAGTGATACTTGATTTAAATACTCACCACACATCCTTGAGCCACGGAGTATATTAAGATCACAATAAAAATACACAAAATGGTACGAATTTGTATTGTCAGGCACCCTGGAAAACACTAAGGAAGAAAAAAAAAAGATTTATAGATATATATTTTAAAATGTTTTAAAGTGGGGTTGATATTTTTTAGTAGTCCATGAAGAGAAGTGAATAAGGCATATGGAAATTTTGCTTGCACAGCAAATTATGAAGTTGCAGATATTGTTGTGTAATAGCTGTTATGTAGTTATTATTGTGTAGATGTGTTTTAATGGTAATTGCAGTTTTGGGGATAATAAATGTGAAATTATTATTACTATACATTATTTCTCACTATAATTAAAACCCTTAGAAAGTTTAGTAGTATGTCTACTCATGATGCAAATAGTAAATTAGGATAGCATTTCATTTTGCTCTCATGGGAAAAATACCCAAAGCAGCTCTTGCCTTGCAAATTATCAGTTCCAAATTGTGATCCAAGAGAACACACTGTGATAGGATAGAATTTTGGACTGGTATTTGTGTCTTCTGTTATAACAGTCATGTTAAATGCCAGGGTAGTTTTAACTATCAGGGCTCATTAAAAATATTGAATTTGTGAGAAAGAGCAGAAGAGAACAAAAATATCTCGTGAAATGGAGTTTTGTGAACCTCCATTTTTACCGTGATTCCATTTATCACGTTTAAATGTGTGAAGTCCTTGCTGCTGTGAAGCCTGTGATAGAATGTGAGAGAGGAAGGGTAAATCTGTCAGCCTTTTTCCAGTCATACTGACCTACCCTGCTTTCAGGTAAAGCTGCTTTCCTTCCCTTCCCCTTGCACTAAGAACATGTGGGCATCTGTTATATACTGGATCCATAATATATTTCAGACCACAGGACTTCTCAGAGGACTTCAAGGGTCAAGAATCAACTCCAAGAAACAATCAGACATAAAGTGGGGACAATCCCGTGTTCTTTAAAAGGAAGGGGCTCAGATTTATCAAGGCTGAATTTGACTTAAGGTCCAATGGAGCAAGCAAACACCTGATTTTTCTTTATGAAAATCACTAGTCCTGAAGAAAAGCTGTTCACTTCATGGGTATTATCAACATCAAAAGCATAGCTTCCAGCAGGCAGCAAAGTACTCATAGACAGGGGCTACTGTAGCCTTGGCACAATAGAAATCATATATTGAAATGCCTCCCCTTCCTTTCACATATGCAGAAACATTTCCCCTATATGTGTGACCACAAATTAAAAGTTGAAGTAGTTAGAGGTGAATCAATTTTGTTTGGGCTGTGATACAAGAGAATATAGAAAAAAAATAAAAAAAATCTTATCTGCAAATATATTCTGGCTTCAGTATGGGTTAAGTCCATGTAAATGTAGGTGTGGAACAACCAACATAGTATGAATAACAGATTTGTATTATGGACCTGAGTTAATTAGCTACACCAGAAATCAGTTTAAGTATTGGGATACCTGAGGTATATCACCTTTAATAAAAGTGAGCATATTGTAGAACAAATACCTCAAATTCTAAGAATCTGAGACCGAAAAACTCAGGGAAAAGAGGGAAAAGATACAGCAGTGTCCAAAATTACATTACGAAAAATGACAGACTGCCTGCCTTAACCTCCAGAGCCCCAGGACCGCCTTTGCAAAGCTGGTCACTTCCCAGCTTGTGACATTGCAGGAGGTTCTTTCTTCTCAGGGCCTGGACTTTGCATTTATCCATGCTGTATTTCCTAAGATTCCTGTTAGCCCATTCTGTCAGCCTATCTAGGATCCTCTCAGTGGTCATTCTGCCAGCTATTCTCCTGAAACTGGAGTCACTTGACATGAATATATTCCATGTCCTTCTCCAGGTTGTTGATAAAAATGTCTGACAGGACAGGATTCAGGATAAACATCTGTGGTACCCCATTTATTACCAGTTTCCAGGTAGAGCACAACCATAAACTGCTATGCTCTGAATTTGATCAGCCCAATGGCATTTTACCCATCCAATTGTCCAACTAGACCAAAATCCTATACATACATGGGGTGGAAGGTATGGTTTTATCCATATAAATAATAAAACAAAAATTTGTTTGAAGGAAATACATATATCCTATTAATTGAGTTTGCAATCAAATAAATTAGCTACTGCTCATTAAGGAGAGTTTGAAGATAATGCTGGATTGTTATCAGTGACAAAACAACATGCAGATTCAAAGACCATGTGTCCCGACACTGAACATTTTTTTTTGGTCTGTGTGGTACATATATGTTCTATGTGTGGACATGCTAGACTATTTTGTTAAAAAGGAAAGAAACCTTTAAGAGATAAGGTATGAGACATGTCTGAATTAAAACTCTGATGCTGACAAGATTTATACTTCTACTTTAAGTAATTCTAAGATTGCATCTGTTCTTTTATGATAGCACAGAATTTTGAGCTTATTTTTTTTTTTTATTTGTGGAATTTTTATCAACTAAATAAATACTGTAAGATCCCCAAAATGCTATGTAAGTGCTACAGCAAAATATTATCATAGTGGTTCTACAAGTAAAGCATTTCATTCTAAAGCATGAAGAAGGTGAGTCACTTGTCCACTGTGAAAGAGCAAATAAGGTGATAGAAGACTGATTAAAATAGGGGAATGATTGGTTTACAATCCTACATCCCCTACACATAGCCTATTCATTATTATTTATTTATTATATGACAAATTTTCACCATAAAATTTTAAACTGTGATATTCTGATGCTTTATATTTCTTCATTTTTTTAATGTAGGATTTGATCCTGTAAGGTATTGAATCTATAGAGGAATCTGGAATAAATACAAATTCTGTTGACTGACAAAACAGATGGAACATATCTGAAGTTTGCACTAGCCCTGGAAAAATAGTATAAAGAGCAGTAATTTCCTACAAAATTCACCTTTGTTTCTACCATCTATACAGAAAAGAACAGATGATAAGCTACTTTTCCTTGATGAAACAAGAGATCATCAAAATTACTCTCAAATAATTGTGCAGGTTTATAAATAGGGTTCCACTCTGTATCTGATACTCTGCTAATATACTATTTAAGTTTCTATGAAAACAATTACTTTTCTCCTGCCAAACGACATATTTTTTTAAAACCAAAATTAGTGTGTGCTAATCAGCAAAGCTGATTAACTGCGTAGGTGTTTTCTCCTGGTATTTGTCAGAAAAGACTAAATTTAGACTAATCCACTACAGATTTCTTTCATCAGAAAATTAGCCTGTAGATGCTTTATTCTTATGTGGCAGACCTAGTTCTCTGCCAAAGCAACCAAATATCCTTCTGCATCATTACTGTTGTGAAAATATAATGCAGGAGAATTAATCATTACTAAAGGTTTTGAAAAGGCCAGGGACTGTGTGTGCAAACCATTGTGCTTTGACATCAAAACAGCTGCTGCTTTGGCAGGAAAAATTCTGAAAACAGAGGGGAAGTTAGCAGGACTTTATTCCTAGATACCATTTGGAATGGAAGAGGGAACTAGCGTGCCCTGTAGTCAGAATGGAGCAAAAGTCAGATTAAAGCAGTTTACCTGAACACTGCAATAATTCAATACAGTGGTGAGGGTTAAGGGAAGATGCAGCAAAAAAGACAGAAAGCACTGAATTAACGGCACTAAATGCTACACTGCTGCAAGGATTACTCATGTAAAGTCTGCTTTCAGATGATCCATCTCTGTTTTTGAAGTGCCTAATACATTCCTTAGCAATGAACTTGCAAAGCACAGATTTCAGCCTCTCTGAATCTGAGAAGCATTTACACAGCTTCATATTCCAAAGGAAAAACATAGCATGGCTACCAAAAGGAAAATTATTCAAAAAAATCTTTAATCACTTACTTGTACTCGTGTGACATGTAGGTACATAATACAAGCCACTAGGAAGCATATGCAGAACACCAGGAGAACAAGAACTATGGTACTCCTAGAAACAAAACACAATAGAAGTAATGCAATGCAGCTCAGTAGCAGACGAGAACAATGGCTGATTGGGGTCCTTCTGAAGTGGTATTTTAAATTAATGATGTAGGGTCACCTGCCCAACCTTGCTATAATACTAAGAACGGCAGAGGAAATTTAATAGTGAAGTTCACTGCTCTCAAGACTAAGACATTAGTAAATGCTCTTGTTTATGGTCCCCACTCTGATCTCAGCAAGATCAAAGCACCTCAAAAATTCAGATGTATGGTGTGTCAGGGGAGACACTTTCTAATTGTATGCTAATGCAGAGTATTCAGCTTGATGACTCTCGTAAAGGGAGTGTATAACCAAATTACTTGGCCTTGGCAGCTGTGTAACAGTTACCAGATGCTTTTTCTTTCTAATCTCTCTTTCTCAAAGATTCAGAAATCAGAGGTTATTCAACTCGGTCACTTATCAAGTCAAATAAAATTTGACCAGACTGCCTTCTAATGAAACAGAACAAGTCCCTCCTTTTGAGTCTTCCTCAAAGGTTAGACAAATTTTATGCTTCACAAAGATGTTGTAATAATTTTTTTTATTCTAAATCTTCTCTCTCCTGTTCTCCAAAATAGGTTTCATGAAAACAATTAAATAGTTATTCATGAAAAAAGGAGTGCAGCCAAGAACTTTCCTCCTCCAGAAAACTTCTGTTATTGGAAAAGTGCGCCATGAATGTGAGCAACCTGAAAAAAATAATTCCACCAGTGCTGGTGTATTTGATTTATGCTCAGGGACAACCTGGCCCCATGCCAGCCATGGAACCAGGGCTGTATGACAGCAGCATAACATGATCTTCACACCTTCTTTTCTAACTTGTGAGAGCAAACCAGCCAGTCCAGAAGATGTGAGCTATGGCTCTAGGCATATATGTATCTGCATACTTGACAATTACTGGGTAAAGATTGGTTTTACAGAGTTTCTAACAGCAGACGTGTGCAATTCTCCTGTAGAATTTCTATTTGACTTTGATTTGAAAGTCATGTAACAATTCCTATTGATGTAGGAACAGGGAAAATTCTGTGGTGTAGTATGTGTACCCAGAATGGGGAGGTGGCTCTAGTGCTGTCAGTGTGGATTCTGAATACAAGTATTAACAGATTGCAGGCACTCATGCTTTTAGAGAATTCACTTGTATTCAGGATGGTAATATGCTAGAAAAGAATGCAGGGGACATGACTGCCATGACATCATTCAAGGCAGCAAAAGCCAACAACTGACACTAGTGTTAAGCAGGACTTTGACAGACATTTGGGCTTTACAAAAAATAAACACAGTATGACATCAGAAAGGTTCCTCATCAGAGTTTTTAGTGGCTACATTGCATGTGTCCCTCTGTAATAGGACAGATTGTTGACAGGAACATAGCCTTACTTTCAACAACGCCGTCTGGGGATATAAAATATGTGCTTAGCTGGGAAGCTGTTTTGCTCAGATGATGATATGAATTATGAAAATGTCAAGCCCATTGATTTCTGTGTATTTGTGCAGTAACAGGCTATCATGTAACATGCTATCATACAACATTTGCTTGTCTAGATTTTGAAACTTCTCCTCAAAGTATTGTAATACATCACTTTTTCCATTAGGGTAATGTATTACAAGTCTTGTCTTGGCTTTTGCATTCTTTTGTCATACTTATAATTGCTTGGGCAATCTAAAGAGCAGCTTAAAGCTCCAAGTTCTGGGGAGAGGGGAAATTTTCCTATACTTCCAAAGTTTTAATTTAGCTCATGGTTGCCTCTGTGTCACATGGAAGGAAGTGCCCCAGAAGACTAGCAATGAAGCCACCACCAATAGACACTGGAAGAAGGAACTTAGGAGCATTCAGGGGATGGCTTTCCTAATGAACCTAGTCCATCTTCATGTCCTTCAGTGGCGATATTCTGCTGGAGCTTGTCTGACTGTCAGATCAGGGCTTAAACTGAATCTCTGTCCAGCTCTTTTTTAAGTGACAGTACTTTTTGGAAAAATTATCATATGATTCTTGGAAATTCATTCTAATTTCAACTACACTAACACTCTTAATTTCTCCTTGTTCAAAATTGCCATGTACTGTAGCTGTGGCTTTCTGTAGAAGAAGGTGAAAGACTTCTTAATTATGCTCCAATTATTCAGCAGAGTTATTAGTCTGGAAATGATGATGTAAATGATGATTTTAGTCAGTGATTTTGAATTCTTCTGATGAAAGTTATTATATCAAAAATGATGATGTTAATGATGATGGTGATGGTGATGGTGATGATGATGATGATGGTGATGTTGATGCTGATGATGTTAAAAAGAAAAGGTTTTTATCAATCTTTCAATTAGAAATAATAGAATATAAAAGTATTTCTTTGACTGGGGATTTGCGAATAGAAAAGACCAGAATTTTACATGGGGTTTTCATTACCTGTGGCTAGTTCTATTGCCATTGAAATACTAATAATTAGTAAAAGTGAGTAAAGTTTGGTTTTAATGTTTTGATATTCTAATATAAAAAAGCTTATTGCTAATAATTTCTACATCTTAAACACAATTTTATCTACTTCTTATAACCTCTAGATTTGACAGTGAAGTCTAAATATTTTTTTATTTAGTAAGCAATTACATAGAATTGGCAAACTCTGAAGTAATCATTAAACTGTATCACTTAACAATACACATAGAACACTCCCCAAATACTTCATAAGCATTTGGTTATGTCTGCTTTAGTGCAGTCAAGGTCTGACTGCAAGTTATGTGTGCATGGCCAAACTATCCACTAGGCCATTTATGCAGTGATAGCATTGATACCAAAAGCCTCAGTGCAGGCTATAAATTCAGATTGAAAAGCTAGATGAACACTTCAGTACTTAGTTCCCATTAAACTCTGTGTAGTTTTATCTATGTTGCTATCAATACCTGGATTACCTCATCCAGAGTCAGCACAAACATTTAAAAAAGCTGCAGTAACACCTTTGTTTGTCGTGCAGAAATGCTTTAAGTAAGTTAGAAATACACATGGAAAGTTTAAATAATCACTGAAATGTTTTCTGTCTACCTAAATAAACAAGCAAACAAATAAATAAAAGATAGTGGAAAGTATCTCATTTGGAAAAACAGATGAAAAGAGATTAGACTGAGGATATACTAGCAGAGAATCTCCTGTGTGAGAAGATGCCAACCTAGGTGTGCATTCCTGTTCCAAAGACTTTAATGTTTTGACCTGTGCAGGATGTCTGAAGATGATCCATTTTGATTTATAATAGCAAAAGACAGAAACTTACTGTGGTATTATTAGAAGGTAGACAAGGCCAAATAAGGCAGCTAGAATTAGTGAGAGAACTACAGCACTGGTGAAGTACTCGTCCTGAAGCTGGTGGTACTGTTAAAGAAAGAAAGAAAGAAATTGAGACAGGATGTATTTTATATACACCTGGACAGCCACACTTGTCCATTCTCAGTAAGAAAGGGCTATAGCTTAAAATAAAACTAGCCCCTACTTAGTTTACAAAAAATAATCATGGCTTAATTCATACGGAAAAAAACCAAAACCAAAAACAGATGAGGCAAGTCTACACAACATTTCCCTTGAAAGACTTCTGGTTTACCCTGTAACTAGTCAAAACTGGGTTAGGCTCAGGTATAAGTTTATCTTTTAGTGAAAAATAATTCAGCCATTTTGAACCAGAAGGAGGTGATCCTTCCTCTTCTTTACTTACTCATCACAAAACAAGGCCAAACACCCCTTGGTGCTGCCTTCAAGAAGTCCTGTCACCTCAGCTGCTCAGGACAGGACACTAGTGGGTGGACTTGGAGGCAGCTGCTAAGGAGATAGAAGGGCTTAGTTTTGAGCAGCTACTGCCTTTGATTCCACTAAAGGTACAGACTTGCATGAGAACACTTTCCAGGGTGGAAGCACATAAGTGTTTTCTCAGAAAGACCCAAAGTTCATTCTCATTTACACCAAAAGATTTTCTTAATTTGAGAAAGAACAGTTACAGTTAAATAATAAGTTAATGTGGAAACTTGAAATCAAAATTTATGCTCAAAACCTTAAAAAATTGGATCCAATATGGTACACAGCCTTCTGACTTGAAACTAAATCAAATCTTAAGACTATATAGTAGCTTACAGTAGGAAAATAAATTAATCCAAAACCATAACACTTTTGCTTTTTCAAACACAAAGTAAAGGCTGTAAATACAAACAATTTGTATTTACAAACAAAACCCCTATAAGGCAGGAAAAATGGTTAGCTTATATGCATGCTTACAAGTCTGGAGTTAATTCACTGATTTCAGCACGGTCACACTGGTACAAGATCACAACCTTGCCCAGAGATTTAAGGGTTTTTTTTTGTATTTTCTAGAACTGATGGAATCAATACTTAGGCAGGCACATTGCCATGAGACAGCATTAAATACGTGACACAGGTCAGGCAGTTTGGAGAAGCAAAAGAAAGACCAAAACACAGGATATGTAACATTATGGAGTAGAATCTCGGTAAGTAGGATGATACTGATCTTCCTTTTTATTCCCTTCAAGCATTTCCATGGAAGGCAGAGATAATATCTCCCTCTTAACTGAGAGACACTGCAGTGGAGTATTTAAAAATAGTGAGTAGAATTTAAATACTTTATAAAACCAAACAAAACCCCAATGCAACTTGGCTCATGGTCAGTGAAATCAGTAAAAATAATTCAAACTTCCCTTACTTTATTTTCACGCTCAATTTGCTTGTACTTCAGGGTGATGAAGTTCAAGTCAGCCATCTCAGACTCAGTTTGCCGGGCCTCTATCAAGCGGCTGATGTATCTGTTTACTCGAGTTCCTGGAGTGTTGTACACAACATTGGTAGAAAAAGAGGAACGATTCCTGAGTTTTTCAGAGGCTGTCCTTAATGCTCTCCTCTGTAGCAGAGATGAAGAAAGAAGCACAGATTTTATTAGCATTGAAATTTTTCAGACTCACAGTCAGGATGAGAAGTTCATTAGAAGGAGCAACTGCAAAAGGCAGAGATCTTATCTCTATGTGAATGCCATCTCATAAAAACTCCTTAGTTGAAATTCTGATTTCATTCAAATCTATGAGAAACCCCCCACAGTATTCCAGGATTTTAATCCAGAAATTCTCTTCTCATACTGCCCCGACACTTCTGTGTCACTGCGGAAATAATCAGTTTGTTCCCAATCAGTGTGACTTTACCTTGCAATTTTTTTTTTTTTCTCAATGGAAGACATGAAGCTCTGGACATCTTGAAGACAATATAATTGGGCTCTTCATGACACAAGGAAATTTCTACTGTCTGGGTAACAATACATATTTTGAAAAGATAATTTTCCTTAACCACTTGCACATGTGACTTCAGAGGGTCTGAAATCTCAAGTGTTTGTGTCTTTAACTCACTCAAGTGGCTTTCTTGTTAAGACCTCTTGAGTATGCCTCAAGTGCACTTGCAGATCCAGATGGAGTAATCCAGTAAACTCTGAGAGCTAACCTGTGCCTAACTGGCTCCTTCATGGCTAAGACAGCATGACTGACAAGATGATCACTCATAGCCCCTTTTAGCAGAAAAGATTTATCACAGAGCATATCTGAAAGGAATTTTAGACAAGCTGTCTTGCTTTTCACAGAGAGCACTCAGGAGATACTGAGCAGCATCTCAGCCACACTGGTGGCAACCCTCAGCCGAGGGCACTGCAACCTAAACCATTATGGCCAGATCTGTACTAGTATGACTAGACAGGGGTAAACCCTTACGTCCCAGAAGAGTTTTGACAACCAAGCTCAGGCAAGTTCTACTATTTCTATAAAAGATTAAAGGAATACTTTTTTATCTAACATCTGCAGAGTTCAAGACAATTCAAAGCATAATGGAATGATGAGTCTGCTCAGGATATAATCAGCAGAGTCTGTCAGCAAGATATTAAAGAAGCAAACAAAATTTCTCTCTTCAGAGAAGTCAGTACTTAATAGGCCTCTACTCTTTAAAGACTATACTACAAAATACCCTCTTAGACCAGATAGTAAAAAAAGTGATGATTGCTATTTAAGTAATCCTTCGGGAATGACCATTTCCTGTCTTATTCCTCAAGAAGTCGTTATGAGATCCTCATCAGTGAACAAACTGTTTACTACAGCATTTCATTAGCTTACATAGCTTATGTTATATTATACCTGAATACTCATAAGCAGTGGAAAGAGTTATCTACTGACTGGCACCTTAGCTTTCTGATCATAAAGAAAAATGGACTTTAGCAAAGACAAAGTAACTTTTCAAGTCTTTGCTTTGCTGGCTTTGTATGTAGTGAGGAGGTTATACCAGCAGTAGAAATTATAAAGTTACTTGAAACATTTTTCTTCAAACTATCAGAAACCATGACTTGGTAAATTGTCTGTGGTGTAAGAACTATTTTTTTTAACATGAAAAATCATCTTGGGGACACACATGGAGTTGAGTTTTCAATTCTGATCTTCTGTAATAATTATTTAGTAATAATTGAAACCTTAAATTGTCAACAAACAACTATTCTCAGTGTTCCTAAAGAGAGATCAATTTGTTCACTTGCAGAAGACATTTGTCCCACTAGTTTGTAGGAAAACTGAAGGCTTCCAAGAATATTGCCAGGAATACATAATTTTGGTCTTTAGAAATGATAATTAGTTAGCATATGTATTGCATAAGGTGCAGCAGAGAGTACATCTTGAGGGATTTTTTTAATTCATATTTAAGCCTACAGTACAACAGGAGTAAGCAAAATAGCATTTAAAAAAAAATGTTTCTTTGCTTTAAAACCTGGAATGAGGGCAGTTGATGGGTGTTATTCTGATATATGGAATAAATTATATTATCTATTCTCCCATTTTGAAATAGGGTTAAGGTCACTGTTCTTAATCAAAATAGCTGAGTCTTACACATTATGATTTCCGCTGTGTCTCTTATTTTTATCTCTATTATTATTTCACACAGTAGACTTACAATATATCTTATATGTGATCAAGCTGGTATTTATATTTCTCAGAAATGTACTGGCTTCAAAGCCTTTAAAGCCCCACTTGTTTTATATGATTTACATGATTTGAGGACTGAAAGCTCTGAAGAAACCCTGCATTGCAACACAGTGTATTTATATTAATATCATATAATATAAATCCATTATAAGTGTTACATAAAAGTTACAAAAGCTCAGAACAACTGTTTCAGTTAATTACAGAATTGTAGAACTTCACTGCAAATGTTCTGCCAAGAAAAAGTTTTCATTATATCCCTAGCAAACCCATATGGGTATTTCCTGTGTATATTAACATATTTATACATACACGAGACACAGTGCAAATATTGCATATGCTTCAAAGGATGTGTGGGTGACTTTTCTAAAATACTCAGACACAGCACTAATTCACAACTGAAAAGCCTTGTACATGGCCAGTTCCAAAATAAAATCTGGACTTTCTGAGTTTTCCCTGCAACTGTTTTAAAGATACTAATGGACTTTTCTGCCCTTCTGCAGAAGAAAGACAAGCACATATAAAACCCAAAATATGAATTTTAGAATATTTTCTGAAAGTAAGATTTAGACTGACTCTTAAATAAATGTACATGATTATACAAAAATAACAACAACATAAAACCCCAAATAAACAAAGAGAAACTCTTCCAAATAAGATGGAACACTCAGTCAAGCTGAATTACTGATTCCAGAGCACACCTGTGCCACTGTTCCCTGGTGGAGAGACTATGTAATATTGCCACCTGCTGGCAAAGAAAATAGAACGAGTAACTCAAGTTTTTTGTCCATAAATTTCTTGGTAGATTCATACACAAAAAAAAGAAGTAAGGCAGGTTACTACAATGTAAAGCAATTTTGATTTATGCCATTACAAGGCATCCAAGAAAGCAGAATTTGTATTTGTATTAGGGACTTCTATGTTTAGTACTTGTGTTAGGGACTAAGAAGGTTTTTGGCTAATCAGTTACCTTACATTTTTTAGAGAACCATTTAGAGATGGAAAATTACTCAGTTGTTTTGTATTTGCCACCATCAGCTTCAGACTGTGATGGACAAAAGATGTAAAAAAAAATCTCTGAAAATTATGGAAAAATGTCTCAGAAACTCTAATTTCTGTGAAGGAAGCCTATAATAGAAACTACATAAGCCACCTGTGCTGCCTTTTCTAAGAGGTGCTTCAAATTTGAGACCTTTTAATGTCTTGTCTTTACAGTGAGCATTATATAGTTCCAGATCCAGCAGGAACAGCAGAAACTTCTCTGTCAGTTGGTAACATCACCACAAACGTTCTCAAAGTAGGGCTGCTTGATGCAGCCCTGTACCTGATGCCCAAAGAGTGCACATGGCCCACATGGATTACCTTATCATCATCCTCACACGTCATGACGTTGGAGAAAGGGATCTCCGCTTTGAACATCTTACGACAGTGCATGAGCTGAACAAGCAAATAGCAGACTGTCTTGAACTTCATTCTTTTGGCAGGCTTAATGTCTGAGAGAATCAGTCCGGGAAATATCTGTTGGACAGAAAAACAGTATTTATAAGTGTTATTACCATTCACATGCAGAGAAATATACTGGCAGGCATTTGCACCACCTAGTGGTCAGAACAAAGCAATCTTCTAAGCAAGAAGCAATGCATTTTGATGAACATCCTATATTTGCAAATGAAGATTACTTCATCTTTTTTTAACCCGAGATATGAAGGATCTATAGAACAGACTTTACTAAAACTCATACTTAACAGTTTGGGAACTGTTTTGTATTTAGAAATGTAGACTGTAAAACATGCATTGACAAACTCATAAAAGAGGAAATACTTGTATTTCTTTAACATTAACATAAATTCTAGGAAAATATAGGAAAAATAAGGATGAAATTAGCAATTTATCAATTGATGCCAAAAAAATACAATTTCAGTCTTTTTCTTTTTCATCATTTGTTACTTCAGCCATTGCTTATTCAAACCTGAAGAGGATAGTTTTTGCTTTAAAGATAGACATGTATATGCCTTAGAAGAAGTCTGTGAGGCACTGAGATTATATCTTACATCTTACTTCTTCAAAACAAGGAGTGTTATACCACAGAGAAATACTCTCAGAGGGTTGGGTATAATCTATTCCTTTTACCACAGAGCTCCTAGTTCAGCAAGGACAGGTATTTTCTTGGATAACATTTAAGCATGTATTTAACTCTTGCTAACTTCAGTAAACCCCTACTATGTGTTCAGAGGCTTTCAGAGATCAGAATATTCTATCCTCAGTATTTATACCAAACTTCTGGCATGTGGAATGTGTAATGCAGTGTTAGTGAGAAACGTGGAAGGCCCCCATGGCAGCACAGTATGGGAATTTAAGCTTGTAAAATTGTTATATTCTGGAACAGCAAAATAAAGAAGCACAGAGGATTTGGTCCCTAGTATTCCTAGGTACAAAAGACAGAGCAAAGCACAGTCCAAAATCTTTAGTCAATTGCTCTTAAAACCCAAAATGCCACTGAGAATTTTCTCTGCAGTCTTCACAATACTGTGATTTACTAGAGCCATTTACATCACTACTTAAATGATCAAAGAATGAAGAAGAAACTGAAAGCACATGTTTAATGCCTGTTTTCATGGACACCTAAATTTTGAAGCACGGGGCAAATGGCACAGCTTATATTCCAAATGGCATCTCAGATACTGGTTTGCTGTGATAATTAACATATACAGCCAGTCATTTGCATTTTCTGGGCAATCAAGGTAATATATCCTTGAACTTCCAATACTCTCTTTAGTCAGTTACACTGTGTCTATGAAGCACAAAAATGACGAAAATGTTGCCTTTTTTTTTTTTTTTTTTTTTTTTTTTTTTTTTTTTTTTTTTTTTTTTTTTTTTTTTTTTTTTAGCAGATGGCTATGTTATAACATGTGACATATTTCAAATGTGTAAAGGTGCCTAGGTGTGCACACATGCTTTATTGTGCACTGGAAGGCTGACTGAAGCCAACTAGCATCACCAGCACTGCACTGCATGGTAATCAGCTGAATTCTAAAAGGACATTAGTGTATCTACTCTGTAGTCACTTGTATAAATGATAGCTTAACAAAAGTCTCTGGGAAGAGATTTTCAATATGAACCCTTTCTTTCAAGGGTTTTCTGGGAGAAGACATACCACTGAATTGCACAGAAGGTACTGTACAAGGGTATTCACATACTAATCATCATTTAGGTGTTCCTAAAGACACCAAGTAGATGGATCTAGGCTTGAGTATGGCAGATATGATCAGCTTTTGAGCTGCTATTCCCAACAGCTAAAACGTGCTTTTTAGAGAGATACTCAACTTACAAATTTTCCTAATGTAGACATAATTCCTCTAGAAGTTCTATATACTTTAGTGAGTCTCACTATAAAACTTTTCATCAACAAATTTAGCAAATTTCTTGAAACTCCTTCCACTTTTACGTTTTGTTTCTTTTTTCTTCTCCCCCAAGACAATGGAATAAGAGGGGATTAGAGAGAAGTTTACAGGTAGACCATATCGCAAGAGGTCATTAGCTCTTTTTTTTCGCTCAAACCTTTCACTGTGGACATTGCATTAATTAGGTCAACAACTTTGGTCTTAGGTCTCCATTAGATTGGCTTGAAAAGATGCTTTTAAATAAATTCAGAGAGCAACAAAAGCTGCCTAACAGGCTTCATTACAGAAGTGCCACACTATAGATGCAAGAGTGGCAAAGAACAGGTAAAACATCTTACTAGCGAATGATTCAAGAAGGCACGATTGTGAAAGGTGAGCACATAGGCAAGACTATATCCTCCTAAAAGGATTTTAAGTCCTATGAGAAGTGAATAATTTAGATTTCCCTCCATGCAAACTTTTTATAGTATATGTGTTTTTGAGGACATGCAACTTTAAAATTTGGAGTGGATGCAGTCTGACTCAGGCAGTGTGGTCCTGCCACCAACGTGACTTTTCTTCAACCACACTTTCCTTCAGTTTCCTGACTTTATCTTCAAATAAGTAGGTAGAACCTTTTAAGCTCTTACCATCAATCCATCTCTTTCAGTTTATAAATCTTACTGGCAGATAATAAATCAACAGTATACACATTTTATATGTTGGAAATACAGCAAAATTTTCCAGCTGTTCTGGAGTTAATTAGAAATCTCAGCACAGGTCACTGGAAAAAAAAAATGGAGTAGTGTATCTCCTTATGAGCACCCCAGTACAAGAAAAACAGTGACAAACTGGACTGAGTTCAACAAAAGTTCACCAGAACAAGTAGAGTTCTCAAGCACATGACACAGGAGAGGAACCTGAGGGAATTTAGTTCATTTAGCTGGAAGAAGAGAAGGCTAAGTAGTGATCTGTCATCTTCAACTACTTAAGTAGTAGTTGGAGATAAGACAGAGCCAGACTCATCCCAAATATTACTCAGAAAAAAAAGTCAATGAATATAGGCTGTACCAAGGGAAATTCCTATTTGATACAAAGAACAGAAGTTTAACTGTGGGGATGATCATGTGCTGGAGCAGGCTACCCAGAGAGGCTGCCAAATCTCCAGTCTGGGAAACACCCAGCACTCACTCTAAAAGGGATCTAACTGCAAAGCTGGCCCTGCTTTGAGCAAGGAGATTGACCACATGACCTCCAAAAGCACCTTCCAAATTCAGTTACAGTGTGGTATTATGAAAATTTGTGGAACACTCTCAGCTTCTGTTCTTCATAGTTGGTCAAGAACTTGACCACTCAAAGGACATTGCATACACACAAATCAGGCACACTGGCAGTTTTCAGTATAATGTATAATTTTATATATAGTTTTGATAAGTTGGTTGAGAGTGTTTTTCTTTTTTTTGTTTGTTTGTTTGTTTGTTTGTTTTTTTTTTTTTAATCTAGTAGTTGCAGGACATACAGATTCTGCAGTGGAACCAAGGAGTTTCCATTCTACTATCATACATACACAGTATGAAAAATACAAAGGTGTTTTCTCACTTTCATCTCACGAACCATGTCCCCTTTCTGTTATTGCTTTTACAGCAGAACAACACTTTTGACATTGAACTTCGCAGTGAAACATTTAAGTAATCTCATCTTCTACTCCAAGTCTCTGGTAAAGTCAAGAAATGAAGTACAGTCTTTGATTTTGCTCCAGGAGAGCATTACAGGAAAGATGGACTGCAGCATTTCCATTCCAGGTCATTTTGTCAATGCATTTTACTTTCACACTTCTTTTTCGCCCTCAGGAACATCTCTAATTCTGTTGACTGTTCATTTACTTAATAATTTTAGCAAAGCATGGTTGTTCCTGAAACACAGCTGGCAAATAAGGTTAAGAGCTGCAATTTTTTAACAGCCTTCTGAAAGCAGCCAGGCTATCTACAGCTTTGTGAATGTCTTTAGGTATGCGGAAAACAAACAAGCGCTGATTAAGACCCTGGGAAAACACTCCAATGTTCGAATGTCATGCAATATTCTGATAAGTGTTTAACTAGTGCTCACCTGAGATTCTCAGAAATGTCAGCAGATGTTATTCCCCTAACTATATTCAACCACAGTGCATAAAATGGCACGGGAAAGAAGATACTAATGGCATTCAAAACACATTTACAGAAATCATAAATGCAGTAGCACTATCTCTGTCTGTGCTTTCTTTCTTCAGGCAGGCATGACCATGCCTCTAAGTAGTAGTATTTGTTCAATTACTATCTTCAAGTCATTTTGTTCTGAGATAGGTAATTTTTTTTCCTTCTTTTTCTTTTGTTCGTCTTATAGTTAAAATCACCAGACATTTGCTTTTCCATCCTTTGCGCTGCCCTTCTGATACATCTTGCTTATCATACCTCACCAGTTCGTCAGGAAAGTATATTAAGGAATTTTACCAGAAAATAATGCAGCTGCTGTAAGACAAACTTTTAACATTCAGAATAGTGTGACCACTTTCTTGACAAAGATGTAGAAAAAGTTTTTAGCAGCTGTGAAGTCTAAAACAATCTCTAGGAAACCAGTAACAGAGGCAATCTTATACTATTGCTCTTCTCCAGATTCCACATTTATGGAGGAAGAAAAAGAGAGGAGAATGATGTTAGAGCACATAACTAATTCTACCATCCCTGCTGGCCCAAGCTGCAGGCTGTCACATTGACGATGATGCACTAGCAGCTTCACAGCAACTGTAGAAACAATCCTGAAGATATAGAGCAACACACACTGTAACACAAACATCCTTCCCTCTGTGTTTACTGGGCAGTAACACAACAATTTATTTCCAATGTTTGGGTTTGTGTATTCCAACAACTGGTGCAATGCAAAGTCTCAGGCACAGAACAGCCCCTGTCCAGATGGAGCTTCTGCTAAAAGGCTGTGTGTCTGTCTGTTAAACCAGGTTTGCTAAGGTATATCTAGGGTGATAAAACCTGATAAATGGCCAAGTTATGCATTCAGATCTCTAGTTAAATTCCTTGTTAGGAGCTGTCAGCCATCGAGAGCAAAGACAACCCCTGGACTCTCCAAGTCATGGCAGCAGTGGCAGCTGCAGGCAGTCATCAGTTTGAAAGGAGAAATCACCAGTGTGTGCCCAGACATGGATTCAGATGCCTAACTTCTGGCATTTCAAATTAGAACAATTTTATCAAATACATTTTTGCTCACTATGTGCTAGGAAAGGAGAGAGTTTCTGAGTAGCTAGAAAAGTTTTCACATGCCCTGCATTAACTGTGAGCTCTTTTCTTCTGTTACTACTTACAGTTTAAGGCACTCCATAAAGGTTAGTAAGCATACAGTCACTTAAGTGAAAATATCCTCAGAATTAATTAGTCCAGAAAGTTGACAACTTACAACAACTATGAAAACTTTCTTGAGACAAAGTAGACTGAATATTTTTAGAAGAGTCAGATGCAGAAAAATCCTAGGGAGCTGCTAGGCATATGGATGGATTTATTGTGCCATAAGGGCTCTGTGGAAAACACAAATTTTACAGGACTAGAAAAAGAAGAGATTATAAGAACAGTGGGATATGTTACTGTAGACCTAACCAGAGTGATTGAATCAAATTAATTTTGTAGAGAAGGAAAATTTCCACAAATATAGACAGAACTTCATTTTGAATTAAAATAATAAATTAAAAATAATTAATTGCAGCAATTTTAGACCTATTGTATCACTCAGTTTACTTTTTTTTTTCCTTCTGTAGCCTTGTCTTTCTTGGGTTATTGTTCACATGATGATGCCAAGATGACATCTTTTAATCAGGACAGACAAAATCCAACAAATCTCTATCAGAACTCCTCATAATAGATGGATTATATACATCAAATTGTTTCACTTTAAATTTTAGTTAAAGTATTATCAGGATATGACAGAAAGCATCCCAAGAGCAATTCTACTTGTGAAACATGCTGATTACTAATAGTGATTCACAAAGTCAAAGGCAAGCACATGTAGTTACTATGTATTTCATCTATACAGAGTAAAATAGCCACCATGAACCTATGTTGCTTTCTCTGAGATATTGCATAAGGTTCATTCCATGCTGGGGATAAAAAAAAAAAATAAATCAGCCACAAGAAAAGACATAAGCAGGCAAAACCCTTTGACTGGTGGTGGAAAGATATAGAGCCTGGCAATTTATTTTAACACGGAAGGTAGATAATCTGCTTCATGCAACAAAGCTATGTTGATTAACAGTAAAGAAGGATGAGGTATTCCAAGACAAAAATATTGCCTTCCAAGCAGAAGAGTGATGGAAAATTTGTTTGTTTTCTTGTTAGTCTTTGGTGATAGGACTGCAATGCAGGAAGTTGAAAATCACATCTGTTTATGCTAGCTGAAACAATAAAATATGAAAACGATGTGACAGCCTTTGCCACTTTTCTTACAGCTGTTGTCATGCAAGTTAGAAGGAATCTCAAGTTGTTGAATTTCTGCCTATTCAATCCTGAGTCGAAGAAATTAAGTGATCAACCTTTCGAGCTGTTTAACCATCTGCAGTTCACAACAAATTATGCCACAGGTGTGTACTGTAGGTAATTCCTCTAGATATTTCTGACATTTGCAAGAGTTTTTACATTTTAAATAGCATTTTCCAAATGATGCTCCTGAACTGTGTTTGCTTAATTGAGAACCTTCAGGCTTTCAGCTGAGTTCTTCTGAAATCCGTAAGACTGACAGTAGTGCTTCCCTCTTCCTCAACTATTGCTTTAACTTCTCTTTTCACGTAAACTACTGGTATTTTGGTTTGGCTATAATTATTTTTTGGACAAAAATAAAATTGAAGTTTTAGCTGTTTGTGTGGAATGTTTAGGGCATAATTCAACACAGCAAACAAGACAGAACATGGAGAGCCATACCTCTAACCAGCGTCTACTTCCCTCTGGCTGGATAACTCCATAAGGATTCAGAAAGAAAAGTAGGATTCACCTGGGTTTTCAGAATGGTCATAGTATTATTCAGAGACTTCAGGTAAGAGAGCAGGGCCATCCAAGCTACAGAAAGGATTTTCTGAGACTGCTTGGCACAGCTTTGCATGTACATGGTAAGGCAGGAAAGAGAAACATTTCAGAGGAAGAGCTAGTTTCCAAAGGGCAAACTCACTCTCATGGACCCTTCGTGACTGCCCATCATTGTATGCTATTCAAACAGTAGATGCAGACAGCTTGTGATTTACACTGCCACAAATAAAAGATAACTGATATATTTGAATACATACTTGGTGAATAACTCACAAGCACATTACTAGAAATTTTGCAGATGGTGATTAGCAAGCTATTGAAAGCTGATCATTGATTATATTTGAGGTGTACTGTAAAATCCCAGAGACACTTAGGAATATACAGGAATAAATTGTATCTATAGTGTTTCCCAGTGATTTTTGTAATTATTCTGACCTCCTTTCCTCGACACAGCTCTACTGCTTTGTGTTAATGGTATACAGCACTATTAGTCTTTGCCTTATCTCTGGAGCTGGCAAAGTCACCCAGTGAAGCAGGTTCCCTTAAGCTGGCAGAGAGTGACAGTGGTGGCAGCCCCACTTCTGTAAAGGCAAAAACTAACACACTCTGAGGAATCTTTCCCCTCACAAAAACTTGATCACTCCTGAGCACTGCTTGGTTGTTTGTAGAAGGACCTTAGGAATTTTGCTTAATCAGCTGTTCTGGGCTGTTTTCTCAGCTGGTGAAATAATGAGCCTTTTCAAAACTAGAGAGGTGTTGCCACAGAGTGAATTGCTGCAACAAACACAAAGTCAGGCCAAGTTAGAAAAACCACACAGATATCACTGAGATTGTGCCCAAACCTTAGAAGTGTTATACTGCAGGAGAATCACACTCTCTAGAGCAACTAAAGAAATGAAGCAGGGCCAGCTAAGCCCACTACCTCTGCTGTACTTCTGGGAGCCAGCTATGCCAGCAGGAAAACTGAGGCAAAGATGTCAGTGCTGACAATGAAAGAACAAAGGATTTTGATGAAAAAATAAATTAATTTTTATGCAGTTTGAAAGTTGTAACAAGATTAGTCAGATAGGTTACCAAGGAATCATTAATAGAAAAAGTTATTTAGCTGGGTCTAAGTAGAGTTATAAAGTTCTTGTAAGGGGCTCTGACACAAAAAGATCTGTCCTGTATTTTTTTTTCTTGATATAAAATCCATGTATAGTAATATTTGCAATATGTCACAAAGCTAGGACATTTTGAAACTAAGAGAATGTCCATGTGTCTAAAGCATAGAGTAGGAATCTTGTGAATATTTAATATATTAGAATTAGATCTGTTTTTCTAACTGGATCAGATCTCTTTTTAAAAGTCCAAGACATTCATGTATGTGGTCAGACTCGTGTCTATTTACAATAATCAAAATTTTCAAGTTGTCTCTCAGTGTAATATTTTGGTCACATAACTGTAAGTATTAAAATCAATATAAATATTATGAAGACATAACTAACCTTTATGTAAAAGGAATGCAATGGCATTTTAAGAACTGGTAACTTTATAAGGGAATTATGATGTGTATTATATTTTAAAAGCATATTTGCATAAATTTTTAACTATGATGGTCAGTAAAAAAGATTCATTTAATTAAAAAAATTCTGCATGCCTTTGGAAATCAGAATAATTATTCAAGTGTGGTTAGAAGCTCAGTCAAATACGCATAAATATTGCTTGATAATAAAACAGAGTGGTTTGGTTTGGAAAGTATCTTAAAGACCAACTAATTCCAACTCCCCTGCCATAGGCAAGGACACCTCCCACTAGATCAGGTTGCTCAGAGCCCCATCCAATCTGGCCTTGAAGCCTCTCAGAGTTGAGATAGCCACGACTTCTCTGGACAACTTGTTCCAGTGCCTCACCACCCTCACACTAAAGATTTGTTTCTAACATCTAACCTAAGCCAACTCTCTTTCAGTTTGAAGCCATTCCCACTTGTCCTATCTTCCTGATGAAGAGCTGCTCTCAAGGTTCCCTGTAGGCCCCTTTCAGATACTGGAAGGCTATGAGGTCTCCACAAAGCGTTCTCTTCTCCAGGCTGAACAGCCCCAACTTTCTCAGCCTGACTTCATAGGAGAGGTGTTCTAGTCCCCTTATCAACTTCATGGTCTCCTCTGGACTTGCTCCAACATTACATGTCCTTTTGGTGTTGGGGACATCAGAACTGTGTGCAGCACTCCAGGTTGGGTCTCACATGAGCAGACTTGAGTGAGACAATCACCTCCCTCAACCTGCTGGCTACTGTCGTCCTGATACAGCCCAAGATTCCATTGGCTTTCTGGGCTAGGAGTGTACACTGCTGGCTCATGCTGAGTTTTTCATAACCATCACTCCTAAATTCTTCTCCAGAGCACTATTCTCAATCACTTCTCCAACCAGCCTGTAGGTATGCCTATGATTGTTCCAACCCAGCTGACGCTGGGTTTGTTGAACTTCATGAAGTTCACCTCTCAAGCCTATCAAGATCCCTCTGGACGGCATCCCTTCCCTCCAGCATGTCGACCTCACTGCATACTCTGGTGTCATCAGGGAACTCCCTGAGGGTGCACTTGATTCCACTCTCCATGTCACTGAGTAAGATGGTGGACAGTGTTGGCCCCACCACTGACTCCTGGGGGATAACAGTTGCCACTGGTCCATGTGGACAATGAGCCGCTGACCATACAGAGTAATAGATATTAACAGAATAGTATATTCTTTACCAAAATAAAAACTGCAATGAAACAAAAGGAAATGTATTCCCTCAGTGGCCACTTAGCAGCGCTCTCACATTAAACTAACAATCAGATCAGATTGCAAAATTGTGGTTGTTAGCTGATTCAATAAAAGATTAAAAAATGGGAACACTATAATTTCTTCACATTCAGAATGTAACTGGTACATAAATGAGTCATCTTACACTCTTATTCTCCTTCTTGGCTAGGGTGATAGTGATGAAAGATTTTCCTGTCAGACCAAATATGGAAGAATGTAGGATATGTGTTTTCTAATCAATTAATTAGTTAATAAAACAACTAAGTGGCCTTACTTTTGTTTCAAATTCAACATATTCTTGGTCTTCTGCTGTTCATAACATTGATTTTTATTCCTCTTGGCATCATACCTGCCAAAGTCAGTTCATATTAATGTCAGAGATGATGTATAAAGAATAAAAAATGTGTCTGCATTTCAGCTACTGAGTCTCAGGAGGAAGGAATACAATTCTAAATCAGAAGATATCTAAATTCATCTAGAGAAATTCCATCTTGTCCCTGCTTCATGGGCAGCCTTCTGTTTCTATGTCTGATGAGTTAATGAATGAATGAGGGTAGGAGGGAACAGCAGGTGTTTATTTAGAAGGCAAATATGCTATTATGTAGCTCGTAGTCCAGTGACCAGTATGCAAGTATACAAGAAGTGGGGATGGCTGTGATGGACTGTAACAATCAGCGCAGTGACAACGCTGATTGATCTGCGAGCCCAGTGGAGGAGCCAGTCAACACCAGAAAAATTCATGAAGTATTCCTTTCTGCCAGTTTGGCTGACACGCCATTGATGCATGCCACAGAGATGATGCCGTTAGCCATGCTGGACAGCAGCATCTGCCACTTCCACAGACTCATCAGTGACACCCATGGGCAAGATGGCATTTGTTTTATGCAGTTGATGACAAACTGATCAGTGGTTCCTCAGTAATCACCAGTGGTTTCTCAGGAGTGTTGCAAAGACAAAGAAATGTGTGCTCGCACAGCAGTGCGCTCTCATTCTTGCACATTAAACATGCATTGACCTGGTTTACTTTCAGATGTGATTGTCAAGCTTCTGTTCCTCAATCACTGATTTATGCATTGGAGTTCACACAACACAGTTTCTATATGTAATAGTCAAACTAATCCCCTTTTCTCTCTGGTTGTCTGTGTGCACCAATCAATGGAACAATTTCCTGAAATTCAGCTGTTTATTCTCTCAATACCAAATAAAACATGTTACATAATAACATAGGAAATGAAACTATACATAATGCTGTAGGAGCAAAACCAGCAGAAAATCAAGGCAAAAAAAAAATCTAGAAGCAATAAGCACCACAACAACCTTAATTAAACTCTTTTAATAAGGCCTTGCATTTTCTTCCTTATTGGAATTCATTAATTTAGGAACTAATCCTGTTTTCAAGAAAGCCACCAGAAAAAACTCTGACTGCCAAACAGCATCTAACCCACTGTTTTTCCACCTGTTTTCTTTCATAGTATCTAAAGCTGAATTTAATCATATATACCAGTAGAAAGATATGTGAGATTACATGATTTTCACAGCAGATGAGAAAACTCCATCTCTCCAATAATAAGATGCCTTAGAGGAAATGCACAAAAATCACTCTCGCAGAAGTCTTTCCAGGATAAAACAACAGGAGTTTTCAATCCCAGAATCTAATTCCCTTGGTGACTGGACTCCCAACAGTTCTGTAAAAACTCACAAAGTCATCAAGTTAAGACCAAAAACCTGATTGCAGGTATGAAATTCAAGATGACTTATTTATCCATGGTTACATTTTTCTCAGACATTCGTTGGCTAAAACCCTCAATCGTGGAGCTCTGACAGCTTAAAAACCTGATCGATACTTCCAGAACTGGATATTATAATTTTCCCCCTGAAGGTTAAACCCCTGAATTAAACTTATTTGAACAGAATCTCAGAGGATAAGGGTGCAAAAATCTGTATCCTAAATCCTTTAGCTAAGATAGGGGCAAAAAAATTTCTCTTGGCCTGTTAAACGTGTTATGGCAGATAACTTTCAAGATAAGCCTCATTTGATGTGCAAAAGGCTGAGCAAATAGAATGTGTTTAAACAACAGTTATGGGCTTTCAAGACTCCTACTGAGATCACGAAACATTCTTCAGTAATTCAAAAGGCTGCACTCAGTAACTGGTGTGACTATAGATGCACCTGTTGGAAAACCACTGTCACCACCTCATTGCATGCTGAGACTTGAGACACTACCATTGCACTGCTGGGCTTTCAAGTGTTTTTGAAGAGCTTTTAGTAATAAAAATACCAGTATTGCCTCTGCTTTCAGAATAGCACAGAACAATTGTTAAATTATGAAAATGTAGCACAGAATAAACTAGAATTTATGGCACTTACCTTCCTACGATGGGATGGCACAATAAAATAAGTTTCGATATTATGCTTCTTCAAGAAACTATTCCTTTCGTGACCGTATCCTGGCTCTACCTCATAGTCCCCATTTAGGCACTCTAAGGTGGTCTTTGTAATGTGAACTTTCCTGGAGAAAAAAATCAGCTGTTATTTAAAACAAAGATAAGATATGAGCTAGTTGCTACTGAAATACATTCCTGTGCAGTTCATAAATATGTCAATTTATGTGTAAACCCACATGTTTGATGAAAAAAAAAATTAAAAGTTTTGTCTTTATAGCCAAATAAAACTTAGATAAATTTTTATTACATGCATTTTCTAAACTTGGGCAAAGTGAACATAAAGATAACTGTCAACTATTCAAACACTTGCAGATTCACCGATTTGTATAAAGTGGAAGTCTGCACATCATCTTCTATATTGTGTGGCTTTCTTAAGTAATTACCTCACTGGCTACTTGAAAAAACATCCTGCTGTTTGAAACTTGTGACTTCACACTCCAAATCTCTCATGTGTAACGGAGAAACTTCTTTTGCTGTTTCGCTTCACATCTCTGACTTGTATCATTTACTCACTGTGTTTTATAGGCAGCTCTCTAATTCACTTTGTTTTGGCAGCACAGCCATTTTTGACACTATCTGTGAATTTTCTTATCCTGAAAAAGTCTTTACATTTTCTCCCAAAAGACTCCTTACATTTGAAATGTCTCCACAGAAGATATCCAAAAAGATTTTACTGCTTTCCTCTAACTAAACATGTGTTCAGACTTTTTTTCACTGGAAAACCTTAAGGTCATGAATATATGAAACACACTGCCAAAATTATCTAAAGCAGATACATGTGACAAACAGAAATTTCACTCGTTATCACCACAAAAATTAAGAGGTTCCATTGTTCCCCTGTTCAGCAAATTGTGATCTTGTAAAAATGCAACAGAGAATGGTAGGCCCCAGTCCAAATGTGAGCTACACACAGAAGACAACCTGTGCACCTTCATGAAGGCGTAATGTGTGCATTTAAATTGTGTCCAAGGCTGTACAACGAGTACTTAAAATTCCAGGACATGGCCCATGGGTTTATGTGCTTCTGTATCATTTGCAAACACATCTTCAATATTTCAGTTTTCTTTTCTACAGCACACTACTACTAGTGTTGGAAATCTTGCCATGTAAAAGGAGTAAGGCACACCCCCGGCCCCCTACAAGTGTAGAGGTGCAAGGGTGAAAAATTCCAGGGCTATCTGCAGGGTTTTACTTTTGCAATATGAAATTATGAAAGTTTAGCATTCCTACATCCCATTGAATCATTCCTACTCTTTATAATTGGCAGCTTCTAATAAGGATTTTGTTTGGAAATGTTTTGCTTCTAATCTAACCTATTACTTACGTAAGTATCATCTAGAGAATTCCACAGGACAAATCACATAATACATTGATTGCTCTTGCCAAACACAATCCTTCTTATCAATAGCAATTACATGCAAATGCCTCAAAGAAGGAAGCAAATCCTTCACCCGTATAGGTTTCTATTTTTTTGTCTATGATTCTTTTTCAGACTTACCCAGGCAGTCCTCCGGCTTCCATCACATTAGCTAAAGTCACGTCATTTGACCAGACATCATATTGCCATTTTCGGAGGCCCAGAACCCCACAAAGCACCCTGCCTGTATGCAATCCAACTCTCATGTTGAGATCAACCTCTGTGGCTTCTGCAACAGATCTGAAATGGAGAGCATCAGAATGTTAATATTTAGACAGTGACACTGCCATTGATTTTCTTTTTCTCTCCTTCTCCAAAGTTAGCACATATATACATGACTGAATAGACAGGATTTTTTGAAAAATCACCAATGGTGTATTCAGGTACTGTTCCCTTTCTTCAGCACAATGGTAATTCCAACAAAATAACTTTCTTGGTTATATTTTAATTACTGTTGAAACAAAATCTCAGTATTCCTAAATTTCTTGACCATTTCTGTGAGAAAAGATGTATGAAGTGGATATAGTTAAGAAGGCCAATGTATAAGCAATTATTGTCAATCTACTATGTTCTAATTGGTTCAATTATCCAGTTAAAGGAGTACAGGACAAAGAAATTAATGAAAGCAATAAATCAGTGCAAAAACAGCAGATGAAGAATGATTATAAACAGTAGTGTCTTTCCAAAGCTTCTGCAAGAAAGAACTTCTAACTATGGTCTTGTACCTGTAAATTAAATCTAATGTTCAGGCATTTTCCTTGGCTAGCTGAGAAAGGAGGAATTAATCAGCAAAGTCATTATTAAAAGCATTTTCATTTTTGCTGCCACAATAAGGAAGCATTCTTCATTTCTGTGAATGATTGGCATGCTATAACTTGCACCCTGGACAGACTTGTGAATACTGAAAAGGTACCTTGAGGCTAATAGTCTTCAACATTATCTGCAGAAATAACACTGAAAATAGATCTTTTCAGCTCTTTCTGTAACGGAAGCACCTGGCATTCCACAATTCAGTTGCATTCCAAAAAGAGATAATATCAGTGAATAAAGAAAACTGTGTAATCTGAAAAACTTGATTTTCAGTAGGTTTTCTTAATTTGAATTTCCCAATGCATTTAATAGAAGACAACCTTAAACTGAGACTCTGGCTATAATTTTCCCTTTATTCTCATTAACCAATTTTTTTTTTTTCAAGTATCATCCAACTATGCTAGATTTGGCAAAGATGTCTTTAGGAAGACTTTTCAACTATTTCAGGAGTTGTACTTGTTTAAATACAATTAACAGAAAGGTCGTCATAGTTCAAGATGTGGGATGTGCAGAACAAGATACCTGGCCTGCATTTAAATAAGAAAGCCCTGCATTTATGCAGCACTGCAGTAAATACCATTCCTGTCATCACTAATGTGAGTAACATGGAGATCTCTTTTGTCCCCACAGGGAATCTGGGCATAACACATTTTTCAGTCATATTTTATGCAACAGCACAGAAAGGCTTACACACACCTTTCTGAAAGATTAAATATTTCCTTGTCCTATTTCTACTCACTGCAAGTCAGCTTTCCTTTATTCAGTATCTGCTCCCAGTCAAGCCTCAAATATGACTCTAAGGAGTCCTAAAAGGATTCTAGTGTTACAGGGCTTTGTTGTGCCCACTGTTTGACAAAGCTCTGAGGAAATAAATGGAGCTAATAACATAAGCCACCTAATGATACCTTAACTTTGGTATCTTTACCTGTGCATGTGCATTGGGTCATTATTAGACTGACCTTACACCAAGACCATACCCTGAAGCCAAAGCCCTTCAGGATTACACCTTGCTTACCTGCCTATGTTCTCCTGCATAACTAAGTACCTACATAATGAACCTACAAGTGTGTGAATTTCTCTGTTGACAAATAAGTGGCATTTTTTTGGTTGGTTCTCTCCTCCATTTAAACAAGTATATAAAACCTCAGATTAAATGTAAGCAGAAAGACAGTGAAATTCAGAGACTAGTAAAGTCCACTCCAGATCTGTAACACTGCTTTTGTTCCACCTGGCTTGAGTGAATGGGGGAAATTTAATCTGCTTTTAGAAAATTGAATAGAGTAATAAAAAGTACATGAAAAGAAAAGAGCAGAGAAATACAACATGGCTGACCATATTCCTTGTTAAATAAGGTGAACTGTATAATGTACCAATGAACTATCAAGCAGAATCTGAAAAGACTTTATGTTTTGAACAAAAGATTTTCAGAAGTAGTCAGTAAAAAATCTAAATCAAGAATGCATTTCTACATCGTCCCACAAGCTACAAAGTGTTTCAGGGATGCTTTCACCATTATCAAATTTGAGTAGGAACAAAAGCTCATGAACAGTTCATTAATTTTTTTAAATTTATCTTGAAGACTTATGTGACCTTTATGCAGATAATTTCCATGAATACACCCCACTGAACTATCAAAAATGAGGAATATTAACTAATATATAAAGAACAGGCTTCTCATATAAATTCAGAGCAGCACCATGATCATACTCCCAAACATCAGCACTACTGCAAAAAAAAAAAAAAAAATCATAAAAATGTCCAACGAAGCATTTCAAATTATAAATACATTTCTGAAAAAATACCAGCATTTCACAAACAAGATATGAATAGAAAAAAGAACTTCCTCAAATAAATTATTCATTATAATTCATTCTCTCATAGATTCATATACAATATACTCAAAAGTTTTCCAAATGTTAACACAAAAGCAGGCCCAGAAACAAATGGAAATCAAAAACCATTTTCTTTTTAAACCAGATATGTGCAGTCTATGCAAGTGACTAATAAGATAACCATCTACCCTGACAAGTATCTTATGAAGCCTTTACATTTTAGTTCTCTCCTTAGCTACAAGTATTTCATGTGAGGCTACAGGCCATCAAAGTAATTTAAATCATCTGCAGAACAGCTACAGACCTGTGCTCCTGAGCATCTGAAGCTGGGGAGAAAGCCCTGCATCCTATTTCTTATAATTACTTAGGGCTTTTCTTTAGGTCTAAAAATACCTGCATAGAAATAGATGTTTCCTAGTTAAAGGCATAGATGTGATTTTTGGTTCCATTACATACGCTTTCCCAGAGCCCTGGGGCAAAGTCTGGACTCTCAAGGGCTGCTAAAGGTAAGCTGACTAAGTTTTCACCACTGGTAGACACTTCCTCCATTGCTAAAAAAGCAGCTGCTGGTTCTCCCAGAACTCAAGGTCAATTTACTCCTGCCAGTTCAAAATCTTCCAGGCCTGGGACTTCTGGAGGACCAGGGGAAAAGCTTCAACATTGTCAACATCAGGAAAGTTCCCTTTACTTCCTCATACAAAATATCACACAGGAAAACTTGATATTTCTATTCAACTTCCTCAAATTGGCTTACTGTAGTTTCTTTCCCTTCCCCAGTGCCCTTGGTCAGCTGATGGCCAAACCCATAGGGAGAAGACAGTTTGAGCATCACCCTCCCCACTGCTCACCACAACCAAGCAGCAACACAATGTACAGGTGCAAAACAAGCAGCTGTACTTCCATACATGAGGTCTCACACAACAACTGGCCATTCATATAAGATGGGGTCATCCATATGGGATAAAATCACCTATGTGACACAGAGAAAAGCTGGCAAGCCCCCCTGGGATGCCCAGTTCTCAAGAAGCAAGGACTTAAAGGCACTTTCTTTTGGAATGCTTCAAAGGCCACGTGCAGCAGGAACATTCAGTCAGAAGGTCAGATGAGACTTTTCTAAAGTAACCCTTCCTCTTGCCCCCAGTGTAACATGTGCAGGTTGAACTGAAGCAGAGAGCAGCAGTCGTTGTGATCTACTGACATGCACTTATTGTGCTACCTACTACTGTCCACACAGCCAGTGATGCAGCCAGAGGTGCAATTCCCCCCGAGACGGCACTAAATGGCATTCTAGTACGGTGTCAAGGGAAGAAGTATAATGAAAATGTACAGTATGTGACAATATGAATGATTACAGGATCCCATTAAAATTTTTAGAAGTTTATGAATGTTAATCCCAGTATTTTGACCCTGTATTTATAACCTGTTCACCCAGATTCTCTCCATATTTCCAACTGGAAACGTTACACATTAGTTCTTCCCCTGTGGTGTTATTGAATGTATTTAAATAACTCCCACATTTCATTATGTTTCATCTCCTAGGAGGAATTTCTGGATTCATCCAAAGAACTGGTTAATATAATTTATATCCATTGATGACGTGCTCTGTAAGGAAAGATAAACTGTTATTAAGAATGTGTAAATTTGCCTCCATAAGACTAGCTTAAATCAGAATTCTAGGCACTTTTTGGAGGAGAGAGAGTTAGCTGGGTGAAAGTTTTCTATATGGCAATTAGCTAACAAATATATCTATTTAGAAGGTAAAATACAGTCCATAAGACAAGAACCTTAAAATGTGCCAGTTAAATGTGCCTTAAAATGTGGCAGTTTAAGTAAAGTTAAGAGAGTACTTGGCCACTGTTCACAGCCAAGGTGGGGACAACATCTGTCACATTAGAGCAATTAGAGGCTCTAATGGATATGACCATTTTAATTATGTTAGTAACAAAAACCTGACAGCTGAAACTCATATGGTAAAAACAACATTGGTGATATTAAACACTGAACTCCACTTACTGCCATGATGGTTTAAGTGATTCTAAAGTGGAAAAAACACCTGGCCTGTACTGAGGCACTGACACAATGGCAGCAGAAATTCTTTTGAAATAGAAGCAGAATGTAACACTATCTGCTTTTTTGTGTTTTTAAGAAAAAAAGGTCCTCCCATAATGATTCTGTCTGACTTCAACTGTGCCCTTAAAAAAAACACTTTGAAAAAGGCAGATGGAATTGTGAGAATTTTATGGTTTTCTTTAATACTTCGAAAATTGCATTCTCCGATGATACTAACATGCAGCACCATATTGCAGGGTACCTTAATAACAATTACACAGCATGTGAAGTGAATTGAATGTATCAATTTATATGAACACATTGTAACATTCAACTCAATCAAATCACAGAACCACCAACCAGACGCTAGAAGTTTCTATGCTTTGATTTCACAGAAAAAAGGCACATGTTGGTAGTATCTTATTATACTTCTAACTGTCAAGGTTTTCTTATAAATGAAGGATCCATATACAACTGAGAGAATACACATATTCTTTTAGGATTTTACAGTATCATAGACTATCATAAATTACAGATTCATAGATTACAAAGTATTTTACCAATTTGTCGTGGGTTTCTCTGATTAGCCTTTTTTTTTTTATAAGAGGAAGATTGGAAGCTTCTGGAAATTTCCCTCCATCCTATAGAGCAGAGCCAATGAGGGCCAGCTCCGAGGAAAACTTCCTGCTTTTGAACCATTAAGTTAAGCCCCTGCATGAAAACATATTTAAGAAGTTGTGGCACAGTTAGAAATTGGCAGCCATGGATTAACAACATCACAACACAGACATCAAGGTCAGTGCAGAAGGAGAAGAGGAGAAGGAGGGGAAGGGACCCCACAGATCAGGGAG
>JAWWMO010000083.1:55230328-55249056 GCA_035047845.1 Dendrocincla fuliginosa
CATCACAACACAGACATCAAGGTCAGTGCAGAAGGAGAAGAGGAGAAGGAGGGGAAGGGACCCCACAGATCAGGGAGGGGACTTAAAACTATTATTCCCTGAATACGTGGTGATGACCATGGTGATTACAAGTTTTCCCTTCGAAGCCCATGGGATCCATCGGGGTGCAAAGACCCTCCTGTTGGAGCAGGGGGAGGCATGAAAGAAGCTGTTACCTCATGGGAGGCCCCCAAGATGAAGCGGAGGTCCAGCAAAGATTTGCAGCCAAGAGCCACGGAGGGCGAAACCCACATTAAGTAGGTACAGCCAGCTTTTCATGAGAGACTGTACCCCATGGAATGACCCATGAGAGAGTAGAGGATCTCTTGTGGGGGGGACCCCACGGAATGTAGGGGAAAGACTCAGAGTTATGATTCCCTTGTGACCGTAGTGATGACTGTGGTGAAGCGAGCTGTCCCCTTTGCAGCCCACAGGAAAGCCCCCTGAGACAGAACTGCTGCTTAAGTCTTGGACTTACATCTGCAAATGACTGACTCAACAACAACTGACTGTAAACCTTCCATTCCCTGTCCCCCACACCACTGGGGGAAGGGGAAGGCATGGACAGACCGAGGGGCGGTGGTGGAAAAGTGTTTCTAACCCGTTTCTATTTCTTATTTTTAGTTTTTAGTTTGCTAGCAATAAATTTAAGCATTATTCTAAGTTCTGCTTTGCCCGTGGTATTAATCAAAGCTCCTCTTTCAGTTGTTACCTGTAGACATAAATTACTAGCTCTTTTTTTCTCTGCCCTCTGGAAGGCAAAAAGGGGGGAAGAAATGGACTTGAAAGAGTTTTGCTGGACACCAGGCATTTATCCAGGGTCAAACCATCACACAATTTTACAATGTTTACAAACATGATGAACTTGCATTGAATGAGAGGGAGAATATGGATTCATTTACCCAACCCTTCACACTCAAGAGATTTTATAATATGTTTAGCAAATGAAAGGGCAAAGTGAAGAGCTTCTGACAGTGCAGTAGGAATGCAACATTTATTTTCTATTGGTATGATTATTAGTTTTTCTTTATTAGTCACATGAGTTGCAAAGTCACATTTTTTTTAACTTCTCCCTTTCATCCAGAGTTGGATACCAGCTTCTAGTCCACCTAATACTATTAACAAAAACACATGGATTGAGCTAGAAATTAGAACTAGCCATTGATTGCTTTAAGTACTTCTTCTTTTCCTGTGCTTTCTGGCCCTCTGCAAAGAAGCATCAATTAATCCAGAAAAGTTTAAGGTAAAATGTTCCAAATAAAAATGCATATTTTGAATTCAAAAGTTTTATATTTGCTCATTCTATTTTTTTCCACATTTAATATTTTGCTATTAATTTTTAAATTGAGATTACACTGTGTTCTGCTCACCTTCACAGAAAAGGCAGTTCCTCTCTGTGTCCAATGCAAAAACTTGGAGATTAAGTGAGAAGAAGCAGAACCTTGAGCCACCAACTCCACATTCCCAGCAGTGCAGATGACAGAAGAGAGTAACTTGGCTACTTGAAACAATGGCCAAAGACTTTATAGTACAGAACAGGCTAAGGCCGCTGGTGTGAAATGCATGTATGAGCTCATTCCTAATGTATTAGCACAGTACTGAACAGTATTTAATTATATACAGACTTAATACAGGTGTGCATGCTCTCCACCAGCCTCCCTATAAAGCACACATGCCCACACACGGAGCAATACAGTGGTGAAGAAAATTTCCATCTTTATCCTTTTCCTCCTATGCAATGAAATAGATCTCCAGCTCTGACTAAAAGCTCATTCACAGTTCTCTCACATCTGTATTTTTCGCCTCAGCAAAATAATGATCAATGCAGAGCTCTCAAGCATTAAAAAAAAATCCTCTGAGCAGCAAAGTGAATTTCACGTTACATTTCTGAAAAGCAGAATAAATGAAAGGTTTAAATGTGACATACAAAAAGGAGTACTCAGCAAGCTATGTTTTTGAGACTACAAACACATACAAAACAGGCATACATTAGGACTGGTTTTGAGTTTACATACTGGTGCGCAAAATGAACTATGTTTATCACTGCAAAACAAGAAATTTGACTCCCCTCTTCGTGGCAATCAGCAATGGGTATATTTTGTTATTTTCCAGTATCTTTCTGCCCCCTAATCAATATGTGTATGTGACTCTACATACTCATACTTTTGCACTTACTCCTTATAGCCATTAAATAGAGTGGAAACCCAATGTCGAGAATGACCCTTCCTAAAATCAGTATCCTGTGACCTGAATGCAACAGTGTGAATTGCCAGGTGGCCAGTGTTAGCAGACACTGCTGTTTTTCTAAACACACAACCCCTGAACACCACAGAGAAATTGTTGCAGCACTCCTGTCTGGTTTCATGTGCACGGTACTTACGTGATGGTGTCAATCATATCCAGTCCCATTTCAACACAGCAATGGGCATGATCTGTTTTGGGCTGGGTCAATCCTGATACACAGTAGTAACAGTCCCCTAGGATTTTTATTCTTCTGCAATGATTTTCCTTTCATAAAAACAGAATGGGAAAAGTTTTACTGTTCATATAAATATTCCAATATTAACAGGATAAAATCTTGTCCAAAACAATGCAGTCATTCAGAGAATCTTTTTGTGATCAAATGAAGTAACTGACAGTTCATGAAGTCTGTGTTCCCTGTTCTGTGTACACAACAGCTGACATAGACACATTTCTTTCTTTATTTATAAATAGATGCATATATACTGGACATGGGTAAACACTGCTTAAAATCATGGTTTTGAACAAATAACATTGCCTTGCCCTCGTGGTAGGTCTGTATGAATTCCAGATTTGCAATGAGACTTCATTTCCGTATGAACCCAAACCAAAGGACAGAAGCCAAATGACTTCTGAATATCAGGAAATGTTCACACTCTGAGAGGCTTTTGTTTCAAATTCTGTTCACTTTTAACAAAAAAAATATGTATTTATCTGTAAAGGTACACACATTTGTGCATTACCAATTCATAAAGCAAAATTTACAATACAGCATGATCAGTATGACAGACTTGCAGATCAGAAGCTACAGTCAGTTTGTATTGCCATCAAATTTATCTCCCATTTGCATGAAGTTTAATTTCCACAGCCAGAGAGATCTGGCTAAATCCATTTGAAAAAACCAATGATGGCATGTGATGATTGCTACATCAGTCTGAGCAGAAAATTCATTTCTAAACAGAGAGCACATAACAAAATGCCTTTAAGAAAGTAGTACCTTTAACTAATAAAGTATGAGAAGACATGAAGAGATGATGGTATCTTTTGTAACTAGACTATGGCAACTTCTACACATTTAGACTTTGGCACAGAAAAGTAAATAACCTTGCTAAATGAATTCAACTTACACAGCTGGAAGTATGCTGGTAAGTACCATGCAAAATTAACTGTTAAGAATATGATGGGAGGGGATTAAAAAAAGTTTGATTCCTTCCCCAGCAGTGTTCTATATAGGCTTGACTTCAGCAACACAGAAAGTGAAAAAGAGAGGTGGTGGTGATGGAATTTAAAATTTCTGGAAAAAAGTTACCTAATCACAGAATCATACTTGTTCAGTTTCTCACACAGGCACATGTTCTCATCCATTCTGCTGCCTGAAAGAATTAAAGCCTTTCTGAGTCGGCCACAGTCTCCACATCATTACCCATTTCCAGCTCAGAAGCAATGGTTATGCCTACAGTGATCCTTTTCTCGCTGACGTCTCCATGTATACCAGCATTTGGGGCTTGTTATTACACTTTTCCAGCTGCAGGCATTCCCACGCTTCTCTTCTTTGTAAATCACACTGAGTATTGAACAAATACTGTATAATGAAAATTACCTCTGTTCACGCATGGAAGAAGTTGTGCTAACACTGCCTGGGAAAATTGTTTTATCTATTTCTTTTTATAAATTAAGCAACAAATTCAGATCTCGAATCAAAGAAGAGAGCTGTCTTTTTGGGTATGCTTAAGTAGTAAAAAAGGCTTTTCCAATAGTGATTACTTAGCATTTCTTCTGCTGTACAGCAGGATTTTAAATACACCCCTAATTATCATTGCTAATACATATTTTAATGAATACAAGAATATTTTAGAAGGATTATCATCAGGGCCTTAAGAGTATTGCCACAGCCTACAGTCAAAAAATGCCTCACGAATTTTAGCTAGACTTTTTTGAGAATCTTGACTAAATAGTGTTATAGAAGTAAAATAATTATTGATGCACACAAAGTAACACAGAGATCTCAAAATCTATCTTGACACAAAACAGTTCTTCTAATTCAAGTTTTTTGGACAGAAATCACTATGTTTTTCATAGAAATCACAAAGCTTTTACTAGATAGCACTAATTTAAACTAAGTGCTTTTTTTTTTTTTTTTTTAATTTTGAGCGAATCTTGAATCAGTAGAGGGTATTCAGTAGCTAAAGCTAAAGCCTGCTTTCCAAAATAAATCCCATTTTCACCCACACTTTAAAATCCTATGTAAGGCCCTTTTCATCTTCACATTTGATATACATGATTTGTGGCCAGGCAATGTTTATTTGACCCATAGGAAAGGTATTCATCATAAATAGTTCAGTAACCTGGGGTGAACAATGCAGACATGTTAATCAATCAATGATTTCTCCTATTACTGTCTACCTCCCAAATTACTCATTTCTAATGCCTTGTTAACAGCCTAGTTGACAGTTTAAGAAATAAAAAAAAAACCAAACCAAACCAAACCTAGCTTAATCCATTACCACTTTTCCAAGTCAATTTATTATTTGTGCAGGAGAAAAATAAAAGAAAAAGAAAGTAATTGCAACGGTATTTTCTGGAGAGATATTCATCTTGATGGAAGACATATGGCTAAATCACCCGCTGTTTTTAAAACCACCACTCTGTTTCTTCCTCATCAGATGTTATCCTCACTGTCCTGATTTACAATAGTCAATTAATATACAGTAAACTCTAGGAAAATTATTTGTTTTGTTTTTCTTGACACATGAGGCAGATTTTCAGGAAAGAGTCACTGTGCAGATTTATAAAAGCCATCTTTTTAAGCATTGATATGCAAATTAATAAAACAAACCCCTTCCCTCTCATTTTGTTTTCTCAGCAACTTCCTAAGAAGCCGTTGACGCATCCATATTTTTCACATTTTTGTGATGAATTCCAGTATTATAGTTATGAATTCTAGTTGCAATTGATAGAAGCAATGTCTGTTTAGAAACAACTGACAATTTGGTTTTATGCACATGATAGAAAGCACTAGAGATTGCTAGCACTGCATTAGCCAGGCAGCTTCTACACCTGCAGTGCCTTACTAAGACGTTTCTGAGTGGATCTGCAGAAATCCCTCCAGCACAACAGTCAGTCACAGGATCTGTCAGCGTGTAGTGGAAACCCAGCTCAGAAAGCAGAGGATACTTCAAAGCTGCCAAGAGCTTTCTTTACACTTTCAGGGAAGCACTTTATAAAGCAGTTCATTCTATCTACCTGTTCCGTAGAAGAAGGAGGACTTCTGCTTCAAACAGCTCGGGGGTTTTGCTGTTGTTGCAGTTCTTTATTAAGTACGTTTTCCAGAAAGAGTGAAGTCCATCAACTTAGACTGAAATACTGAGAATTCAGACTATTAACTCCACATTCTTGTACTATAGAAGTCAACTGTTGTTTTGTATACTCAGGATAAAGTTATATTTTAGTAAAAAGGACAAAGATTTTACAGTCTGCAGGAAAGTTTTTTATATATACATGTATATGTGTGTGCAGATATATATGTGTGTGTATATATATATATATCTATCCATATATATATTGACTCAAAGAAATAGCAAAGAAGCTGTCAGGCTTCTCCTAGCAAAAAAAACCATAATCATAAACAGACAGTCAGATGTTCTCTGGAACAGAGCTATTGTATTGAATAAGCGCAAAGTCTTTTAAAGGAGGATATTTCTCAGATGTCAGACTGCAACAATCCTTGTTGTCGCTGCTGGGATTGTAGCTTATTTAGTTTTGGCTTTTTTTTTTAACAACCTATCTAAGTAAGTAATTGTTATGTAAACAGATCCAAAGTCAGGATCAATTTTTCTTACTTGTAATGCTATCTGGTAGGAGAAGAGCCTCTTTAAAGCTTTTATTTATTTTAGAGATGGCAGATGCTAATGCCAGAAAAAGTCCCTGGTTTTCCTTCCGTCACTGCAAGAATCTATGTATTTCTACACACTCATGTCATCATGGTACATGATACCTATCAAACTGAGTTAAAAAGGAATTTCAGATAGACTACAATTTTAAAAACTGAACATCAAACTCTGGCTCATAACTCCATTAACTGCAGTGAATTGCACAAAGGATGAGTCTGACCTTGTGTGACTTAGCTGCAATATATTTTATCCTTATTATATGCAACAATATCTTTGTCAGCAAGCCTGCTAGCAACCTGATTTGCAGGTGTGTTCTTCAGACATTTACTGTCCTACCCTCCTGGAATCACAATCTGTGAGTAGGAGTGATTTTAATTACCCACAAATTAGAAAGACACATTTTTTGCCATTCCTAATAAAAACTGCTTTGCCTAAGGTACATAAAAAGATTCTTTACCATATCCAGTCAATTTGGATTTAGTTATGCTTTGCAGAGTAAGAGAAAAGATTAATAAGGCCTATGAAAAGATGCATGAGCAGTGATTCCCGTTTCCCCTAACTCAGATCCTACCAGTCTTACACTCTCTCAGAATAGTACAGACATGAGTGATAACATTTAGTTTTAAGCTAGAAAAATGTGAATAGGATTTGGTCACTATCTACTATGCTTAGTGATTGTAAAGTTAGAGCCTTAAAGACTAAAAAATAAAGCAGAAAACCAAAATCAACACATGTTTAGGTTCAGCTATTTAAGCGTTGAGATGAAAAGGAGATTTATTAGGCCTGGACTTAAACAGACAGCTTTACCAGCATCTTCACCATATCTCAGACTTCAGCAATAGTGAGATCTCTGGATATTGCCCCTGCATAGCTGTAAATTAGTATAAGAGCAGCACTGTAGCAACAGAGGAGTGGAAGAAGAAAGATGCACTAGCAGCACAGGAAAAAGCTCCTGAACTCAAAACCCCTTCATGCGTTCCCCATCCATTCACTGCCTGAAGCTGTTTGAATCTGGGGGTGGGGGAAGTTGCACTACTCACTGGAAAAAAGCTATCTCCGTGTTTCCTTCACAAATTAAAGTGAAGACTTGGGTAAAGGGAAACCTCCTGCTAAATGCAAATCTCTGATGGCTCAGTTTTCATTTAGAATAGAATTAATTGTGGGGGGAAGTGGTGAACTGTGAGAGTTGAAGAAGGAATATGGAGTTTCCTAGCTTTGCTTTCAACAGCTCCATCACTGGGGCCAGGCAGTGCCACAGAGGGGCATGGTCACCTTCCCTTGGAGAAGCTGAATGAGCCAAAAGGAAGATAAGCGGCCCCAAGGAAAGGACCCTTCACAGAAGTACTTTTGTGGGGTTTTTTTCCCCCTTCTTTTTCTTACTTCTTGGATTATTAGTAATTTTCATTTGGATAGTCCCATTCCAACAGCTTCCTCTGAGCAGCCTGCTGTACTCAGAACTGAATTGTTTTATCAGGTAGGCAAATGGGATCAAATTTTCAATTCATATTTAGTCAGCATGGCATTATGTGTTTCAGGGGAACACTACACTAATTGATATGAGCTGTTCCTCTTTTCCTCAGGGACTGAAGTCATAATTCAATAATCCAAGCTAACCACATCACAGTTACAGCCCTTTCTTTTTTATTACCACGTGAAATGACTATTGGGGGAAAAATGCAAAGCACCTCTAAAACTCCCCAAAGATCTAACAGCATAATGAAGTGCATTCCTTCTTTATCTCTCTTCACAAACCTAGAATTCCATTCTGCTTCCAAGGAAGTCTTGAGAGAGGACAAAATAGGACTCACTGCTACCACTGCAACTTATTTTCAGTATATATAGCGTGTGCACCATATTTAACATTTATAGCACTTTATGACAAAGTGCTATTAATCTCAATAGAAAATTGGATTAGAAAGCTTTGAGTGACTCCAGAAGTCACTACATACTACATCATACTACATCATCATACTACAGGTATGTATAGAGATGCAAAAGAGACTTGCAGAAAGAACTATATTTTTTGCTACATCCTCTGAAGATGAAATGATGTATCCATTCAATTTCATTATAGTTATTCACTAGATTGGAACAGAATCACAAAAAGTTATATTCTGGCTATCATACTGTATAAATATATGGATCCATCCATATATATGTGCATATGGGCATGTACAACATGTAGACACACAGTTCTGCAAATTTACCTATGCACTCGTGCATATATACGCAACATACGGAATAAGTGCAAATTTCAATATTCATTCTCTGGAGTGCTGATGTGTTAACCAAGGTGGCTCAGCCTGGCAGTTATGGGACAGACATCAGATCTGAGCCCACTCTTTTAAAACATTTGAATACAGACTGGTAGAAGATATGTGGGTGTGTGGGTGTTGACACCTCTCCCTAGCATTACTTTTACATTTATGCAGAAGTATAGTCACTACTCCAAGAGCCTTTGGAAGGACAAAGTACAGTGTTCTCCTGTTAAGGAAACAGTGAAGGACAAATCACTCTCCTTCAGGGCCACAGAAGAAAAAGCAGTGAACTGGATGGCATTAGTTGGAAGGCTGTACAGTGTAACTAAGCAATACCATACCAAGCTATTCAGTACAGTGCATGACAGAGATTCTTCCTAAGATCAGTTTACATTTTTGACATTTACTCTTTTCTACTATATTTAATTTCCTTATAAAATTAAACAAAACAAAAACGTTCCCTTTTTCCATCTCAGCTCTGTGACCATTTTGTGCAAAAAAGAGTTTTAAAGAAAAACAAAACTAAAATAATTCCATGGAAAGGACAACCAAGTGAAAGTCTTTTAGACTGCAGTAGTGTTCTCAAAAGATACAGCTAGGTACAGAAAAAGATGAAAGCATGAGTTTAAACTTACACACAAAACACTCTTTAGAGCTCTACCTTGGAACTACTTTGAAAGGATCTTCTTTCTATGACAATGAAAAGTGAGCCTACTTAGACTAACTTTTAAAAGCCAAATCTATGAAAATCATAGAATCACTGAATCTTTAAAGATCTTCTGGTTCCAGCTGTCATGGACAGCAACACGTTTGACTAGACCAGGTTGCTCAAAGTCTCCTGCAACCTGGCCTTGAACACATCAACAGATGAGGCATCCACAACTTCTCTGGCCAACCTGTGCCAGCATCTCACCACCCTAATCATGAAAAATTTCTTCCTTATATACCATCTAAATGTACTCTTTCAGATTAAACCCTTTTTGGCCCTTAGTCCTACAGATCCTGATGAAGTCCTTGCTGACGTTTTCATAAGCTCCCTTTTACATATTAGAAGGCCTCAATGAAACCTCCCTGGACCCTTCAGTTCCCCAGGCTGAATAGCAACCCTCTCAGTCTTCCTTCACAGGAGAGATTTTCCAGCCTTCTTATAATCTTTGTTACTCTCTTCTGGATGCACTCTAACAGGCCCAGGATATCTCCTGTGCTGGGTGCCCCAGAGCTGGATGCAGAGTCTACTCACACCATCTACAACCTTCATTAATGACAAATAATAATTTCACTTATCATAGTCCTTTTTTTTTTTTTTAGTATAACAAAAAAGATTTACCAACATGGTTTCTATGTGTAGTATTCAAATCTATTTTAGTAACTATGTTGAATGTGGGCCACAACATGTGAGAGATTATCGAAGCCAGCTTATCAGATAAACTTCGTAGACAAATCCTAAGTGTAATGAAGTGACATGGAAACTACTGCCAGCTCAATTACATTGCAGTGTGCCAATACTGCTAATACACTTATGAAAACTGTCCAGTCCATTAGAAAATTTCACAGAAACCTCAATTACTACAAATGTATTTTACCATTTCTTCACTCAGGTTCTGAACTGTGGGTTTAAAAATTTAAACAACTATCTTAATAACCTTTTAATGGAATAAAAGGTTCTGCAAATAGTAACTTTATCAACTTACATTAGTTCCTGCACATCTGCTAGTCCCAGAAAAAAAATCCTTGAGAATGAGCTAACTGCAATACTCCAGAGTTCGATTTAGCAGAGTAATAGAGACATACTTAACTGCAGTAAAAGTTAGTAAAGACTTAACAAGAAGAGTTTCTACAGAGCGGCAGAAAATAGGAAAGGAAAACAAATCTGGTTACAGTGTAGAAGGTGCCAAAAAAAAGGACTTGATAAGCTCTGATTGAGGAAAGCTGACCATCTCCAGATGAGCATATGTAAGCTTGTAATTTAGTAATGTGTTTGTGAAGTCATCACAAATTATCTACCATCACGGGAGCCATGTAATGCATAAACAAATGTAGAAATATTCAGGACAGCTACAAAGAGGATGACATTTTGTTTTAAATGCTTTCCCTCAATTTATTGGCAATTACATAAGCTGACCTGCAATAACCTACTGGTTCTTGGCCTAACTTTTCTGTGCATTCCCATTCTCACAATAAACTCTTTCCTTACTCCATATGGAACATGACTTTACAAAATTAGAATGGTAAATGTTTTTCGTCCTGGAGATTGATAACCTATTTAACAGTCATATATGTTAATTTACTTGGAAATGAAAAAAGATTTTAGCAAGAATATTTTACATAATCATCATGACTGACATGCATATTTGTCTCCTTCCTAGCTTTTATTAAGTATCTTTTCAGATTCTGTCTTTTTATGAAGACATGTCCCAGCAGAACCAAGACTAAAACAATACATTAAAATGCTGAAATATTAAACTCTACATTTCTGGAAATTACTAGTTTTCCAGATTCCAGAATTGCCTTTTCCTATGTTAACTGCTTACCCAAAATCATTACTTTCAGTATAAATGCCCACACTTCAGCCATCTGAAGCTTACAGGAATAATCCAATACAGTCCTACACAGACAGGCAAACCTCAGATTTGCAGCATACAAACTCAGGAAGATTTTGGTAATTTACCACAAGCATTTCAAATTATGACAAGAACTGTGACATTGAATTAGCATACCAAGCACATTATCCTCTTACCCAAAATATATCTTAAGATAGGCAACTTCTAACTTCTGTGGTACTTGCCCATTTATATGTGCGATGTTAATTTCCTCCCTGGAAAACTGTCCCCCAGACACTTATTTTAGCTTCACTCCATGCACACACCATTAGTTCCCAATCCTATAGAGTCGCAGGCATGTTCATTAAGACCATTTTAATTTAAAAAAGTTTACTTCCTTAGGTCTCTCCGGGAGACCTCTCCAAATGACTGTTCAGAACTGGATTCAAGCTTATGTTGATGATCTGCCTCAGTGGGATCCTGTGTGTGCTGACTTGCAGGGGGAATTGGGGAAACAAGTCTCCTTAAAATTAGCCTTTATAAATATCCACCCTCGCAACTGCACACAAATTTCCACAAAGGAAGATTACATGCTGTAAGTTGATACTTATGTTTTCCAGCACTAACTTACCCATCTCAGCCAGCTCACAAAACTTTCTTTGCTTTATATTTTAAAAGTGCATCAAAATTATTTTAATATGAATTAAAAGCATTGTATGGATGAAATAGAAGCAATTTCTTAGAGTGATTTCTTCTAGGAAAAGTTAGTTCAATGGTCAGCAAAGAACTGACTGTTCTTGACACAGTTAAAAAACACACAAGCTAATTAAAAATCACTTACAGAATCTTTGCCTAAGGCTCAGAAAGAATGATGTTTAGCTCAGTACCTTTGAGCCTGAAGACGTACAAAAAGCCACTTCGGTAACATTGAAACATGTAAAGTAAAAACTGTTAAGGAGGCAATCAGCGAAGGATACTAAATTAAAATGGAAATAAATTAAAATAGACTCAGTCTACAAATACTGATAAAGCCTGGAGGTATAGGTAAGTGTAAATGGGAAGAACAAGGAAGTGGTGCATATCAGTCCACCTAATAGATGAGATGCCAAGAGTGGCACAAACAAGTAAGAACTTCCATTCGGAATATCAAAATCCCCCTCTAGTGATATCTTTTGAAAAGTGCTTAAAATTCATGTATCCTTGTCCTTATCCTTTCATTTGTGTAAATGAAAAGTCTTGGACTTCTAAGATGCAGTAACATGGACCTTGAAAGGGAAATAAGTGAATCCGTAAACTCAACTAATTAATTCCCCACTTAGATTAGATGCAAGAAGAAGGTGAGAAAAATCTACCACAGAAAAGAGCAGTTAAATAAAATAAAAACTTCTCTAAAAATCAAACCTATTTCATTACAATACAGAATGCTGAATAAATTTCTATTAAGATGATTTATTATAGGTAAAATATTTGGGACATGTCTAAATGGTAGAACAACATAGTAGAGTTTTGACCATGACAATTCCTGAGCAGGGGCATGTGCAGCTCTATGTGACATTACTTGGGTAATAACTGCAGCCCTGAGAATCTCCCTTGTTCCCAGTAAATTCCATGCCAGAGCTAAAGCATGAAGAGAAAATGCAGTGAAATACACAGTGCATTAAATTAACAAGGCACCCAGCCTAAGTGTCATGTGTCCAGGAATTTCTTGGAAACATAAAACCAGCATAATGCAAATTATTACATCTCATTAAAATTTGTCACTCTTACAAGTGAGCTGAAGAATGACAAACTGAAAGCCAGCTATAGTATCAAAAGTTGATTCCAAGGCATCTGAAGACCTCATGTGAAGATCAGTTGCTCAAAGCATTTATTGCTAATAAGTAATGCAGAATGACTATCAGCAGGGCAAAATCTGAGATGGCAAAAAGCTACCCTTGTGTAGTTGGAGGAAACCAAAGAAATTCAAATTAACAGCCATAAGTAAGCCTGAACAGCAGATAAAATCCCATAGAAATCAAAGCAAAATAGTTCTTTTTATTTAAACTAGTCCTAGGTCTTGACCAACTGCTTATGTTCAGGAAAGTAGCTTGCTATTGTTATGTGCAATCCCACAGTCCAAAGAGAACTCTTGTATGGATAGACTTATCCAAAATGCTTTTATCAGGGTGCCTAAAGACCATGACATTGCAAGACTTCAGCAACCAGACATGTGAATGAATCCTGAGGCATTCATAACAGCACCTCTCCATGTGGACTCTCTGATGTCTAACTAGGATGAAGTTGTGCTCCTGAAAGGATACACGATATTGACAATTGTTTTAGTAGAGCTTTATATCTCTGAGACTAACGTTCCTTTCTTCAAAGTGAATTAATTTGGCCCTAGGACTCAAAAGTTATTGAGAAGACCACAAAATCCTATCAAGATTGTTTCTTTAAGAGACCAAACTGTTATAGTGAAAACAGAAATTATGCCATCATTTTCAGGGACCATCTAGACAGTGTTCTTAGTCATAGAGTTTAGCTTTAGGTAATACAACAAGGAGCAGGGATTTTGACTTGATGATCCTTATGGGTTCCTTCCATTCTATGATTTTAAGTACTGTATTCTCACCATCTCCTCTATAGCACAAAGACTCAGTGATTTGCAAGGTAAAATAGACTATGCAAGAAAAATGTTTAAAAATCCGTCTTTTCTCTAGAGTTAAATCAAAATGAAGGGACATGATAAAAGTACAAATCAGTTCTAGTAGGGAATAAGATCAGGAGCTTTTTTCCCCTCTCTGTTAAGAGAATGCACAAGTATGCTTTCAAAGGAATTGAGTGACAATATACTGAAACCTAAGTTTGCCTTCAGAACTCCCTTTCATTAGCTGTAACTATATTTGAAGCTATTGTGATTTTTAAAAAAAGAAGAAGCATTTCAAAGAGAATAAGACTATATGCCTTACCAAAAAAAAAAAACCCAAAAGACAGCATCTAGAAAGACAGAAATAACTAGTGGTAAGAAGCATAAACCAGCTTCTAAATGTCAGAAGGACAAACTCTAGCAGAACCATACTGTCAAAAAGCAAAGACTCACTATTCCTACAACATGTCAATGTGCCAAACTGCCAAGATTTTTCATGAAGCTCCCAGCAAATATATATTGCCTTACACTTATTACACTTCCTACAATGGTGACAGGGATCATTTTTCAGACAGGGCAATTGTTTTAACAAACATTGTCAGAAACTACCCCTTCCAGTTGACATTGCTTCCCAAGAAACAGCAGCACACACCATGCACACTCACAAGATTGCACTTTAGTAGTCACAGGGAATATATCTATCACTGTTAGGCTTTTTAAAGTCCCTGCAGTTTCCTCCTTAATCATTCTGAGTACTAAGGCACAGCACAGTTTTAAAAAATCAGCCCAGTCCTCCGTTTTGACCTAACAATGAATATCTCAAAACTATTCTAACCAAGAGATCAAAATCCTTCAGAAAAAAATACACTTCTCAGCACATTTCTCTGACTTCAGGAGACACAATACAAGTCTCCCTTAATCACATCACGAGGTGGTAGGGAAAGCTTGTATGTTCTGTCCTTAATTATACCTCAATGCAGCACAATCTGAACCAGAAGTAAAACTAAATTGAAAATCTTCCTCACATACCTGAAAGAAACCTTGAGATTTATTTTAAAATTTGGAAACCGAATCCTTGGAGGCTGAAGAGAAAAATCTAAGGCTTTTTAGCTCCTCTGCTGTCTCTGAACTGCTTCTTCCCTGACCAGCAAGTGACCTCATGCCGAAAGCTGGCATCTGCCTGGTACCCTGCCAGCAGTGACACCTCCAGCTGACAGTACGAGGCCACTGCTGAGGGAGCAATCACGGTAGGGTAGCCATGTCTTCAGCTTCAGTGCCACGCCGCATGGCATAGGCTTATGCACTTCTGTGTGCACACGTGTGATCTTGTGGCACAGTACTTCCATGTTATTACACTGCCATGTGTTCTATGTCTAAGAAGACTACAGGAGAATGACGGCATTTTAAGTTTTCAAAGAGCTTATTAGATGTCTGATTGACATTTGAAGGATGAAATTCAGTAATGAAATTAAAATGAAATTAAAGTAAGGAGACTATTTGGACTTAAGCCATTTAAGCTCTTGCCAATGACTATCTACATGGAAGTCCATTTTACTTCTAAGGTATCCAACTATGAAGTACTCTGGGCTGGAGACCTGTGCTCTCTATGTAACACTGTCAGTAGTTCCAGTAGTGGTTACACAAAGGGTAATGAGTATATTACAAATTCATAACAAAGCCCCCCATACTTCCACTGCATCTCTACTCAGCATCTAAGTTAATCTCCTGGTTTCCTTGGAAAAAGGGAACACACAGTTTTTTTCTGCTATGGCTTGAACACCTAGTGCAAATCAGGACTTAGCACTTGATCAAAAGATAATCCAGTTAACTACGAATAGGTCTTCCTCAACCCTAGCATCTTGTGGAGTAGATTTCTTTCTTCTTGGGGTACTTGAGAGCTGTTTATCAAGAGGGAGATATAGATGCAAAATGTCCACAGGCTTTAGATCTCTCATGTGGAAGACTGCAACAAAGAGAAGTGAGTTTGGACTGAAAAAATGTGGATGTTGTTCATATTCAGGGCCTAAAGAAATATTTTCTCTAGGCTGCTGCACAGAGTCTGAAGACAAAATAACTAGATAATAGAGAAGCATAAATTATGTGGAAGTGATACTTCTCAGCAGTGAAGGCTCTAAGGACATGGCTGGCAAACAAGACAGATTTGGTGAAGTTCTGCTTTGTTCAAGGGGAAAACACATTTTCAGCATCTTGTTAAATGTAATTTGAAACAAGATGTGTGACTTTTTCTGGCACATCTATTCCTCTCATTTCTTGTCAAATGATTCTTGTCAAATTAGGATGCTTGGAGTTACAGGCAAGGAATAGTTCTCTCATTTTCTCTTCCTTGGGGAATCTAGCACAATGTAAGTGCAGCAACCAAAACACAAGCATCAGTTATGATATGGATTTCATTTTCCTACCATAGCCTCTCTGAAAAGCTACCATCATTTCTGTGGCAAGGAGTGCTCTCTGTGAAGAATGAATTTTACTTTCTAGATTCCTATTATCACAGAAAGTAGTTTTATGTGAAACTGCCAATATTCATATTTTCCATTATTCTGGGCTTTTTTTTCCATGCAGGATAGAATGTAAATATTGAAATATTTTCTCTATTTTATGCAAACAAAATGAATAAAGAACACTGATGGGCTGCATGGAGAGGAAAGAAAAGTATATTTAAAAATAGCACTTACATTTCTTTCCTAAAGAATTAAAATAGACTGTTTTCATTCCTGAACATTAATAAAAATGAAAGCTTTAGACATTCATGACACACATGGCTAAATCAGTCTATTACAGATTTCTAACATGGGTAACTCGTGTAATTTTACAGAAAGAAATGTAAGTTAAATTGAAATAAGAATGTTTTACTTACTGTAGCTAATTCATCAAATTTTCCAAAAAGCTCATTCAGCAGCTTCACCAGCTCTTGGGCAGTACACTGTGATGCCAAACTAGTGAACCCCACAATGTCTGCAAACAAAATGCTGGAAAGAAGGAAAAAGACAGAGAAATCAGTATAGAAGACATCTTCACATTCTGGTTACACTCTTTTATAGCACGAATGTGACCTTAAGCAGAAACTCCAACAACCCCTGAAATGCTACCAATAAAGTGCTAATTGGAACAAAAATGGCAAAGATTCAGACAAATAGGCATCAGGCTTGTGCTGTCAACTGTTGTGGAGAACCCTCAGGCACTTTCAATGCCTACATATCTATCTGGTGTAGATATCGCAAAGCACCTCATTCATAGGCTGACCAGTGAGAAATCCAGGAATACAGTGAACAATTTCTCCACTTTGCAGCTGGGATCTCCTCAGCTTGATTGGTTTCAAAGACAGTTTTGCACTGGTAGAGTCCCACAGGCAAACAGATAAACCTTTCATGAGGTTTACTAAGTACTGAAAGACAGGAGTTAATAACTTGTGTGCAGTAGCTCCGTGATGTGGTCTTACAATAGTTTCCTATGAGAAACCAGTGTAAAGACAGTATTGTCTGTACTGTGCTGCCTGGCTCAGGCAAGTGTCCAGTGTTAGCAAGGTTTTAAAGTCCAACAGTTTAATCTGCTTTAACAATCCCTACCCATCAGTGCTGATCAAGGGAGATAGTTGAAAGAAGCATAGGTACCACTGTGATTGAGAGAATAAAAATTCTTCTGTAATTCCAGAAGCTGGAAAGAATATGGTGCCATGATCCTTTCAATTTTTCAGATTCCTGCTTCTGTTGGCAGAGGTGCAATGCCAGCTGCAGGAACACACTGCACTTCTCCAACACCCAAACTAGAAATGTCAAACAATTCATGCAAATGGTAATTAACACTCCCATGGTACTTGACCAAGGCATACACTTGACATAGTGTAAAACTTAGCTTACAAACTCTAAGTTGAATCAAGCATTACGTACTCCCCTTCACCTCAACAAACTTTCACTTTTTAAACTAAATAGTCAATACTAGAAAAGCAGGACTGGTAAGTCTACTTTTTCTGTTCTCCATACCCAAGTCTCAACTGTCCTAGTAAATTGCACAAAGGGCACTCCTCACTCAGACCCCACTTCTATAATTTCATTTAACCCAGTTCTTAAAATCCCTTGTCCACCATAGCAGACAATGTAAAATATAGCACAAAAACCAACTCATAGAAAGTTCAACAGCTTTGGTCTGCAAAGAAAACATCTATGTTGTCATGTTAATCTTTGAGGCAGCATGCTGCACTCCTTGGAGCATGCATTATGAGAACACTGCTCAAGGTGGTCTCAGCTCAAGGAAAAAAATAGCTATTCTATTTCTATGCAGTTTATACACAACAAAAAGGCTTCTTAATATAAAACATTCAGCATTTAGTTAATTTTACTGGTTCATGTCTCTGCTATGAAAGTCGAACAGTCAAATGATGGGTAAAGTAAAAGGCATTAACAGAGTTCAATAACACCAGCAAAGTGCTTGGTATACTTGCCCAAGAAGATCTACTTATTCTGTTAAACCTGGATTGACATCCTTTGTTGTTTTGACAGCCCTAGCTTGGTCTTTCTGGAAATTCACAAGTTAATATCAAACAATCCTCCTAAATTCCTTGAAGATTTTCAAAAGAACTTAAATGTGCATCAATGTATTTCATACAGTTTGCTTTTTGGCCCTTTTCCTTTATGACCTAAATTAACATCAAAATTCATACAGTCGAAAAAGACACAGAGGAAAAAACAGCAACTACAATAGTTGCAATCAAATATGTCATGCAATTTCCTGATTTTAATTCAATGCTATCAGTACTGAAGGGGGAGCACAGATGCTACTTTATAATAATAGTTTCCACTAGCTTGTCTACTATTTTACATCTCATCTATCCTACACATTTTACATTTTGATAATATTTTTCTATTTCCATTTTAAATATGGCAGTCCACTTTTCTCCCCCTGTCGAGACACTTAAACAGTAACTAATATTTCTGGCAGCACCAACAATGTCCATTTGCAAAAAAACCCCACGGGTTGAGGTGACGCAGACCTGTGGGGGAAAAAATGACGAGCCACTCTGCGTGAGGGTTGGAGCAAAATGGCCGTTTATTCTGAGGGAGCATGGGCTTTTATAGGGTCAGTTAGGGAAGGTTCTAGAAAGTGGGCGTGGTTAAGGGAG
>JAWWMO010000083.1:55260227-55315831 GCA_035047845.1 Dendrocincla fuliginosa
TTGTTGGCACCGACCTCCAGCAGCACTTCCCAGAGGGATACTGCAGTGCTGTTCTCCACACTGTTATCACTTGCTGGGAGTTCCCCTGCATCCTTCACATCTGCACAGCCACAAAACTGGGGTGAAACTCCAGCCTACCAGGACCTGCTACTCACAACTTGCTGGGTATTTACTGCACACTATTTCACCCCATTTTTTAATTTTTTTATGCTACAGTAGTTTCTTTACTGAAATAAAAGGCAGTATAGTTCCCATAGTACAGGTGGTGAAGGGAGGTCTCCTGTTTTCAGTTCTCTTCCCTGGGGATCTTACCTTTGACATTAAAATGATACCATTTTACTTTGCCTCCAAGTACTTTTTTAACATCGGAGTACTAATTCACGTCTCCAGAGAAGGTATTCAGATTACAAAACTTTTATAAATTCCACATTGAAGCATGAATAAGCTACAGAGGCTTTAGTGGTTATGTGAAAAGAACAAGTCATGTAGGTAAAAAAGAGTACTCTTGAGGTTACATGGTGAAAAGATCTCAGCACAAGGAAGGACTCAAGTGTTATAACCAACCAGTCAAGCTGCAGAGCAGTGCTATGTAAGATGGCCACTCACACTGACCTTCTACCCATGCAAGATATAAATATACTAATCATGATATAATTATCATTGGCCTGCCTTGACCCTGAATATAAGTGCAACCAGCAGTATACATGTATTCCATAGCAGTGTGATGGCATAGCTAAACAAAATTTTTATAACTGTTTAAGGAATGTGATCGCCAAAGTTCCAAAGTAGAAGACACCCAAGCACCAAAATACATGAGATTTGATTAGCACAAGTGACTGAAATAGAAAGGCAGAACATCATTCAAATATAGAAAATTGGTGAAAAAAGGAAACAAAATACAAATGGCATTGGTGGGGGGTGTAGCAGCATAGAAGCATGAGGCATAAACAAGGAAAAGTGAAGGAGGAAGATAGCCAACTTGGTTCTGAATGTATCCTTCAGGAGCTCTCAAATCTGACCCTTTGGCAACTGAGAACCATCAAAGACTGTAAACAACATTGCTAACTTTGCAGCATCATCTCTGGGGTACTGTACATTTAGAACTAACTTTAAACCTGGTTGTTAAGAACCAAAAGTTTTGTATGCAGAGTTGATGAGATCAAGATTTAACTATTTGTATGAAGTGAGCTACTCATGAGTAAATTTTAATTCAGTAATGTTTAATTTTACAGTGTAAAACTGACCCAATTTTTCAGTCTTCTGAACTCTCTCATCAGAGCCATCTCTGACTCCCTCACTGACAGAAATGCTTTTAGAAGTGGTCCTTGCAAATATTAAAGCCAGCTTGATGGGAGATGGACTGAACCTCGAGAGAAGGAACCTATCAGTGGATGAGGAGAAGGTGCCAAAAGAGTTTACTCCTTTGCCACATGACTACGCGGTGCAAATAAAGGCAAATCTGTGACAACACTTACTAAGCCTGCACCTTGCTTAGTGCAAGGGTGGCACCAATTGAAATTCTTTGACACTGTTTTTGATATGGAAGCAAGGCACTTGGAGGCAGTATGATAAAATACAGACAAAATCTTGTAATGAATTTGTTTCAGGGGGCAAAGAAGAATAGCAAATGAGAATGCATTTTAAGAACAAGAAGTGCAAATGAGAGCACTTGCACAATAGTCTCATACTGAATAAGAGCAAGAAATAGCACTGATCTTCCTCAATAACCTCTGAGGAGAAATGCTCGTATGATGTAGACAAATACACATTCTTTTAAGTTCACATCACAATTTCTTTCTGTGTTTCCATGCTATTACCCAGAAAGATCCATTGTAATAGAAGTAATTAATCTTATTATAGAAAATATAAATGCGTAAAAGCTATTATGCAAAATAAGTACTGCTATTCACCCAGACCATAATACAGTACAAACCCAATAACTAGTCATTTGGAAAAAGTTGTGTGGCTCCCAGCACTACTATCTAAGACATTTATTGATTCACAATTATCTCCTGAGAAAACTATTAAGTCTTCCTAGTGCACCCATTCTCCCAAATGATATAAATGATAAATCTTCACTGTAGTGCTTGGGTTTTTTTCTCTGAAACCTGACTGCAATTGTATGGCACTGTCCTGTACTAAATATTCTCTTCTCCAGTTTATTTCATGGACTGCATCAATCCTACCTAACATTGTCATGCCTTTGAATGTAAATCTTGTGGAAAATCCTTTCAGGGGGCTTCAGGAAATCTTCCTTCATTTCCATTGCAACATTCCTTGGCAAAAGACTCATCAAGAGACGTTCCTAAAAGAAAACGTAAACAACATTAGTTTTTTGGTATAGTGTGTGACCATTCCTCAAAAGTTTTAAACTATTAAACTAGACAATCTTTTCCTAATCTAGTCTAATTCCTTAAAGTTTCTGCTGTGTAAATAATATGAACCATCTCTCAGTGTGGATATCTTTTTTTAAGTCTTCTGCACTAAAAAAAAAAAAAAAAAAAATCAAATCACGAAAGCTATACAGAAAGAGGAAGCTTCAAGAGCAGATAATTGTCCATAATTTTCATTAACATTACAGTGCTAATAATAATAACTTACTTTATTGTTAGTAGCATTTATCTCTCTGAGAAAGATTTCCCAGGATCATTTGCTATCCTTTCGTGTGTCCTACTTCTTCCTGGATCTAATGAGAGTGTTACATTACAAGAACTATGACAGCTGGTTATTAAGTAGGAGAGTGGATGATGGATTTATCCACTGTCTAATTCAGCAGAACAGTAATAGAGGTACAGTTTTAGTGGCATGTTATCCAGTGTGGCAATGCCTGTTCCAGCCAGCTCAGTAATGAAATGCATGAGTATAAAATGTATCTTAAACACGCATCTTCTTGTTATATTCACAGAGAAGTTTTTAGCATGAGTCACTGACCTGCATAAAAAGGACTGTTTTGGATCTTGTCAGTGTTGACTACAAAGGCCCATGTAGTTTATCCACATATTCTGGCCCATTCACAGCACAGGCACCACCTGGCAAATCTGCACCTGGTGTTCTTAGGTGCTGTAAGGCGTCCTTAGATACCTACTGAAGATTTGTTTTCATGCAGAAAATGCTTGCTATTTAAAATGCAGTTCCAGAGTTGTCCATGAGACCTGTTACTTTCACCCAAGAAAGTCGTTCGGTCTGAATGAATTCACAATAACCACATTCAATCTGATTCAGGAGTGCCAGGTTTCAAACAACAAGGTGAAAGGCTGGTGCAAGGAAGGTGTACCCTTGGTGGAAGAAGATTAGGCCAGGAAATAATTAAGTAAACTGGATAGAAGTAAGTTCATGACCCCTGACAGGATGCTCCTGCAAGCACTGAGTGACTGGCAGATGTCACTCTAAGACCCCTCTTGGTAATCAAACATGGATTGGGAGATGCACCTGAAAACTGGAAGACAAAATATCACTTCTGTATACAAGAAGGGCAATAAGGAGGACCCAGGCAACTTCAGGCCAGTCATTTTCACCTTGGGTCCTGGAAAACTTATGAAGCATCTCATCCTGGAAGCCAGGGTGGTAGGACCAGATGACTTCCAGGATTCCCTCAACTATTCTGTGATTCTGTTATCTGACATCTGTAAAGGCAGCTGTGAGACATCAGAGAAGTGCTTATTTTGGCCGTACATCCTCCTTTTATTTACATGATATTATATAAGAACCAACAATTAACACTGTGAAGAGAGTATCTGCACAGACAAGTGCTCTGTGTTGCTCACATGCACATATTCACCAGTCAATACAATCAAATAATACTCCAAATTTCTAATTTTACAGTTTCTTCTGGAAGAAACACATTAAATACTTATTTCACCAAGGAATAAGTTAAATTTTGCAGAACTGTCCTGGTACTTTAGACTAAAATTCCCTCATATGTTTGTGACAGTCACATTGTCTTGAGGCTATGGATCACTAAGTCTATTTCCTACTGTTCTTCTATGTATATAAAAAATATTGCAAAGCATATGATGAAATTAAATATTTGTTAACACTTTATGCTTATAGCAATTTCCAGCTAACCTAAGTGTCTCACATTTTAATAGGAGATGTTTATTTACTATAGATTTTTATGTTAATTTAATTAAGTCTGCTTATACCTCTGCAACAGAATTGTACTTAGGTAACCCAAAATTTGGGTTAAAATCCAAACCAAATCTTTTGTCAGCAGCGGATCCTGTGAAGCTCTGTTGCCAGCCACTTGTGTCTTATAGTTGATTTACAGTTTTATGTGAAATATACTGGGGTTTTAAAATGAGCTGACCATGCATCAGACAATAGATAATCCATACCAGAGAGAAGTTTGGACTGATGGTTAAATTCTCTGGTGTTTAAAGTGGCATTAACTCAAAATGGTGCTGGAATTTCATAAGTACTCTTGTGGATATGACATTTACAGTGTCTGATAAGGACTAAATATTCTCCGTACCTTCTACTTCATTGAGCATATTAAACAAGATCTTTGCCAGTTAAATTTCAAAACTGTTATGAAGAATGGGTTTTCAACTTCTGTTTCCTAAAAAGTCAGACTTAGACAAACAAGCAAACAAAAACTACACCCACAGACTCTTACAAAGATCAAGGTTAACTGAATAGCTCTTCTATGGCCTGCATACACAATTACAATACAAGATGTGAATAAAAAGCTCACAGATAACTTCTGCAGTGCATGGCAAATAGCACGGAATCCAGGGAAGTTGTAAGAATCATTACTGTGAAGGCAGAATTGGAGAGCTGCAGGATATAGCACTTGACAACATTGAAACGTAGAGATGCCAGATGTATTAAGGGAGGCTACAAAAGTGATGATTTCTATACACGTTAGCTTGACAATTACAAGACCTGAAGGGAGCATATGAAAACCCTTTATCAAATGGTGATGGCTAGCTTTTTTTGTTAGAGATGGGGAGAAAAAAAAAAAGATTTCTGAGAAAGAATTGTAGAGTCTTCACAAAGAGGGTTAGAAGCTTCAGACTCACCAAATAAGGAAAGACTCAATTATGGCTCTCAAAGGCCAGCCACAGCCGACTTTTCAAACCAAGAAGGGAAGCAGCATCATGACTCTAAGGATTTGTCACTGAAGGGGAGACTGAAAAATGTGAGAAAGAATCCCACAATGGACAGTATCGAAGCACTGAAAAGAAATGAAAGACAGAATCTAGCTTGCTAGAAAGAATATAATAAAAGTCTCTTCTATTTGTGGCAAAATCTCTTTTGTCAAGCAAAGAGGTATTGCCCTTCAGGTCAGCATAAGGAATGCTGAAGGACTTAGCATGTTGGAGCAGCAAGGGTGAATTCATGTACAAAAAACAGAGCTGCTGGAAGGTTTGGGAAAGGGCTCCACCTGGATGTCTACTCAGCAAGTCTTACCATTGTTGTCTGATGTCTTCATTTTCTCCCATATGGCTGATCTGATTATAAAAATAATCTGAAAACCATATTAAAAGGAAAACTAGATGTGCATGGCTTCATAGTGCATTGAGTGGAACAAGTGACAGAACTAAAGCAAGGCCAGCCACATTTGTGGTGACATTCATGCTTGAGTGATTGCTGCTTCTGACAGGGCAAGGTGATGACAGGAAAAAAGTAGGAAAAGCAACACAGGGAGCACTAATCAATTAGCAACAACTTTTACCAAAATAAAAAACAGTCATGTTGCAAATGTACTTATTGGTGACAAATGATGTTGTATTGAGGTAGCATCAACATGTGACATATTTCTAAATACAGGTTCTAGTAAAGAAAAATGTTTCCACATTTTAACCTTTCTCACTGATTCACAATGTTGTTTAGGCTTATAGCTGTTTTCTATCCAAAAATTAAATTCTGGCCCTATGGCCAACTTATTTCAGAATTTTTTACTCTCTTCTTCTCCTGCTGTAAATCTTCACTCAGCATTAATGTAGTCTAAAATGAAATCACATGCTGAAAAATAGAGATTCTTTTCAGAGATTGTAATTGTCAGACAATGACTTTGCATTCCCTGCACAAATCTCACTAAGAAAATGAGAGATGAGGATCTATATTTCCTTCATTCTCAACACTTAACATTCCCAGTCCTAGTCTGGGATTTCAAACAGCAAGCTGGGCTGCCTCTGCCAGCTGTCTTATCCTCATTAACAAGGATTTCTGCACTATTAATGAAGACTTAGCTATTTTTGAAAAGGACACTCAATTTAGAAAAACATCCAGATTTCTTTCTCCCACAGCAGTGAAGCATCACTAGAAATTCGAGAAGGAACAAACATTCATTTTGACTCCAAGGCAAGTCAAAATATGCATACCAAGCCAATTAGGAATCACTCAGTGCTACCTTGGCCCTAGTCAACAACCAGCATCATTATGCACATGACAAAGAGGGAAAAGAGGGAAAGGCAGGGAAATGGATAAGAAAAAAGGCGTTCTCCATTGTTAATGGCCAAAAAGGCACTATATTTTTACTTGCTGTTTGGAACCTTGTCAACCCTAATTCCAATTCAAGGTCCTGGACTGCAACTTTCATTCTAGGTTGGACTTGGGGAAAATTTTAGTAATTAATAATTATTCAAGACTTGACTAGACACAGTTGACCAGACCTGGTGTTGCTGGCAGTCCTGCTTTTGACTGGATGGTCTCCAGAGTTCCTCTCTGATCATTATGTACCAAGGGAGACAGCAGCACAAGCATGAGGAGTGCAGGGTGCCTGCAGCCTCCTGGGGAGGCTGGAAGCCATCCTGCTATCTTGTCACGCACAAGCATGTCTTCTAAAATAACAGGGGAGCTCAGGGTTCAGCACCCTCTTCTGTTGTGTGATTTCTCTTTCATGAGACAGGAGCAGAAAGAAGCAAGCAGAGATTATTCAAGTAAAAAATTTCATCATCTGCATGCTCTGTTCTGCCCCAACGCTTTTTTCAGCTTTCTTCGATTTGGAGGCTTCTCAGCACAACTCCCTCTCTCATCCCATCCCTGGCCTGGACAGCCTCTCCCACACACACCCCAGCTCTGCTTTTATGGGACTCCAGTGCATATTCCCAATATATTTTTTGTGCCTGCTTTGCAATGGAGATTCCTGTCCCCTTTCCATTTTGCAAATAATTCTCTCTCTTATTTTACTGTTTCTTCCAAATACTTATGACTTTCTCAAAGTCCTTTGAAATTTTCACCTTGATTTAGAATAATTTCATGCAGCTCCCCAAACAACACTATGCAGTTATTTCTATTCTACAAAATGATTCATTTTGACATCTGTATGGGAAATGACTGTGTTACATTTTCAAATTCATTCAGCAGGCTGTAAATCTTTTCATGTATCCATTCTCCCTTCATCAGAAAAGAAGGCTCAAACACAGAAATAATGTCTTAAATGTTCCTCTCCTTTCTTTCCAACTGCCTGGTGTGCAGTTGGATGACTTCTCACAAATTTCTACCCATAAGCTGGATACAATTGCTGTGCTTCTCTATGCTAAATTGTATTCTTGTAGTTTATCATGTGGAATATAAAGAAAACAAAATGGAAATATTATTTATTGTCAGCATAGACTACTTTATCAAAGGAAACAATTATATTTTTTTCTGAGATACAGAAGAGAAGCAACCAAGGGAAGTGCAGCATTGCTTCAGAGCTTCGGGCTCTTATGTTTCTCTGGTTCTTCGAATCTCTTTGTCCTTGTCCTTTCATGCTACTGGATACACTCATCCAGTGGAATTGATTTTCAGAATGAAGCTACAGTCTGGACCTGCTGAAGGACCATGTAGAAAAATGTACTGCTTTGCATGTTTTCCAATCCTGTGAGAACAGGGCTGTAATGCATACAACTCTCTCTCTTTCCATCCACTTCATTATGTTCCTGCTGAACTGCTCCTTCCAATCAGGTGTGCTGACACTGCTGCCCTCACCCATCAGGGAGCCTGGGCCCTGCACCTGAGTGGCAAAGAGCTGTATCTTGCAGAACTTGCTCTAAATGGGACTTGGAGGTTCCCGGTCTCGTGCTGGGGGAAGCAGTAACTCTGGATGGCACTCCAGATCTTGGTCCTTTCTTATAGTCCCTAGCACTGAGCCACTTTATTCAGGATAGACTGCATGTCCATAGTACCCTGTTTCTTGCTTTTTCATAGTGACTTTAAAAATGGAGAAAGAATACAAAAATAAACACATAACAACACCAGGTTTCACATATTTGTTTCTTGGCTGATAAAACATGACTATTTTTGTTTGTTATAGGAACAGTCCAACAATGATGACAAATAGGAAACAGAGTTCAAAAAAGAAAGGAGCATTTTAATCATCTGCTCCACAAGATTTTTTTACAATGCAAAACATGAAGTCTAACCCAACAATTTTTGCAGTCTATCACAGATCTTCTTTTGTTATTGCTATACTTAAATGGAACGTGCCAACATATTTTAAAACCATTTTTTTTCCCAGAGAGGACAAGCATCAGACATGCATATAAAACATTAATAAGACTCTTCCAAAGTCATCTATATAATTTTGAGATTCAGCTTCTACTTAGTCAGCAGGAACTCCTAAACATTACCACCTGCTACCTAATTATACCACAATAAGCTCAATTTTGCATCATTTTAAAAGCTACTGCTTAGTGGATTTACAATCTCTGTCATCCCTATATTACACTGCACAGCCCTTTTAATTCCTGTAAGGAAAAACAAAAAAAAAAGAGAGAGAAAAGAAGCCTAGTGCAATGCATAAAAGAACAACTTTGTGTAAACCTACTAGGATTCATTTAGACTTTCTGTAAGCTGAAAAACAAATACAGTAGGTTTCATTAGCAAATTATTTTAAATTCAACTATGCTCTGCCCTTTCTTCCAAATAAGTACATGAAAAAACACTGTGAAAGATGGGGATCTTTCAATAGCCAGAAGGTGGCAGTGTTTCAGAATGTTACTGAGATTTCCTGAAAAATTGTATTTATTAGCAAGTCATTACTATAATAACAATTATAAAAGACCATCCATATAGATTAATCTAATGCACAGATTTTGAGTAGTTAGAGGATGACTAATAACACACAATTATGGCAGATGATCAATATACTATGTATGAACTGCAAGATGGATTCAGAAGGAATAGACCTATACCAGACCAGTTTGACATCTTTCTATGGTTAAGTGATTCTTTTTGTTTAAACAAGGGAAAGGAGGATGCACCAACAGAATAGTGTTTAATGAGCCATTGATAGCTTCCTCGTAGAACACTGTTGGTTACAATGGAAGTGGTAAGGCCTTGTGAAAGAATTAGGGGAGCATGAAATCCTGGCTAAAACAGACCATGAAGTGCAGAAGCATTGAGATGAAGAGTGGGCATAAAGAGATCATAAAATGGTTCGAATATACAAAGTTCACAAGACAGTATTTAAGAAGGAGGATGATGAGAATGAGAAAAACTCAGTGGTATATTTTACCTTTTAAGTATCTTCCACAAAAACACATGAGTTAAATGACTTGGAAACCTCAGCATAAAAAGAAGGCCCAGATCCCCTCCGATTGCAGAATGTGTGTGGAGTATTTATGTGACGCTACCCTAAAAAGGCAAATGTGATTCCCGAAAGCACTGGAAGATTGATCGTAGGGTAACTTAAGATCAGCTTCACAAATCTTGTTCAAACAGGAACAAGAGCTGAGAAAGGCTATGAGAATAAACAAGGAAACTGGAAGTATAAAAGCATAGCCTGTCTTCCTAGTTATCCTGATATCTGTTAAATAAGAATGCTCTCAAATACATCCGTAAAGATTAATCATCAGAAAGACAAGCTAACAGAGTTGACACAAGATATAAACTGGCAATGAATAAATGACTGCAGCATCCAAACCACCACTAATCTTTTGACTTTCACCTTGTATCTTTAGTATTCCCTCCTTCTGAAGCCTCACTGAAAATATCCAATATATCCACAAAACCATCACAGGAACTTGACAGGAAAAAGATTATGCTCATTTCAGTTAATGAAAATCTTCCTAGTGAAAGTGAAGTTGTGAGAGAAGCTAAATTCTCACAAGAAGACAGTGCCTTATAGTTAAGGTATTTTTATTTGCCTCACTATAGTGCAGGCAAGTAGCCATATAGATATAACCACATCACTCTCTAGAGCAGATAGCTTGAAACCCTCCTTATGCTTGGCAAGAAAGAAGGAAGAGCAATTCTGCAGTACATTGCCAGGGACAGGTATTTCTTAACTCCAGCAGAGTTAGATTAAAAAATGTCTTTGTTTCTACCTATCATGCTCCAGTAGGATTTTGATAACCAGGTTCTTTAGGTTGTATCAATGAAGATGAAACTTTGGCACAGAACAGCCACTGAACATACTGTTCTAAATCTTCCTATGTAAAAAGAAAGCATTTTGATCCTTGTCTTCCAGGGTCAGGAAGGCTAAGTTTCATCTTCCAGTGAAAAAAATCCCCTCATGGTAGCACATAGATATTTTGAGTATATGTTAAAAAACAAAAAGGCACAATTTATTCATGAAAAAGCTTTTCTGATTCAAATAAAGAGGGGTCTTAAAAATTATCAGAAAGAGTACAAATCATCTGCCAATGTCGTGATCAGAGGGAACAACAGAAGTGCTAATGCAATTCCTAGGGAGGCCTGTGGATAATCTGTGAGCTCAGGTTTGCTGGAGGCTGAAGTGCAACACAGAGTCCTAATGTTCCATTATAATCAGGACTGGGACAACAACCCTGTTATTGTATGTCTTCTTCTGAAGATGCTAGGAAGACAGAATCATAAGCAGCATCAGCTTTACCAATGCTACCCCTTCCAGGCTAAATGGAAGAGTAGACATACCTTCACTTGGCTTACCCCTGCTATAATAAGTTAGAGGTGCTCATCTTTGCACTCCTCAGACACCTCTGGTTTGTTCCCCCGATATAACATTGAATACCTCAATTAGGCAAGAATGTATTCCTCAGGAAATGAAAGTCACAGAGCTCAACCTTCAGCAAGATAGACACATCTGCCCTCACTAATTCTCCAGTCCCCAGCTAGTAGGATTTTTCTTGACGAACATGCTAAATGTTTCAGTTCAAGCTGGTACTGGGACTGTGGCACTCTGTTTTTCCTTCTGACCTGTGAACATTCTCCTTTACCACACTCCTCCAAAACCCAGATATCTCCACTAAATCTACATAGATATGTGGCAAATCTCTATGGTCTTCTCTGGCACCTTGCTGACAAATGGAGCCAGCATAGGGGAGCAGGGGAAAAGAGGCCACCAAAATTGCCAGTCTTCTTTCCTTGCTGCTATAACAGACACAGGCTGCAGCTGAGGCTCCAGAATGGGGGAAGAACCAGTGGAACATTAAAGATACAGTGCTTCACTAGCACCGGTGCTTCACACCACTGCTATTGCCTGCACATATTTAGAGTTGCAGTAGCTGCTCAAAATCTGTGTGTGCTTTCTCAGTTCAAATCTTTGCTGGTGGTGGAACAAGCATGAACTTTTCAGTGAAGATAAACTTTTTGATTGCTAGTGATAGAATCTGAGCTCATTAGTCAGTATAAGCAGACTAAGGAATTAAAAAAAAAAAAAGAAAAAAAGAACAAGAACCTGAAGCCAAACCCAGTAATTTTAGAAGCTTAGTGAGACATATTAAGTGGCAAGCAGTTAGCATTTCCTCTTTCAAAGGCCACAGATGCCTTTCGTGTAGCAATATGAAAGTAAATCACAGCACAAAACAGTACAATGGAATAGATGCCAGAATCTCCAAAGACTAAGACATAAATAATGTTTTGCCGTGGAAAATCAAGAATTCTTCTAATTTGGATTAGAAAAATTTAAAAGCCTTTGTCCTTTGCTGCTTGTCCTCATTTTGTCTTCACAGTGCAGGAAAGTGAGCCTAACCCACCAGCCGAAAATCTTATTGCCTTCTAAAGAAAAAAACAGGACCAACCACTAATATGCTAAGGAAGCACTAAGTGTATTCACTCACTTAAAATAGCAAGTGTGACTCAGATTTAGTTCATTATTTCCTTGTCAAACTGGGAAATTCCTAATCAAATGTGCCTGAAGGAAAGTGAAACTCCAAATGAAATAAATTTATATTGAAAACAATGGGGAATAGAAAGCTTGGAAAGAATTTAAATTACGTGACAGCCAGAAGTTCACTTTAGAATGGCAAACCTGACAAAAAACTACCTGAGAATGTGTTTCTCTTGCCAGTTAATGATATGTAGTCTGGCTTTTTTTTTTCCCTTCACAGAAGGCTGACCAAAAGAAACAGGCAGAAAATCCGTGAAAGTACGTGTGTGCAAGCAGCATATACTGTCACACACTGGAATGAAAGCAAAGTGCCCAGGTCAGTATCCTGTGCATGGAGATAATCTGTGCTTAAGCAGTAACATATCATTTGTCAAACTGCAAATGTGGCAAGGCCAGCTGCTGTGATGTGAAACACCTATGTGGCAAAGCAGCTGATCTATGGTGGAACCACCCTGTGTTTGAAAACTGGCACAGGAAAAGTTGTGTCAAGCTTGTGGTAAAGCATGACCAAGCTTGTTGTTATAGATAAGACTCTTCTAGATGTGAAAACAATTCTGTGAACAACAATAAAAATACATGTAAGAGAATTTTTCTAATGGAATTTTAAAGCTCTCTATGAATTCCTGCTGAGGGAAGAACATCACAATTCACTCCTGAGGTTGCTTTACTGTGGCATGGTACTAAAATGCATAAAAACATCTCATTAGTGTCCACACAGCACTGCTGACATGGATATTGCTCTTAATTTAGAAATCAGACATAAGAAACTACTTTTGAATTATTTGTTTTACTATTTAAATTACGGATCTTGTGCACTGTAGCCAGTGTGCTTACCTATGACAATTTGCCTTAGCAACTGTTATCCATGATGTTATCTACTGAAAACTGCATGGTTGTGTATTTTTAATCATCTAATAATGACAGGTTTGTGTGTTTGTGATCATCCCTCCTCCTCCTCCTCCATTCTCTCCAATGGAAAATACACAATGCAAGTAGGAAAACTAAAGTGAAAAATTCATAGGGCCAAACACCAGCATATTTAATTGATAGTTGCTTTAAAGAACATATTTTAATTTTTCCATTATTTATTCCAAAACTCCTAACAGCCAAGTATTAATGAGTTTTAGAATTGTATAACCACTATATTTTAAATTATCTATTTATCACAGAATCACAGAATCATTTAGGCTGGAAAAGACCTCTGAGATCATCAAGTCCAACCTTTGGCAAGACACCACCTTGTCAACTAGACTGTTGCCTAAAATGGAGGAAAGACAAAAACTCCAAAAAACTTTCCAAACAATATTAGTATAGATAAAGTAGAGAGCAGTTCTTTAATGAAAGCTTTTGGGTGCATGGAGTACATAGGCACACACAGAATAGGGTTCTTACAAATTTATAACACTACTTAATTCTCATATCTAATGGGTACATTCAACCCAAAAAGCACTTGCCCTTGGTACCAGCCTCAGAACTGTCCCATTGAAGCCCCTCCAAGGGTTCTGGGCCTTCTATCTTACTTTGACTACAGTATATCTTCTAGGTACATGTATCCCAAGCAAGATGTCCTTGCTGAAAACTTTTTCCTTGAGAAGACTGTTAACAGAAATTTAGGAATGTAACATAAGCTGTGAGAAAGGGGTTTAGAAACTGCTAGCTGCTACCTCAAGCGTGAGAAACTACACAGCTATATAAGAATCTACAAATATATAAAAATCTTAAGACGTCAAGACCATGGCACCAAGTGCCATGTCTAGCTGTTCTTGAACACCTCCATGGACAGTGACTCCACCACCTCCTTGGGCAGCCCATTCCAATGCTCAGTAATCCTTTCCATGAAGAAATTATTCCTGATGTCCAACCTGAACCTCCCTTGGTGCAGCTTAACACTGTGTCCTCTCATGCTGTCACTTGTTGCCTGGGAGAAGAGACTGACTTCTCCCTGGACAGCATCTCCTTTCAGGTAGTTGTAGAGAGCAATAAGGTCACCCCTGAGCCTCCTCTTCTCCAGGCTCAACAACCCCAGCTCCCTCAGCTGCTCTTCATATGACTTACTCTCTAAACCCTTCACCACCTTCACTGCCATTCTCTGGACATGCTCCTGGACCTCAATGTCTTTCTTGAAGTGAAGGACCCAAAAGTGAACACAGCACTCGAGGTGTGGCCTCACCAGAGCCGAATACAGAGGCTCAATCACTGTCCTTGTTCTGCTGGCCACACTATTTCTGATCGAAGACAGAAAGCCATTGGCCCTCTTGGCCACCTGTACACACTGCTGCCTCATGTTCAGCTGCTGTCCACCAGCACCTCCAGGTCCTTTTCCACTGGGGTGCTTTCCAGACATTCTGCCCCAAGCCTGTAGCACTGTATGGGGTGGTTGTAAGAGGAACCCAGCTGGTATGCCAAACAATGCAGCTTGTTGCCCCAACAACAAGATGAGATGTTTATCCTGCATAATAAGAGGTGAAATAGAGCTGTAAAATTAGAACATATTTATTTGCTTTCTATAGCCTGCCTTGCAAGGGGTTGCAAGCAAATCCTAATGGCTTCAGGCTGAAAATGAACTTCCACCTGGAGGTTTTAATTTCACTTGATTAGCCCTCAGATTTATTATTTGCTATATGAAGGCTAGACACTTGAATGACTATTACAGGACTGGAGACTAACAGGTGCAGGTCAGTAGAAATCTGCTGGGCAATTATTGCTGTGTGGGGGAGAGAAATGTGCTTTCATGACTCCTTTCACCTGAGGAAGGTGAAAGATGGACCAGAGATGCCACATAGCAGGATGAAGTTCATCTCTACTCTCTGTAAGGATCTAAGCAGCCAAAGGAGGCAAACAAAACAGAGAGCAGGACAAGTTTCCATCTCTGCTGGTGCTGCTATTTGGCTAAGGGGCACTGCTGGCCAGCCTGCGTAAGTTGGGCTGAAGTCCCGTAGCTCAAACTGACAGCATGAAATTTCAACACTCCTTATTTTTAATTTTCCCTGATCCTAGTAAAGAACAAATAGATTTTTGAAGAGGGACTTTCCTGTGTAAGATTGTGGTTTGATGACACAATAAATCCATTTTTAAGCTGCCCTGTAGCATAGAACATGGCGCTAATGTTGTACCTGTCAGCTAAAATTAGTTAGTCCACCTACCTTTTTCAAAAATTTTACTGGCTAACTTTTAAAGAGGACCAGGTATCATCTATTAGCCTGCAATTTGTGCAAAATCAGGATCATTTCCCTGTTGCACAGTAGATAATTTGACAAGAACATGCTTTTGCATTCACACATGATCCAGATGAAATTTTTGCTGCAGGGCAATTTGGTGATGCACTGAGCCAGTATGAATGGTTATGGAAACAAGGCCTGTGTTTTAATGATAAATTTCATATTTTCTTCTACACGGTAATAAAAAAAAAGGATGCAAGATCCTGCGAAAAAAAAAAAATATGGGAAACATGAGGAGAACCTGATTATGCATTGATAAGCATGTTGTCAGGCACTCTAGAAATTACTTCTGCCTGAGGCTGTTCAAATAACGAATTCCTCCATTTGGTTGCTGAATTGAAAGGATAAAACCCCAGCAAACTGCTATCCATTATCAAAATGAAAGTCCAACATGGTTTGCTTTATTCAAACATAATGTAATTTTTTCCCTTTCTTCATGAGTGCTTGAAATTAAACATAACAGACAAAACCACAGGAGGGTTCCTGCGGGTGTCCTTTTACTCAAAGGTACAGGCAGTAGTGCACATATACAAAATGTCTACTGTCTAGATTATATTGTTTTGAAGGGGGATCTGAACCCAGCAGGGAATTTGAACTCAAGACACCCTAAACAGCAGTTCAAAGTATTCTATACTGAGAATCATGGTATCTTTTGTTGACACCTTTTCCATTTCTATGAATAGTTATTAATCAAATCTCTAACTCAGTGGTGACCTAGTTACTACATGCAACCTGAAGGACATTGCCCTAAATTGCAGAAGATACTTGGAATGCAGACACACATGCACGCAGACATTTGCACATACAATTCAACACTGCATAAGGAAAACTTAGCTAGCTGCACATGACCTGGTGAACATGTACAGAAGCACTGTGGAGCAACACCAAGGTGCTAGTCTCTCTTCCAGAACCAGCATTACTGTAGTAGAGTGGTGTTGAACAATCCTCTCAGCAAAGCTGATTATGCTAGTTGGGAGTGGCAGGTTTCTGGCCCTTAAGCTACACACAGACTGGCTCTCTCAGCACAGTACTTCCTAATTCCCCATCGCTTTTAGTGCTTCTTTCAGTTTCTTATGCTATATCCTGTAATAAACTTAAATTTCATCCATTGTAGAGGAGTATACAACCATTTCATAAAATACAAGTGCCACCAATGAACACATTTCTCCAGTCTCGATAGCCTGAAAAACTAGCTGTGATTTCACAATTAGCTTTTAAAGTAGCCAATCCCCCATTGTGGAGACTTTAGTATTCTCCAGTTGATTTTCCACCATCATTTCTAATTGTGAGCAAGTACAAAAGGAACATTTAGTAGAGAAGGAAAGATCTAAACAAGTGGCTTGAAAGATGGTCTTTATTTTGCAAACATATTTGCCCATAGTTATGCAATTAAATAACAAGTAAAGATATCTAAGCTGGTTTTGTGGGCTTTGAACGTTTGCATGAAGCCAAATATTTTTCCAGCCTTCCTCATATGAAAGCAACAGGCATTTTTCACATCAGCCTGTGCTGCAGCAAGTGCATTTCACTGATGCAAATTATATGGTTTATTTCCAAATTCAATGCATGAATATGCATAAAAATATTCTTATTGTCACTGCAAGGAGTGAGGGGAATGTGAGTAAGATTTCTTACAAGGCTGGCAGGACTGGGGTAGAAAATAGTTTCCACAAACCAGGAGACCAAATAGTTCTTCAGCTTGGAAAGAGAGATGAACAGGGTTTTAAGAGAACTCTCTGTTGTGAGTGGCACAGAAGAGGTTACTATAGGAAGATTACTTGTAATATATCACAAAACAATCAAGTTGTCAGATAACAAGACTTGGACAAATAAAAGGAAGTTCTGTTTCACAGAGTGCATAATGGGAGTATTAATTAGAGTGAATAATTTGAGTGAAATTCACCACCACAAAAATGTGGGGACCACAAAACTATACACACACTGAAAGAAACATGGAAAAATGGGAGTCTACAGGTCTTTAAAGACAGTGGTCTAGTTGCTTTTCAAGTTAAGATGGCCTCAGAAGTACAGTGGTATCACTTCCTTGGTGTACAGCTCCACTTCAGGAGCCACTATGCTTGGAATTAATATGTGATGAGCCACATCTTCCTTACTGGTCCCCCCTCTGCGTCAGATGGCAAGTAGCTTCAATCAGCAGCAGACACTTACTTTATGCTGAACACATCCCCCCTTCCCCACCCCTGCTTGTTCTGCTCTTTCTTACTTGGGAAGGGGCAAAGTACTGCCTGGAGGATCAGTTGGGATGTCTAACCTGGGAGTCCTCCAGGGAGATGGGTGACAATGTCTTGTTTGCTGTATAGGCAAAGGATGATCTGGAATTAAGGAAGTGAGCACAGAGTGCAGTGGGAGTGAAGTGTTCAAGTGCTCTGACTGAGCAGCAACAGAACAATTCCAGGGAACGGGACCCACCTCACAATATTTATTCCTAACTATTTGCCTTGCAGAGGATTTACAGCTGAGATTTACAGATGCTAAGAGAAGAATCTTATCTCAAAAGAATGATTATAATTATTTGCTCATTGTCTAAAATTTACTCAGTTCTTTACCTTCACTTCTTGTGGAATTGCATTCTAACATTCAGCAACATAAATGGATGATGCCACCATCAAGGCCAGTTATTTGTTGTGACCACAGAGAACAGATAACAGGGTGAGAATTACACTGGATTTTAAAATAAACAGTCTTTTTGCTCCCTTTCTCCCCAGAAACACTTTCAAATCCCACTGACAGACTCCAGCATGAGTCCAAAAATACTATAACATAAACTATATACTCCTGCCCATAAAAATACATTTATCAAAATTACCACCTGGGACTATTACTACCAATGCATCCCGTGAGGAGAATTCACTGTAAGTAGGACACAGAGGAAGAAAACTCACATACAGTTTCAGCTGTGGTATCTGTCTCACACAGTCAACACTTAAGCCCCAGAAAGTTATGTATGTTCAAAAGCCAAGAGCATGTTCTTTCCTTTCCAATTAGAGACTTGCACAGAAATACCAGTGAAAGTTTTAGCATTTTGGATTAGAATTCTCAGTGTTAAAGGGTTATGGTATTTAAGACAAAGCATTTCAATAAGACAAGAAAGTCTGATGAAAACATTCAGTCTTTTAACACACAGTGTTGGTACTTTGGAGAACAAAAATACAAGAATGATCACAAAATTTGAACTAGGTCAGCAGCATCTCTTTTCCTCTCAAACGCTCTTGAGTGTTGCCAGCTGGAAGCTCAGGCTATGTTATGCCACAGCCACTGCAGAATAATTTTGTAGCCTGTAATCGTGTCTTAATTCTCACGCTGGGTGTAGAGGTATGCTAATGTAGTGTGAGAGCAGACACAAAAAGTATGTTGGTGGCACTTTTGACAGCTAATTAACATATTTCACTACTGTATTAAGTTTTACACTGTGCTGCATAAAGTTAATTTCACAAGTGTAGGAAAAAAGTACATTCTCTTCCCTGACCTGTACACTGCATTGGAAGAACATTTGCAGGATTATCTAGACATACTATCAACACTAATGGTATTTATGTGTAATGTTTTTTTGCTTTTTTTGTGTTTCTATATGCATGGATAGTATATAAAATAGACTGCTAACATTCTAACAAGAGAAACACAAAAATCAATTTTGTTTTCATGTTGGATCCCAGAAGTAAGTTCTCAGAGGCACAAATGGCAGGCTTGTCTAAATCCCATGGAAATTCACTTATGGCACATTTATGCCTTTAAAAAATCTGCAGCTTTGGATTACAAAAGACCAGAATTAAATCTAAAGGCTTTGATCCTAATACCATTTTTACACAGCCAGCAAAGATATGCAGTTGTTCAAAGAGACATCTACTTATTACAGAGTATGTTCAGATCACAAAAACGCATGCACTAAATTCATAACAGAAAGTACTTGAGGACCTCTGTTGTTCCACACATAGGAATAAGACTTGCTAGAGAAATTGCAAATGAAAAGAAGTAAAACTCTGTGAAGTACACAAGTTTGTAGGACTCTGACATCTTGTATTGCAAGGTCTGAATATCACTTAAGTCCTTCATTGGCATAAGTAACTATCATTCCACAGAGATCAATTTTTGTATTCCAGCATGGCGCTCTATTATCACCTAGATGGAAAGAGAAAATCTAGTGGAAACCTTACAGGTCATAGTAGGTTTATGCTTCAGACCTATGAGCAACAACAGCAAGCTCCACAGTATAGCATTTTTTCTCATTGTTTCCAAATATGTTTGGAAGGCTGATTGATAAAATTGTGTGAAACAAACCATCAAATTACTAAGGGGATTTTTGAGAAAAGATTGCTATCACAATTGTTTTTGTTATTAGTTATACAAGAATATATGTTCTTGTCATCTGTTACATTTATTCAGCTATCAGTGCAGCTCCTTGCACCTGAAATGTTGACTTTTTTATAGAATGCAAACAGGTTATAGCACACATAGCCAGAAGAAAGGTATTTACAGCACATCTAACACCCATCCAAAAACATCCATGAAGATAAATAACCACAATCTTAGATTACAATAGTATGTTTGAATCAGCCCTAAAATACATCCCCTCTGTCACTGGAGCTGACAGTAGCTGTGGGGTCAACCTGCTCCTTCTGTGAGTGCTGCAGATCAAGAGTGAAGGGCTGAAGCAGGTGGGGAAAGGCAGCACGCTTCCTTCACAATGCAAATGCACACACGTCCTAGCAAACACTTGGCAGCAATGTCCTAACCTTCAGTTCACATAACCACAGTCATCTCAGGAGAAACAGAGGAAAATAAATAAGGTTTAGAAACTGACCTGTTTTTCATTTTCATCCTCCAGCCTCAGCCTGTCCTCAATGCAGTTCCTGGCCTGAAGGAATGCCTTCCTCTGAGCCCTTTCTGTCAAAATCCTCACAAAGACCCCATACAAATTTACACTGACAAAAAGAATTGCATTGGCCACGAGCTGTAAGAAAAAAAGAAAAAATAAATGAATATTTCAAAATGCAGATTTTTTATTTTATATTTGGACTCAGTAAAATGTATATTCAAAACAAAACAAAAGTGTTTGAAAATTGTGCCTTGCTAGCCATGCCTCTGGTATCCCTTCCTGCAGTGGAACAATTACAGCAGCTACCACAAATTCGGGTGTGCAATATTGATAATAGATAATTTTACATCTGTTGAAGTTAATTTCTCTTACAATGATTTGTAACTTGTCATTTTCATTCAGCATCATTTCTTTCATCAGCCCATTGGCAGATATGTCTACCCAAGGTGAGCAGTACCCTCAAAATACTCAGAAAACTGAAATTATTTTCCTATGCCTTCATACAAAAAATATATTATTGGCCCTTTTTTACAGTTGAGAATCAAGGCACTGGCAACCCTGTGACTGAATCAAAATGTTTACCCAGGTACCCCAAGCTTTCATATTGCATAGTTTGCACTTGGAAAATCTGCTTCTTTTCCCATGTCTGTACTGTTAGCAACCATACTGCATTTTTTGAGAAAGCATCCAAAATACTGTTGATGCTAACCTGCAGCAAACCTCTCAGAAGGTGCTGAGTCCCTTCAAATGATGGCCCTAGGCACAAACTAAGCCCTACCACAATCTTATAAGCAGAGACCGTGAATTACTTTGGAGCTACTTCTATGAACAGTGTTTTTACGAAACATAATTGACTCAATTGCCCTTCTGGGTTTTTTAAGTGTTTTTTACAATATGTGATACAATTACTTAACTAAGCTAAATAACTCAACAGTGGTTTGTACACAGCCTCCCTATCTAAGGCAATTCTGTTCAAGTTTCTCACCACATCTCTGATGTCTGAAACATGTCTTCAGACTGTAATTTCTGCAATGCAATATTTATTTAGTAAGGGTGCAATAAGGGCTGTTTACCCAGTGTATTTTCAGTCCCATCTTCCTCATTTACTCTAGTAACTCTCACAGAATCATGATAAGGGTTCACGGGACTCGCAAATTCCAAAAATTCAGAAATGAGTAGGCACATAAATTGTCCAAGAGTAAGCATAATAAGAGCAAAGACACTACAGCAAGTAGCACAATCCATGTTAAATTTCTATGCATGTAAAATAGTTCCAAAAGTACCATATAACTGGCATATGTTTCTTAATTCAAGGTATACATTTCAAGCTAGTACATCTCTTCTGTTGCATGATCTGCTGGGGTAAATTGAAGAAGACACCACTGCTCTTGTTTCTTCAGTATAGTGAGTCAAGCTGTGCCGATAACACAATCCAATTTCAGGAAAAATAAAACCATTGATGTTGTAGAGAGTGCCTGTTAACAAGACTAGGGTTGAAGGCTTGATGGTAAGTCAATATTCCAATATGGTAGGGAAAGATCCAAAATGGTACCCTGATGGTTTTGGAGAGACTTTGGGAAATGTTTCACTCTACAAAAGTAAAAAGGAATTTTCTGAAGTGTGCAGCCAATGGCAATATACATCTCCACCTCTTGTGATCTCAGAATACTGTAGAGAATTGAAAGACTCATTCTCAATGCGTCGCCAGACCTTCATGGATTCACAAGTCCTCTAACTTTTACCCTCAAACTGGATTTTTATTAGTTAACAGGACATAACAACAAATTCCATGCTAACATTCTCATCAGCACAAAACCAAAAGATAACTTGTGACAATAAAAGGGGCTCTGCCTAGCATTAGTGGTTTTTTCTCCTCAGTTATCAAAAAAAGAAACAATTATCTCATGAGAGCTAACAGCAGTAAAGAATAGTGTTACAGCTTTCTCCTGAGACTGGCAAAACGCAGGTTCAGGTGTCATCAGTCAGATGAATTTTGACCCAACAATCTCATATACCGGTTACTTACACACCACTTGTGATGATAATACAGATGGTAAAACTTTGAAGATGAAATGCAGTACACAAGTATATTATTTCATGAACAGGCTGAGCATAAACAGTCTCCAGTTCCTATTCAGTTTTATTTTGCATGGTCACAGAGAACTGTTTGAGGTATATCAATTTTCATCACAAGATAAAGCCTACTAAAATGAACTGACTGTAGAAATTCTAGTGGAATTCTATTTTTAGAGGCATGAATCTGGCCACACTCACTTTATCCCTGCATTTTATCATGCCAAAATGCAGTGACAGCAGTGTATTTTAAAGCTAATTCTTAGAAGCGCAATGGAATAAAAATAGAAAGGATTTGTAAAGGTTGTATTCAAAAGCACTGAAGAAAGCCCACAGAATAAACAGACTTGACCTTGTCCATACACAAAACAGCTGTTAATAATGCAGGGGGAAACGATCTTTATGTGCTGATATCAGAGTGGCTCAAGACATAAATAATTACTTCTAGAGACAATAAAAAAAATGTGCAACTTCCAGTTTTCAACTGGAAGCAGTAAAAGACTGTATATTATACCAATCTGCCAACCATTCTGCAACTACCATTACGATTTCACTCAAACAACAGTGATCACCTGGACTGGGGGTAACCAGTAGGTGGGCTCCTGCCACTTTCAGACTCAGCAGGGTAGGTCATTTTCTGACATGCTTTGAACTGTTTAAGATGAAACAGAGGCTTAGCTGTCAGATCTGGCCTGCAGGGAATCAACAAAGTGATAAAGTAAAGTAAAAGATTCATAGATTTCAAAATGTGAGAAAGGAAAGTAGGGCAGATTGTCTCCTGAGGTAAGAGCTCCTTTCCTCCACAACCCATTTCTACTTAATTACTATTTTTCCCCCTATTGCAAACTCCATACTACTCTTTCTCTCTAGATTTCTCAGATGTGTGCCATTTTCCAGTCCTTCCATTTTAATATGTAAATATGTACCTCTCTATCTACACACATACATACATCTATACATATAATTTTCACACATTATGTGCCATAATTCCATGAAAGATTTTGAGACTTGCTGCTAAAACTAACAAACTGTGAAGAGATACAGAGGCATTCGGAACTGCGGAAATATCAAGGAATTTTATTTTATGTAATTTCTACATTATTTACTATACTACTGCTTAGTAGAGTGCTCTTCAGGTTTCATCATCACCTTCTATTCACAGAACCACCAACAGTACAATTTACTTAATAAAACACCAAGTGATTCAAAGACAATTTTATGCTGCAAGCTTTCAATCATTGTTACTCTCTCAATCCATAATGAGATTACAGGTCATCCAGGAAAAAAAAATAAAAAGAGGTATCAGGGTCATGAAAGCCTGTTTCTAAAATTATTTTCTTTTATTTACTGTTATCACTGAACCTTGTATTGTGCATTCTGCCTCTCTGCTGCACTTCAGTATGAACATCCTAAGCTTTAAGCTTCTCTAGTCCTTAGTAAGTTACACTCACTGCCACTGCATGAAGTTTGGCGTGGTTCCTTGTGTGAGGGTGTTACCAAGGGCAGACTTCCAACATAGAGAGCGAATTCTTGCAGGCTGCCTAGTCAGTGAAGAGGCACTGGCAGCTCCAGCAATTATTTCAACCAAATGTCTGTCTCTTCTGTTTTGTTCTCTATTTAATTTGTCGTGTCTCCCTTTTGGAAGGGAACTGGAACTGTGAAATACAGCATCATCAATCAAGGAGGGAGAAATAATTCTAGAGATAAGATGCATGTAACATGACCATGCACACACAGGGCTTAAGGAGATCAATTAAAGATTTCCTTTTTATTCTCCAGATTCACCTCCCTTTTCTTTAGCCTCCCTTGGGATTAGCGGAGAGACTCTTTGAAGAGTCTTTTGTAACTTTTTTCTCTGTTCCAGATAGGATTTATTCTCCACTTCTTTTTCTTTCAAAGCAAGAATCCTCATGTGTGCATGCACTTTCTCAGACAAATGGTGAAAAATTCTTCTATAATATTATTTATCTATTATTCGCCTTTGGAGAGGACTCTGCTTACTCAGCAGACTAATTCTGCTATCAGTAAACTGTTGCATAATACGTGGTTCAAACCTGAAGCTGGTTTTCACTGGAGATTAGCTTTCTGCTTGTATCGCAAAGTTGTCTCAGAAAAATCTAGCTATTTCACAAAGGTGTAAGCGACTTCTGGATCACTCAAAAACTTTATTACAAAGTGGTATTCATATGGATAGATATTGAAATGTCCAACTGAAGTAGACTAAATGAGAAATATTAGTGAAGGAAACTTCAGGAGACTCCCTCAGAATTTCACTGTGCTTTTGAAACAGTGGACTTGTGATGTGAGTAGGACTGAGAAAGGTTTTCAATAGTTACCACTCACAGGATTATAATTTAGTGGCTAATATCAATATTCGGTTTATTCTCCTAACCATGAATTCTCATGACAACCCATGAAGTAGAGTGGAATGTAGGAAATATTGCCTAAATTTCCACATGAAAGTTGAAATTTGAAAAGAAAGCAAGATCAATGTAATTTCTGTATATGGTGGGTCTGAATTCTACTGCCAGTTTTCTCTCTAAATTGAATTTTACTGCAAATAATTTCTGTGCCACTATTGTTGTTCCTGCTATGCAGACAAAGTAACATTTAATAATTCTGTCAAAATACTTTGAGATATGGCAATGAAATGCATTATTTTAAAATATGACTGTCTATTGTGAGGGATGTGTCTAAGGAAAGAGTCGTGAACACCTTACAAAAATGAGTCAGTTCTTCCACCATTAAAACCCTTGAAGAGCACGGCAAGACTGTACTCTTTATGAAAATCATTGATATAATGAAAGTCATTGATATAATGAACAAAAGTTTAAATGTAAATAGTTTCTCCTGTTATGGAAAATGTTACCATTAGAGCAGAGTTTTATTTATAGTAAAAGACTATACAGAGGTGAATGCACAACTGCCTCTTGATCCTGACATGGTTTTGTTAAGTTTAGTAATTAAATTAGTCAACTCACTTTGAAACTTTTCGAGACTACTTAATGACTACATCTGCTCCCTCTGACTGCTGAGGTGGTATAACACAGGAGCTGAGAACTTCTCCTGAGTCTTGACAGTGTCCCAAAAAGTATGGCCTCCTACCAGAGGAGGCAGCTAAATAATTTATCTCCAAATAAATTTATTCTCATCTAGAATAAACATCCCTCTTTTATTTTTGTTGAGTTTTTGTCCCAACTGGCTCATAGCATACACTAAGGAAATACTGGTTTGCTGTGCTTCTGCATTCATTCACACCCCTCATGAATCTACAGAATACTCTAAGAGGGGATTACTGAGCAGTTATTTCAGTGCTAATGAGTGCAGATGTCACTGTTTAGGAGAAGGCAGTAGCACTGGGGTGTCCATAAACATCCAGGTGCAGAGAGACTCTTACAATATCTAGGCTGCCAGGTCCACAGCCAATTTTTCTGAAGTGTATTTGCACAATGCGTCATTGCAGAAATCCACTCTGTGTGTCTTCTTCAGTTTGACCAAAATAAAAGACACAATTTATAAAAATAGTGTTAAAGACATCCCATCTATGTTGCTAAGAAAATGCCCTCTAGAGTCACTGAGAGCCATCAAGCACTCCAGTGTTATAAAGTTCATTTGTTGCATCTTTCTACAAAGGATATGTCATTTTAGCTTGGAAGCACATCTGGGAGAAAAGTTAGTGCAGCTCCTTCTCACATTATAGACTGTTTGCTGTTTATCTGCTGTCTGAAGCATTTACCTCTGAGATTAAGTACCAGAGAATCATGATGGAATATCAGAAGTAGAGCTGATTGAATCATAAATTTTGAATCCTAAACCTCATGTGGTACTGAAGCTTAAAAAACATTCTGATAAAGGTGTCTGTGGTTATATAAGATACCAAATATTTGTTTTGCTGAAGCTGCAGATTGCCAGCTTTTCCCTCCTCAATGCTCTTACTCAGGTGTGTGACACGAATCTATGACGGTAATTTCAGTTTCCTATTTTTGAGATTCTGTTGTGCCTTTCTTAGGGAATTTCTAAAAGGAGCTCACAATTCTATCATTTATACCTTTCAAAATAGCAATAAATTAAGTCTTTATTTAGATGTACCAACACTTCTGGATTTTTTGTTTGTTTTGTTACTTATTTGTTAAAAAGATAGAAAGAGGCACTTACTCACAAGAACTTTTGTTCTTATCTGCTTTTTTAGTGAAAATAAAAGGCAGCTGATTTTTAAGGAATAGGAAAAAATATCATACAAAAGACTTACAGGTAATTTATAAGACAGCACTGAGATATGAAATTTGAGAAAAAAGAAATAAAGGACTGGATGAAAAATATAGGCTGAAATAGCTTCAAGCAAAACTTCTCAATTACTTCAAACCTTTCCAAATAATGAATGACTTCATAAAAGCTGTACCTCTGAAGAAAAAAAAGAAAAAAGACCAAAGCACACAGCAATATTCTACTACAAGTGGTTGTTGAAATTGAACAGTACTGTTTGAAATTTGCCAAGCATTAACACAGGGCGGTTGCACTTCAGAAACTTAAAAAAAAAAAAAAAAATAAAGTGCCAGTATTTGTCTCCATCTGATGCCTGCTCTTATACTTAATGTGTCACCCATCTGTGAGTTGCTTATTGACAACATGCGAACAAAATTAAGTATTTCTCTTGGTTTCATATTTGTATGCATAAGCCCAGTTGACATTAGTATCAACAATCTTCCCATATATCAAACTAGACCTTACAGATAGATAACTAGAAGTTACTTCTTCATAAGGCAAGAAACTCTATCCAAAGCCCACAGAAGTGCTGGGGCTATTCAGAAGAGAATGTCTGAAAAATATTACATGTGAGGCAAAAACAATTTCCCAGTCATCCATACTAAAGTCTGGATAGGCAAGACAACTGGTTGCTCTTCACAGTTTTTCACTTTAAGAAAGGTTATGAATGCCCCTCAGAGAAGACATGACAGATGTGATATCTCAGCTATAGCTTTCTCATGCTATTATATTGCAGTACTGCACTCCAGACTGTGTAACAGGTTCACAGCACAACACATACCTTAAATGCTGTAATAGGGTCTTGGTCACTTCCATCTGTGGAAAGCTGACACAATGAGCTACCCAGAAAAACATCAAAGTACTCTTGCTAATGACTTATGTGTCACATCCCACAAATTTCTTAGTACCGAGAAGAGACAGGCAAATGTTATGTGCTGGTTTAGGAATAGTATTCCCCAGTTTAGTGTTCCCACTTAAAAAATCCAAACCATGTACTGCTCTCTCACTCCCTTCTCCATCTCCTCCTGAGGCAAGCTGGAGAGGAGAATTGAGACACAAAAGGCAGAGATCACAGGATGAGATAAGACCAATTCACCAGGAGCAGCAAGGAAATAAGAAACGAACAGTAACAGCAACAATATCAATGACAGAGTGCACAGGAGAGGCAAATGTTTCACACGAAATTGCTCACGATCTGGAAACCAGCAAACCCCCCGACCAAGTGCCATGCCCTTCCTCTGCCCCCAGCAATGACATGAGGTGGTACAGAATAACCTCTGAGGCTGGCCATGCCCCGTCCTGGCTACTGCAAAAATCAAAACTCTGTCCTGGATAAAACCAGGATGGTTACTTATATTTACTTCCTGAGATAGTTTTTGCATTCTTTTACAGTTTATTTTAAGCCATCATAGAACATATAAACCCTTGCCTCATCTCTATACTGGAATTGTACTAGTACATTTCTGTACACTGGGGTAGTTTGCCATGGTTAGGATTTTTTAGATATTGCAATTGTTCCCAAACATTATGAATGGCTGTTATCTATCACAAAATACTGGAAATATACTGCCAAAGTAATTTCAAATAATTTCTATAGAAATTGCAGCCAATATTTTTATTTATTTATGCATGTTACTTACTTCACAGAGTCCAGGTGATTAGTTCTCAAAGCTGTTCTATATCAACCAGAATTCTACAGCTTTCTCCCCTTTTTCTCTTAGTATAATACTATATTGTGCAATTACAGCATAGTATAGTAATCTGTTTTCCAAAATCAGTTTGTATTTGCTGTGTGCAACATGTGGTTCCAGTACTTGTTTCTCCACAAGAATCAATCTGAACATCTTTTTTTTTAAAAAAAAAGATGCAGTAACTAAATACATAAAGATGATGGGTGCACCCAAGTCAGTCTGGTGCTATCATAGTTGCTAGGTGACTGGACCTTCAGATCTTACGTGCAATTTTTCTTCCTTTGAGTCCTGTGCATGGCCTCATGTGCATGTAGCAGCCTCAGTCTGGTGTAGGGCTGCTGCTGAAAGGAAGTATTTATCTAGAGTACAGCTCTTAGACTACAGAAGCAAAATGAGGCCATGGCTTCAGTTCAGCAAGTCACATTTTCAGATGCTCCTAGAACAAGCCAGAAGGAAGTCTGCCCTGTCTGAGTGGGACAGCCTCTTTCCAGAGCTCCCAACCATGTCCCCTTTGCAGCCCACTGTGTTGCCCTTGGAGTGAATTCACTGGTACCTCATGCTCCTGTAGCATGATCTGGTTATACACATAAAATATATTCCACAACGTCCCTTACTGAAGAGTGAGCTCCTGCACATTCTGGCAGCTGGAACGTGCTTCCAGCTTTTCACTCAGGTTTTCTCAGTTGGTAGCTTTAGTTTAGTTGTCAGAGTGTTTTCTGTGAAAACTCAAAAGTGATCTACGAAGCTTTGCCAACAAAGAGTGCTGAGGTGGAGGGCTCATTCTGCCAGCCAGTAATAGAGCTGGTGACAAAATATGGGTTTTCCAAGTCTGAGCTCTGCTCTCCAGTGGTTCAACCTCAGTCTTATCAAGCCTAGGAACTGTGCTGCCAGGGATGAAGTACTATCCCCATGTCTTATTAAGGATGCTGCACAGACACCACATCATCCATCTGGTACTGAAATGGTGCTCTTCTGTGCTGTACACAGGCTCTTTCTAAAGAGGACTTGAATTTTACTCCTGGAATGTTGGGTACATAAAACCTAGGAAATGCAACACCTATCCTTAAAACCTCACTGCCTATTTCGAATTTAGCTTCATGGTACTTTTTAGAGGTTTGGGAGACAGCCATGAATACAGGCAGGTTCCCAAGTCAGTGTATGTCAGCTAGGTATAATCACAAACATATTGCAGATGAGAAAATAAACACAGATTAAGCTCAAACAGCTGCCCAAATATTACACTGTAATGAGTTCATGGTCAGGAAATCATGCTGAAATGCATTACTTAAGATCCTATATAGCAAATGCAAGCAATTTTTGGTGACCCAAGAAGTGTCAGTTGCACATTTTTCAAATCAAGCACAGAACCTCATATTTACTTTATGCCACTAAAACAAGTTTGCCCCCAAAATGTCCAGAAGTATACAGAAATCTTCTAACAAATCACCTCCAAATTAAATTGAATGACTGAACTGTGAGACCTTGGTCCTCCCTCACTGCTGAAACACCTGGTCCTTTTCCAGATGAATGAAGCCAGACGGAGATAAAGAGGGGAAAAAGTGCATACGTTGTTGCTCTGGCTGTCTGTGCACTGTTAAGTGGAAACATGACTGCATTAGGACTAAACTGATCTCAGTCGGTTTTCCCTTGTACCAGAACGATTGCCTGCTAGACCTGACAAATGTCCTCTTGCATTGCTCTTTTTTCGTTTCCATGCAGTCATTTGAAGCAGTTGGTGAATGATGTCACTTCTGGTCAATTGTCCTGAAAAGATGAAAGTGTTTGCCTTGAGGAAACCATGTTCTATTACACAGAGCCCAGTTACTTTTCTCCTATTGTGCTTTACAACTTGCAAGGGCTGTCTCTACAGATAATAAGATTTTTGCTCTGCAGGGTCATTTAAGCTACAGTATCTTCTGTCAGTGTCGGCACTTTAGAGCTTTAATACTGTCAGAGTTGCAAAGGAGCAACTTAAGAAGAGATGGATAATGCTGGCCATTTTCTTGCTGATCTTTGAAAATTACATTTGCAATGAGAAACCAGCTATACAGTGTGTCACTAAATAACTGATCAAACAGAAATTGATGGAAGATGTTAAAAAAAACCCCAAAACTAGTTACATTTGCATATTTGATAGACAGACTGATTAGGAAAACAAAATAATATACCTTTGTGTAATGATTGTATTTAACAACTGAATTTAATCCACCAATTATTTCAAAAGAAACTGAAAAAATTCTAAAGATTTAGGATCAAAGGACCAAACTCTACTAATTTTCAGTTAGTGATCCTAAAAATCAAGTCCATTGTTGGAATCTCTTTGCGATAATGATTAAAAATAGTCTGAGTGTGCTAAAAAATGGAGGCATTATTCCATGGCTGGGAATTTGGGTAGTGTCCCAAACTGATTCGAAGAAACCTCATTGCTGAATCAGAACCTTAGAAATAACAGTACGCCAATTTTGTGAGCTACAGACTGCTTTTAAAGACATGTCATGAGGGCACAAGACTTATAAATTCTTACATTATATGATTTTGTTGTGTGTGCATTTTCTGGTTCTGTTCTAATGTAGTGCTATTTTAATTAAAAAAGAAAAAGATTTTGAAAAAAATCACAATATTGGGAATGCCAATCACTTAAAAACACTGAGCTGAAGCAGAAATAAATCAAAGTATTAACTCACAAATCTTGAGGATTGTAAGAGAAGACAGGATATAAATCAAGTATGGTTTTGGAAGACGAGGATTAAATGGGAGAAAAAAGAAAATTAAAAAAAAGAAGGAAGAAAAATAATGAAGAAAAAAATGGAACTGAAACATGCCTACTCTGAGCAGAAGAGTAGAAGAATAATAAGGGGGCTAAAATTACAGATACAATGCTGTACTAGTACAATCTTGAAGGCCGTGTGTTTTCTTCTTTTTCCTTTGGTTGTAGCTGGTGGGGTTTTTTCCTATTTTAATTTTCATTTTTTGCCAATGTTATATTTTGCTCTGTCTCAGAGCGGGATTTGGGATGTCTTTTATTTACACGAAAGAGATAGATAAGGATTTTAGATTGTTATTCTTTGAATTGTGAATGAGTTGCTTTTCTGCTTTGTTTTAGGGTTTTTTTTAGCTCCTATACCTACCAAAATACTCAGAAACTCAGCCCAAATTTCCTTGGGAGTCCTCCTTCCTACAAACTGTCTGATGGGTCTATTTTCTGCTTTGAATATCTTGTCAGTTCTGGTTAGCTTAAGATGGTCCATTGAATTAAGATTGTGCAATCTTAAGAGAAATGGTACTAGTTCCATGTACATGTTATACAAGATTTCAAACAGCAGAATTTTATGCCCTGGAAAAGACAAGAGTGGGATTTAATGGAATTTTTGAGAATTCTGAACATGTTTTCTCCTTCTTCAAAACAAATGAGAAAGGAGAGACAATATGTTAAGGCCCTAAGCAAGCTGTTCAATGGTGACAAAATAGTGAGTCTATTGTAACTACTGTAATATGTCATATTATGTCATATTACATCTTTCTTAGCTGTACACAAATCCCCTCTTAAGGGTTTGTTGATTGAACTCTTTATTGCAGAAAGAAACAAATAACAAGTAGAGAATAGGACATGTACTCTACAGTGCTGCTGCATTTTGGCTTCTTCTGGCACAGGCTCTGCATGTTGCCTGACACCAAAGCTCCAAAATAAATCCAGGACAGTATTTGACTATGTTTACAACATCAAGCAAAATGCCCAGCAGGTGTGGACTTGCAGTTGGAAAGAGGTGGTGCCCAGGATGCCCACACTAGGTGCATTTTGGGAGAGGTTACTTTGGATGAGCTCCAGTTTGCACACTTTCCACTGTAGTCTCTGGTCTTAAAAAACACATTACCAGAATACAGACAAGAGAATCACGCTTCTTCTTTCCTGCCCATTCTCCCAGCCCCCAGCCTTCCCAGTACAGCAAAAAATAGAGTTTACTTTTTTTGAAGTGATCCACTGCCCTATAAGTGTCAAAGGACTTGTATCATAAAGACCACACAGGTAGAGAAAAAGATGATGCATCACAGAAATACGTGCTGAATCATCGTAAGTGTAAATGTGTTTACGAGGAGTTCATAATGAAAACAAATAGAGCACTGTAGGTTATACTCTATGCATATGAGCAAACCACAGCATACAGAAAAGTCTGAGAGATGCTAATTACTCCAGTAGAGCTTTGGTGCCAAAGAAAGATTGAAATCTTCATTACCTAGTCATTAATAACTTGTCAACCATTTAAATATTTTTTAATGTCTGCTGATAATAGTAATAGCTCCTAAATAGTTCCCAAACTGAAATAAATAAAAATCATTATGTGATGGTATCAGAAACCATCCTGGAAATTACAAGTCTGTAAGGGGGGATTTTAAAAAGGTGTGCAGTACTGAATTAATACTACATAGTAATTGTGCAGACATTTAGAAATGCTAATAAGTAAATACTATTTCACACTATTCAATTACATCTTCTCTGGTTTTTTTCATTTTTTAAAGTACTTAAGAATAAAAATATATGTGAAACATACATTCTTGCAGCAACTGCATAATACTAGTCATATTAAATTTTATGACAGTGAAGAGCTGTGCATATTAGATTATTCTAATGAAGAGTTTGCTTTATTGTTCTCATTAATAGACTATTTTTATGTATGTTTTGAAGCGTAGTTAAAAATAATTTTTAAAAAAATTTTCTATGTCAAATCCTTCAAAAATTTTCTTGAGTGACTGCCCCAATGGTCTGACTAAGTATCTACCTCAGCAGCTCATGCACTCTTCTGTGAGAAGTCCTAACATACACAGATTCATTAGTGATAGTAGTTCTTCTGCCTTCAGAAGGAAATACCAGTGATCTGATCCTAATTTCCTCATTGAAGTCATCTGAAGTACTTCTTAAAAGAACATCAAACATTGCATCGTTGGGTACGTAAAAGTTGAGGTGATGGTGTAAATTCAGTGAAGATTCTCAAAAATTGGAGGTGCAGAATTAGGAATTTTGATACAGGATGAGTTTTTGCAAGCTGGATGAACTCCACCAAAATGAAAAAATGAGTGAAAACAAAACCAAAGAACTGGAGAGTTTTGTTAAGGTGGAAGATCACACAAGTTCAAGAGTTCAGATCCTTAGCAGGTGAAGTACCAAAAATTGACAAACTAAGGAGAGTTGCGGGGAGAAATAATGAAGTAAATGAAACAAATAGCTTGAACCAGTCAAGTCCCTTCTAAACAGTGCAGCAAGTAGGTAGTCAGACCAAATGGGTCTATGCTGATACAGAAGGGGGAGCTAGGATCAATTAAAACTGAGTAAGAAATATCATATCAGAAGGATATAAAAAAAAAGAAAATAATCTGTGGGACACTGTATTTTCAAGGTGCAAAATACACATGGAAAAAAACAACAGAGGAAAGGTCACAGAAGTGGTGCAGCCCAACCACCTGATTAATTTAACTGTATCAGGATGTAACATATCATCTGTGGATTAAGATTTTATACTTATGTGGGCAAAACGTATTCATAGGGCAATACTATCACAGCCTGAGGAGGATGGAAAGAGGGAGTATACTTCATTCAGTTGAGAGCTCTCAGAGAGGGTGTTGCTGCAGAACAGGAACTGAAGGGATGCTCTTGTCATTCCCGTGCACACTCAGTAACTGTAACATTGGACCATGAAAAGATTTACGTTTAGACTCCATAAATGACTGCTTCCTGAAGCAGCTAAATGGGGAACTAACAGGAGGAGAAGCGCTCCTGAATGTTTTTATGACCTAATACTTGGTTCAAAAAGTAACTGACAATGTACAAGCAAGCACAAACTACTTAGAGCTACCCTTGCAGGGTAAAAAGAAAAAACCAAAAAACTCAAACCAGAAAATCCACAGTAATGTTTGACTTCAGAAGGAGGAACTATTTTTATTTACAAGGAACATATCAAGAGATCTCTTTTTGATTGAATTATCAGTAAAACAGATTCTAAAACAAATCCCTAGATGAGGGTCTCAGATTGCCAGGACAAAGGCCATAGGAATGTCAGTCATTCTTAGAAAAATCCAGTGTGACATTACCAAACTATTGGTTTTATATCAGGCAGTGATAAGTATGAAAAGCAATGGAATCTAAAGGAAAAGAGAGTCAGGAAAAAGACAATGCAATGTTTTTAGAGGTAAGGTATATCTGTGAACATGAAGTCTGTCTCAAAAGGTATTTTTATTTAAAATTCATCTGAGCTCACACTAGTACAAATCACAGGAACACTACTCCTGTTCACTTCTAGCCATCTCCAGCATCTTCTAGCAGTATATTTAATTAACTCCAAATGTCAGCTAAAACACTAGTAAGAGACAAAATCCATGATGTTCCTACAATTCATGATGTTCTGCCAACTTTCGAGATATAACGCTACTCTTTACAGTGAGACAATACCATTGCTCAAGTGAAATTACTTTGACTGTCTCTAAAAGCCCAAAAGCATAGTCTATTATCAGCTAAATAGTCTATAATGAACTAAATTTTGCCAGTAGCCACTTCACACAATCTGGGTCACTTTTGTATCTACATGAAAGTCAGAATGATAGCATGCTTTCTGCTTTAATAGCTCAGGCTTCCACATGATACTCTAAAGACTTAGCTTTTACAGCTATGTTACTGTTGTCAGCCTATCTACATGTCTGTAATATTTTGAAAGTTATTTTAAATTCTGGCTTGTATAATGTTGAATTTGCTATATTGTCTTGCTTTGGTATGCTGGGGAAAAAATACCACAAACAAAAAACTCCAATCAAACAAACAAAAAAAAACCCAACCCCAAAACTAACGCATTTCTTTAAAAGGCAAATTTTTATATTGAGTAACTAACAGGTCTATTTTGATAGAATTAACTAAACACAAGAACTGTGATTCAAGTTTTAAAAAGAACTCTAAATAACTTTATTCATGTTAATATGTGTTTGTAATTGTGCTCAGATTATATAAATTATATACAACACCCTTACAGACCTGTGCTAATATGGACAGTGAGACATTTTTCCACTGTAAGACAGTGTGTAATGTGTTCAGTGTAGAAAATACACCAAGTAATTACATTTTTGCCTGCCTAAATTCCCCATGTAGGTTCAGTTGATTATAGGAACCCGCCAGCTGTTAAGCAGCTGCTGTGTTTCACCTCAAGTAGCAGCTTTTCAGCAACGCACTAGTCTGTAAAGTCTTAAAATGCTTTCAAATGGACTGATATATCTTACTCCTCATCTATATAATTGTACAAGTAATGAAACCTAGCTGTTGCTGCCTCCGGTAACACAACATTATGCAGCAACCACTCATGACTGCTGTCCTTTGAAGGACTGGTAAGGAAAACCATCAGTCCTCTGGGCTCTTTTAGTAAGCAGTGAATGCATAATATGGCATGGCATTATGAGTAATCAAGACAAGACTACTCATAGAAGTAGGATACAAGTATAAGTGGATCAATAATTTGATCTAGCAATGCATATTTTAGTAAAAAAACTAATCAGTTTGTTTAGTGAGTTAAGGCTTCTTTGCATAGTTCAAACAGAGAGCTCATCACCAACACCCTTCAAAGGCACATGTCCTAAGGCTGGCCAGTGCTTGTCTCCTGAACAGCAAAGTGCTGCAAAGACGACACCAGCTGAGCTCTGAAAAACTCTTTATCCACAGAAGTGCAGTCCCTCTGCCTGAGAGACCTGAAACTCTTTCTTAGGAGAGTTTATCCTTCCAGGTGCAATGCTGTGCTATTGCGGCCATATTGCTTATGGTTTCAATGCTTGCATGGATTCTTTAAGCTCTATGCTATGTCCCCATTAGTGCTGCTACACACACATAAAGAGGGGATTGAGTGGGGGGGAGCACCAAGGCAGCTTGGGCCAGCTGAAGCTGCCCTGATGCTACTTTCTGGTGACTCTTTTTCCTGTCCTGTGATGGCAGTCACTAGTTTAACTGGCTCTGGGAACTCACCTGGCTAAAAATAAGCCACTATGTACAAATAATCTTATTTTTTCAAAATTGTGCCCCTTGAGAGATCACATGCTTTTCCACAGTAAGGAATGGGAGAATCACCATTGCATAGAAACATGTTCCAGGTAAAATTAATTAAGCAGGATGCCACAGAAAATGCTATTAAGTCATAAAATGTTGGCCCTGGTTATTTCCACAGGGAGGCTGGTGACAATTATGAAGGTGATGACTTTAAAGTTGCATAGTGCACTTAAGTTACAGTGGCAAAAGAACCTAGAAAAGGAACTTGAAATGTCAAGTTTATTTAACAGTACAGGTACAAAACAGTAAGGTGAAATGAATAGTCTTTGCTAAGTCTCAGTCCTGTCAAGATCAGCCACTTCGGGAGAATGTCCAGGCTGTCCCAGATCAATAATAAACCTACATTCTAAATCTGTCAGTGATTTCTTAGACATCTGGTCCCCTGACAGCGCAGCTCTCATCCATGCATCCCATGAAGAAAGAGGTATGGCAGGTAAATACCTCCAGCCCCCAAAGAGAGACCAACTATGGACTAAGTACAGTAACTGTCTACGGCTAATATGTTGTCTGTGGAATGGAAAAGTTTCAGATCCATTGCACTGGATCCACGTTCTGAAAGGTTCTAAAGGCTCTCCTGGAAGATCCTAAATATGCAGGAATCACAGAAGGGAAAATAGTTAACTACAGGGAGAAAGAACAATTTGTACCAGAGGTGCAATCTGAAGGCTGCAGCAGAAAGCTTTGGGAAATTGCACAGAACTAAAAGTATAAGAAAGAAAAACTCAGCATTTCCTTAAAAAAAACCCGTAGATGTTTCTGGAAGGGAAGCTGAGAGAAGGAACACTAGGTTTTCAATCTATTGGGGGAAGAGGGTTTGTTTGTTTTGTGGACTTTTTAATCCCCAGGTGAAAGCAGAGAGAATTTCATTACTGGATTTCAAGGGAGAATATGGCTGGGCCCAAAGTAGAAATAAATCTATGAGGTAATATTTTACTTTTCTCCAAAAAGCTCTAAATATTTCATACTATTATTGTAAACTATACACATACAAAGTGCCCTTCTAATAAAGGTAGGCTATAGTATAATTTTCATTATGATGTTTACAGGTTCAGTGAAAATATATTAAAAGTGCTTAAATTACAGATAGAAGTATTTGAAAGCTACAGAGACTACCATTAACTCTGCAGTGATGAAACCACAAGTAAAAAAGACACAAAGAAATGTTCCTGTCCATGCTGTAAGCATAGATAGACAGGCAGTAGACAACCTGTCTACTTCTAAGACCTAAAGACAGATGGACAAGAGCAATATGCCAGTTAGCCAGAGTTCATGTGAAAAACCCAATCACATAACTAAAATCCAAGATCCACAGGTTAACCATCCAATATAGATGATGGACACAGTATTGGTATGAGCCATGTAGGACACCAGGCAGAGTCAGCCATCCCTCTCTAGGACTGACAGAAATGATTAGACCAGATAACTGCAGTACCCAGTGACAGAGGTCAAATCACCACAGAGATCACATGAACAGTTAAGAAGTGAAACAGTCAAACCCACAGCTCCCAGATGGAGTAATTCTTCACAAAAGATCAAAGCTCAAAAATCAATGTTTTTAGCAGTTGCTGAAGGTTATGAGTATCATGCAGTATTTGATGACATTTTTCTATTTAAATAAGCACCCCAGGAGAGGAGTATAAAAATCAAATGTCTCTTGCAAAGATAAGTCACATAGTTCCGATTCAGCAATATTTAATTCAACTGCTGCACAACTTTTATTTAAAAAAAAAAAAATAATAAAAAAACCCACCCAAAAAACCCTCTTCACTTTTCCCCACGGCTCCAGCTTTCTTTGGCAAACAGAAGTTTCCTCTGGAAATTTTTACCTTGCAATGCCACTCTGGCAAACCTGATGAGGAATTCAGATGTGTTGTGAAACAAAGCCTGGCTTGGAACCATTAAAAAGCTAATGTCAGGTCCACTAACTCTGGCATTAAAGCTATTATTTTGTCATGTGCAGTCAAAAGTAGTTGATGGAGCCAAGAACAAAATATGACCAGGTATACATGCAAGAACGTTGTCTTTTTGCCTTTATTGAACAATGAATATTCATTTGACTCTTGAGATGGGATGAGACAGTTTCTGCACCCTGGCTTTCAAGAAGGATGCAGGCATCACAGCCCTCATGACAAAAGTGACTGAATGCATCTAGTAAGTCAAGTGACGGGTCAACCCATTAGGTTTTCTCTGTTGCACAGCCTCTGCTCAGCAGTTCTGTTGAGTGAGAAAAAGCAAATTGAACCAAACCACTGGTGGGACAGACTGAGCCAGACAGAGCCAGGCAGAGGACTCTCAAGGCTCTCAAAAGAAATCACTGGGAATAGTGACATGCCATGCTCTGAACATTAAGTTGGAATAATAATCTATGGGAAAACATATGGTCTCTTCTGTTCCTATCACCTAAAAGAGAAACCATTCACAGAGCAACAGGATATGGGACAGGGACCTTGGCTGATCTGCAAGTAGTGTCTGATCCACGTCTGACAGCTACACACAACCCTGCATGTTTGTCACTGCACAACGAGGTGCGGGGCACTACCTCTGAAAAAACAAGTAGTGTCACAGTGTTTTATACAGTCAACCTGTTGTTTTCACTGTGGAAAAATTTTACGCATATATACAAATGCCTAATAGAATCTGGAAGTGCCACTGTGAGACACTACATGGCAAAGGACCAAGACCAATGCCAAAAAGAGATCAGGGAGAAAGAAATGAGGCTAGCCCTGTAACCCTGTCAAGAGATTTGAAATAGCACAGTAGGAAATCCATGGGAGAGCAAATCCCTTTCATCCTGTACAGTTATCCCTTGTTACATAGTTGATTTTGGCTATCTCCTTTCAAGCTGTGAAGGCCTAGATACTTCTCTGCACAAAATTAGAAGTTTGCCTGGGTATAACATGTTAATTAATAATTCTGAGTTATCTAAAATGCAAATTAGACTGCTAGATATGTTCCATTAATGATCCTTTTCAAGTCAGAACAGCATTTTCAGAAAAATTATTTCCTCACAAATGTAGGTCAGTGACTGTATTTCACTGATCAGATAACGGGAATATCTTAACCTACTTAAAGGAGTTTAAATTTAAACTTAGTTCCAAAATCATCCACTGCAAAGTGATATGTTTGTGTGATTCTGTGATGTGTGTATGTTACAATTATATGTTTTTACATATGTATATATATCTATACATACATGTTCCTAATTCCAGTGTAGCATGACATCCCAAATACTATCACAAAATCAAAGCATATAAAATATAAAACATTGATGCAATAGCCCTTGATTACTTTTAATTACAGCTAATTACAATTTAATCCAAATTTTCATGCTGCCCTGCCATATTGCCCACTCTCACTTCCTGCAGCCAATGTTTTCACAGCTTCACAAGTGAGCGAGAGATGCTTATGCATTCATATAAAATACACCTTGACATGCTTTATTTGGTTTTCTAATTAAGTGCTTAGCCAACCCATGCAGCAATATGAACACATTTAACATGTGTTCATGTGAGTGCACACCATGATCCTCTACTCCTGCAAATTACTCCCACCTTCCTGGAAACACACATGAAAATTTCTCACCTCCCAAGTGCAGATGGTATTCAGTATCAGAAAGGATCTAAATGTTTACAACGGGGATTTAGCATTTGCATCAACATACTTCTTTATTAAGTATTAATTTAAAAAATCAGTAAAATAAGGGCAGTGTTTGCCAAACTAGAGACAGAAGAAATGTGTTATGCAATTCTGCTTTAAACATTTACTCGAAGATATACCCACTGCCAAGTGATTTATGATGTACTTATCATTAAACAAGGTCCAATTTTTACACAGCAACCATCCACTCATGCTAATGAACCATGACTTTTAAGTTCTACCCTTGCTTCTAACATCAGAAACCAGAGGACTAGTCAGGGTGAAGAGAACAGCATTGCAGAGTTGTCTACAGTAGACCATCCAGTCTGAATTTGTTTTTCTTGATGTTGGCCCTTCCAAGGACTTCTAAATTAGAACAGAAGTCACAGGCAAAACCTAAGCATGTCAAAAGTATTAGCTGGTTTGGTAGTCCTTAAAGCTGAACCACTGCAGGGCGCAGACAGTATCTACCCCATCACTGACATCCCATCTCAGGGCCAATGATGACTGTGGTGAGCAATCTGCCACCACGGGTCTGATCACAGAATCATAAAATCATAGAATCATTGAATGGGTTGGGTTGGAAGGGACCCAATCTGCCATGGACAGCGACACCTTTCACTAGATCAGGTTGCTCAGACCACCATCCAACCTGGCCTTGAACACTTCAGGGATGGGGTATTGACTTCATTTCAGCCAGAAAAGGGTTAAATTTTTGCAGTAACCAGGAGGGGTGTTTGTCTGAGGGGGCCTGGCCAGCACCCAGATGCTATTTGATACAAACTGGTGTCATTGCCAAGGGTGGGGAAAGGGAATTCTTTATTGCTTTAGTGGCAAAGGAAGAAAACATGCTAGGCAAAACAGTCCAGTATTATTTTATTTTATGTGTAAATCATTTCTTTGCACCTTTTGCAATTAATATTGTTGCTGTTACTGTTTGTTTTCTTATCTCATTGCTGTTTACAGCAAATTGTTCTCAACTCATGATCTCTGCCTTTTGTGTCTCCCATTGGAGGGGGAGAGGGGAGGGGAGTGGCTCATGGTCTTTTTAGTGGGAGTACTAAACTGGGGGAATACCATTCCTGAACCATGACAGCCATTAACAACTTCTCTGCGCAGTCTTCTTCCAGTGCTTCACCACCGTCACAGTAAGAAATTTCTTCCTAATATCTAATCTAGACCTACGCTCTTTCAGGTCAAATCCATTCCCCCTCGCACTACATGCCCTTATAAATAGTCTCTCTCCATTCTTCTGGTAGGCTCCCTTCAGGTACTGGAAGCCAGTAATTAGGTTACTCCAAGGCCTTTTCTTCTCCAGGCTGAACCATCCCAATTCTTTCAGCCTTTCCTCATAGGAGAGGTATTCCATTCCTTTAATCATCTTGGTGGCCCTCCTCTAGACTTACTCCAACAGGTCCATACCTGTCCTTCCTGTGCTGAGGACCCCATAGCTGGATGCTGTACTGTAGGTGATGTCTAACAAGGGCAAAGCAGAGGGGCAGAATCACCTCCCTTGACCTCCTGGCCACGCTTCTCTTGATGCAGCCTAGAACAGTCATGCTCCGCCCTGCTCATGCTGCTAATACCAGCACCAGTATGGTCAGTCTGCAAGGGGAATGACAGTTCATTTTAATTACTGGACTGTATGGGCAGTGCATGGTAACTTGTGTTGTGATTGTGGGCAAGATTATTACTAAATCAGTAGTTTCTTACTGTTAGATATGCAGAACTATAACTGCATCTGATTTTTGTTGCTGTGATAGATCAAAGAGTGTGGTTTCCCATGGCCTGACATAATTTCAAGAACCTGAATTAATTCCATTAACAGATCATCCCACTATGATGTAGAGAAAAGAGGAACAGAGATTTTTTTATTTTTTTTTTTTTTAAAAAAAAAGAGAGTAGGAAGTATGGGCACCAGTAAAATAACTAGGAAAAACCTCTATTGAAAACAACACTGAACATGCCCCCAGCACTAGGCACAGCATTGTGGGTGGGTAACAGGCCATAAAATAAGAATTTCTTTGATAGTTAAATATACCATATTCGTGACCATAATCTCCATGAAGGTAACTGTGATATGAAATTCTAGATATCTGGACATGTATCCAGAGAGTAGCTACACTGACACAAGCACAAAGCACGGTTCCCCCTTCTCCAAGACATGAGTAAAGGTCTCCCTCAGCTGTTGCACATTGAGCAAATACCCGGGGTGAGGTTCTCTGCATCACAAGCAGAAAAACAGCAGGGCACTGCAGTCCTCCTCTAATTCAGCTCGTTTCTTAGATGCTTCCCTTACACCACTCTGAGTTCAAGATCAGCTCTCCTTCCTTCTGCTACAATCCTTCTACAGTCTATTTAGCCTCACTTTCTGCTGTACAAACCTCTGTACTTACAACAGGCGGCTGTGACCATTCCTCAAGCCACAAGGAGAAGCTCTTTTCCTGAAACAGATCAGCACCAGAGATATACACACACAGCAAACCCTCTTAACAGGACTAGGAGTGCCCTGCTGAAACAAAAGCATACCTTCAGAGGAAGGTGAGGGACACAGTGTCACACTGACTGAAAATAAAGCTAACAAGGACTTGTTTTCAGAAGACACAGGAAGATTTTAAACAAAGGGAACAGTTCCTTTCTTTCCGAAACTGGTTCCCTTCTAAATGTTCCTACATTCACCTTAAAGAAACATGGATACATTAATGTTATGATTACTATGATAATTTGTTATCCTATTCAAGTGCCTTAATATTTACTGTTTACCACCAAGCACAAGAATAAGGCATTTATCTGTACGAAGGCAGGGATATCTAGGAAGAGGAAGGGACCACCAAAACACTACCCAGTTCAACAAAATCTTGATGCATGTCTTTACTGAGGGATTTTTAAATTTTCTTTTCTTTATTTAAATTTAGTTTTCTGGGCAAAAATGTGAAAGAATTACTTAAGAAAGGAAAGTGGCAGGGTTTTGCAGGCATTGATTTGCCTCTCTGATTAAGCTGTCTGACCCTCTCTTCCTCTCTTATTTCTTTGCATGGCATTCATTTGCACAAGGGGTTACTAATATGAGGGGTGGTGTTATATACAGTCATGTGGGAGACAATTAAGGAACAACCTGTATTTATTTTATGTTAATCTACAGTCAGTGTCAGACTTCTTAGCATGAAAACTTAGCATGTATTTCTCATATACTCTGTCTGCAGTCCCTTGCTAGTGCTCTGGAAATCCCTGGCCCTGATGTTGTGCTGCTTGTGCTCATTAGTGTGATTAAGAGAAAAAACGTAAGCTGTACAGTTGCAACCACGATAGCCAAGTCACAATCCCTCCTGGTAACACAGATAGCACTTATCTGTGTGATTCTGTCTGATAAAATCTTCCTTTCCTCTGTGTATGATCTCATCATAGCAAACTATATTATTCCTGTTACTAAGCATATGGCCAGAAAAGAAAAAAAAAGTCTTAAAAAGGCCTCTTTTAAAATATTTTCAGGGCACTAATTCAGTGATGATAAATATCTTGTGGGGATATTTGATAAATAGTTATAATCAAACAGAATTAACAAAGCAAAAAAAAAAGGGGATATAAGCTAAAGTCACTGGAGCTGTGGTGGTAAGTTTACTTTGGATCAAGGAAAAAAGTTAAATTCTTAATTATAGAATGTACAAATAAACCTCTCTCCTGTTTTGATAGGCTCTCATAATTAATGCAGCACCTATCACTATGTTTTGACTGCCACTGCTTGAGCAAACAGTTGCACAATTACACTGGTACCATTCTAGTACACACTTCTGACTGTGCAGTACCAGTGTCTTGACCTTTGAAACACAACATCTTACTACAGTCTAATAATTAACAAAGGTCAATCACAACTCACTAGTTACATGGTGCTCATCCACAGTTCACATGCACACTTCGGGAATCACCATCCTGTGGTGATTGCAAAGATGCCTGTAGGGATTGCAGTGTGACTCAAATGGCCACGGAGCAGGAACTCAGTCCTGTGAAGCTGCCAGGAGCTTCCTAGGCAAAACAAGAGCTCAGGCTTACAGATTTCTTTCTGCACCTCTCTATCCAGTTTCAAGAACTGATGCCTAGAGTCAAAGGCTTGATTCTACTGAGATCCTGAAGAGTTGCATGACCTTTTGTATGTTTTGACCCAGTTGAATTCAACAGCTAAGATATTTTCAGTACGCAGTCCTGAGAGGTGGCCCTGGCACAGCTGGAGCATTATTGTAACACAACTTCTGCAGCAGTCATCCATGGGTATCCACCTCAGGTACAAGTAGGAAGCCCAAAAATGTTTTGTCCTAGAACAGAGAGAGTTGGAACTCCTGCAGCTGAAAGACAACAAAAGCCATTTTTTGAAGTTTAATAACCTTTGCTTTGCTGTGCCCATTAAATGACCAATGTAATAGGGACATATCAAACCATTTCTATCTTCATTCACTTGTTCTTGAGAGCTTGTACGTGTCCCTCTTGATGCAGAGTCTGACAAACAGCACGTGATTCCTCAGTTGACATGCATCAAACTACGAACTACGTCTTTCTGACAAAAAAATGATTCCCTGCCTACTCTTAGCATTTGCTTTCATGTTACCCAGAGCTTCCATCAGCATCCAATGTTTTTTAGGTGTCTGCTAGTGAAGACCTTACATGGAGAAGTCATATGAGGCAGCTGAAAGCAGTCAACCATGGGTTGATTTGGGTTCAAACCCACACATTTCTTTGGGTGTCTAATGGTCTCCAAAATCACCTGGGGGCTCTGACCTGTGCCTTGCAGTTCAAGTCTCTTTAAATATATAGATAATGTAGGATTCAACATATGATATAGTCACTGACTTGTCCTAAATTATTTTTAAAGGAATAATTAGCCTTCATAATAAGTAGAAGATACTTTTACAAATTTATGCTTAAATGTCTTTACATTTACTGTGTAAATGTCAGCTATTTACTGACTAGCCTGGTAAGACCTGAGCAGGGCACCGCTTCTCTCTGAGGAAAAAAAAAAAAAACAAACAAACAAACAAACTAAGAGTTTGTTTCAAGCCTCATAAATTAAAATGCTTTAATCCATGAAACACTACAAGGAGCCAGGAGAGCAATTATTGAAATCTGTGCTTACTTTTCCTTAGGCTTTTCTAGTCAAAATCCATGGCTAAGTCAGGTATGAAAAACATTCCTACAGAAGGTCACAGACTCTAGCTCTGTACAGTTCTCTACAGATTTTCCAGCATGCTAGTCTTGTGTTAATCATCATCTGAGCAGTCTGCATGAACAGAGTGAAATCAACATTTATACTGAGGGAAGAAAATAGATGAAGACAGTAGCTAGTATTTTTTTTCTTTCTCCTATTACTGGGGGAGCAAGGGCAGAGGGGGGAAGGAGAGAAGATAAATATGGAAAGAGATAAAGAGGGAATCAAAGTAAAAGAAAGTGAGGAGCCAGAAATACAAAAACAAAATGAAAAAAAAAAAGAAAAGAACAAAAGAAAGTGAGAAATGGATGGACAGACAGAAAATCGTGGAGTCTCTAAACCTGTGTGAACTAACATAACTGGAGACAGATGTCTTAACAAATAAGCAGAAATTCTCATCTCAAAATTAGTAAAAAGATGGAGTAACTCTTTAAGATGTACTAATGAGTATACATAATTAAAACAAGCTTCTAATCTAGGTCATTGTTTTGTATAGTACTCAGATATGCATGAACGCATTTGGTGCAGAAATCAGGAAAAGTTATGCAAATATAGCTGAGGACAAGATCTCCCTCATTTCCCAAAATTACTGTGCCTAAAACACCTCTTTAGTTGCAGAAGAAAACTAAATAATGTTACCACAGCATTTACCATGTTCTCTAAATCTTACCAAGACTAACCACACTACAAATACTGAAAATCCATTAGCCAAAGCACAAATAGAAAGGCACTCAAATATTGTCTTTCCTCTTAGTTTTGGTCTTGACTTTTAATCTATCAACAAGTCATTTAACTCCAGTCAAGTCAATTAATTAGCTGTTCATATACTACATTGATTACACCATATAAGAAGGATAGAGTTTACACAGTCTGTTGGTGCTGTATTAATATTTAATTAGGACATGCAAAAGCCACTTGTAATGCTGTGATCACATGGAGCAGAATATCACAAAAAGGCAGAACAACAACAAAGGATTCAGAGACTGAAGGTTGAAAATGTTGCTGGTTACTGCAAGCAATTAAATTGTTCAAGGAGGATGTTACTCCAGTGGTGTATGAGAGCATATGGAGTTTCTGAAACAAGCTTGTTAACACAATCACCTTTTTCACACGGAAAGTATACACATTGAATTCAATACCAAAGTATACATTTTTTCATAGTTAAAGCCCAAATGTGTTCTGTCAAGAAAAAACCTCCCCCTTTCCACAACAGAATGGCAATAGAAGTCTGATCTGAGATTTAGCAGTGATCTTCCAACAGACAGGAGTGGCAAATCTCACTGCACTGAGAGGGAGCTGGGTGTCAGCCCATGGCTGGGTGGTAAAGGATACTGCTGCATCACACAAGGAAATCTGCCAGCTTTCTTGTATCACACCAGTCACATTTACAGCCCAAATCTCTCTTACAAGTGCAGTTGAACAGAACATTTCCATGCCTCTCCAGAACTTTTCCACTTTCAAATAGTCCAGATCTGAATGAAGATGATAGCGGTATTTTTTCACAGGGGGAATATGATTTTAAAATTAACATGTTAAAGTGTAAAATAATCTCCCAGCAGACAGACAAATGGTTCTGCTTGAGAGCACAGTGTTTATGAAACAGCAGGCCCTTTAGTTGCCCTGGAAACTATATTTGTAAAGGGCCATAATTTATATTGTCCTGGAGGCTTTTAACATTTGCTTCAAAGCTTCAGAAGATGAGAACTGTCAGTGAGTATTTATTCACAAAAAAAGCAAACTTCACTTTAAGAAGGTTGAGTGGTGTATTTTTTTCCCTGGCAAGTGATAAATGATCTTTCAAGAAGCAAACAAAAAAAAACTCATGAAGTGATACTTGTGATGTGTTTATGGAAAGTCAAGAGCAACACACTTAGGATATTTGGCTTGCTGGTCAGGGTTACACAGAGAACTTCAAACAAAATTGAAGGGAAAAAAATTAATAAAGGAATACCAACAGTTTAAGTACTGTCAGCATTTGATCTTCACTGCTGTTCAGTAATGACTATGAGGTTGCATCCAGAAACCTCCATCAGATTAGGACATACTCTGTAATCATAAAGGAGATCTCCTTAGAAAAAAATATAAGATGCAGAAAGCTAAAATTAAACAGGCAGGAAACCTTGAGTTTAGTTCAAATACTTAATGAGAAAAAGGTCTTTATTTTAGCCCCAGGAAGAGCTTTAATTTTTTCCCGATAACTATGAGAAAAATCCAGCCCTTCAGCTACTATCAGAGGTTCACAAATTTATCTTGTACAAAACACCATGCAGAAAGTGCCAGTACATTTCCTATTGTTTTCTGAACTTAAAAACTGTCTGTAGGGGAGTCTTGATGCTCATACTCAAACAAACCCACCAACGAAGTCACTGGGTGAAATGCTGATTCCAGAATAAAGCAGAACAGTTTGAGGTTTCTCATTTCTTCACCTATTTCTACTCTTGAAAAGTGTAAGGAATGGAAGCTGCCCCAAGATTAATTCCTCTTTTGAGGGTCTTGCATAAGCAGGACTTGAATACAAGATGCAAAAACCTGTATTTATGGCCTGTATAATAAAAATTCAGAAAAGATATCAAAAAGAGAGACCTTCCAATAGTCATAGAAGACTTAGAGATGAGTTGAAGGAAAATCTTTATGAAATCTGTGCAAGAACACTAACGAGGAAAAGAGACAGACAGAATAAGAAATTGAGAGTCCTCTGACTCATTTCCTTTGGGAGGGAAAAACGGAATGAGGAAAGAGAAAAAATAGAAAACAGGCAGGATATTTCTTGCAATAACTTTCAGACTAAATATGCTCTGTCTTTGTGTAGGCGATTGTACACTACAGACCATTTGCAATATTCAAATGTATGATTCAAATAGCAAAATGCAAGCACAGTGAAAATTTCACAAATGAAATCAGACAAGGGGAGGAAAATGGTAATTCTTCACAATATTTTATAAAACAAAGACACATATTCCTCACATCATAAACTTTTTATCTATTCTTTGGTCATTTTGATTTGTTCTGTTAAAGTATGCTTCAACTATATACTGTCAAGCACACTGATATTGGTAAAACTCTATAATGTACAAGGCAAGGTTTTTCTAACTCACAGGACTTGTGAAGCTGCTCCTGAGAATTATAATCAGTTAGGAATGGGTTATAGGACAGCCTGCCTCTTCTTTTTCTTTTGACTAACCACTGACTCCCTCCAACTTCCTCTCAAGTTGGCCAAGTACACACATCTTACATCTCTTTCTTTTATGTCATGGAACAAAATGAAGCCCAAATCCTCTGCAGGCTGTGTACTGCCTCCAAAAAGCCTGCTAATATTTCTTTAGAAATGCCAAACAGAAAATAAAATTATGAGCATTTAAGGACCAGTTTAATTTTTCAGACTTTCTGTTTCTTACCATAAGTTTCTTACCATTATCATAATTAAAATACTATATGCTCTGGCACAATGCCATTCATCTTTATCACACTATATCTCATATACAGAATTAGAATGGTAGCCATTAAAATGTACAAATTATGGACAGTTTCTTCTAAAACCATTTATTCAAAAACATATTTGTAGCTTCACTTTGAGAAAACATGAAGTGAAACAATTTTGATTATTTTTGGAAAATGTATAGATAAATAGCTATTGTTGGTTGTGTAGATTCATGTCATTGCTTTAGGTAAACAAATTAAACCTTTCATTTACATCTTATGCAGTTAATAATAAAGTCACTGAAGCAAGTAAATTGAAAAAAAAGATTAAGTGGCTCATAAACATGCTTCATTTAACTGTAACATGAAACTCCTCACTCTTTTATGAACATCCTGCCCCAAGTCATGCAGACCAGAGAAAAAGGTTCATCTCAAAGCAACTGAAAACATGACAGTATGGCTTAGCCCAGAGTAAATGGAAATATTTTAAACTATTCCCTGGGGCTTTATGATGCTTAAGATGAAGTCTTTATTTATTAAATTCTTGTTCCTATTAACTGCAGCTGGAGTCAGGACACTTCCAATCTATTCTGATTGACCTCTGAGTTTTGGAAAACCATCTCTCTTCTCTGTCTCTAGACTTTTTTCTGTTCTTTGCCACATCTGGCAGAGGACAATGGATTGCCTGTTACCTGTGCACTTGTACAGCAAGCAGTGAGTTGAGAAGCTCATCAGAGTTGACACCTGTAGACATTACGATAACATCATTAGCACATAAGACATACTGAATTTCAGCCTAGAATTTGATAAGAAAGGTTTGTGAGTAATCCCTTGTTTGCTTTGTGTTAGTGTTTTCTCAGATGTAATGAGAAAACAGTCATTAGAAAAAAAAAGGTGTCTTGAGCAAGCAGTGCTTTCCTGAAACACTACTGCAAAGTGGGACTAGTTTCAGGATTTAGTACTAGTGTATTTTATGGCACTGCATTACTAATTTTCAGCAAGCACTCTTCTGCGCTTTCCGTAAACTGCAGCAAGACATCTTTATTTGAATGCAACAACAATACTATGCAAGACCTCTTCCTGAAAGACATCGAAAGACAAATTTAAATTTACTGTAAGTCTTCTGCTCTTGATTGTGACTGGATGTTAGAGTACTGAAAAGCACAGATTATTACAGGATATCATCTCTGCTACCAAAATTAAGGCCTTTTTTGAGGGTCTACCTTGCAACTCAGGTATTCAGAAACAAATATAGCCAAAATAATAGTGCAGGATAGAATTTCCCTATTTTGTATGAAGACAAGCTAGTTTCTTGTCCATTCTGAAAGAAACAACATATTCACATGACATTTCCAAGCTAACATGGAAAGCCCATTGATTTCTCACATCAAAATCTCGTGTACTATCTTCTGTTCTCCATACCAGACACATCCTTACCTGCTCCAGAACTAATGCATTCCATGGTTCATTCACTGAGTCCAACACACTGGTCAAATATGGTCCACTTCTTTATGGACGCTGATGCAATTTTTAAAGTTTTGAGGCATTTAAAGACGGCCCCTTGTAGGAATCTAAAATCTTTAAACAAGTTTTATTTGCTTCTATCCATTTTTAAATGTTGCTTCCTTTGTTTCAGCATCATTTAGCATACTAGTCCCTCTATATAAATGGTTTAAGTGGGGATCCTTGAATTCCTTTTAAAGGGTTTTTGAAACATAAAATGTGATTGTTAGTCCTTTACAGTAATTTATGTTTTTAAATTGCTTGTAAACGTTTGGCACCTGTACTGAAAGCTGTTCCAGGATCCATCAATGAGGAACATTGTTTTAACAGCTATACTAAATCAACCAATGTTTATAACAGTTATAACACCAGGTTTAAGTATTTTTCAGACATCTATATCTAAATTAAGGCACCTATAATTAGCTAAAAAGTGAAAAGTTGGGCTGCATTTACAAAAGATGTCATCGGGCTAACACTATGCCCACTGAAGTTCATGTAGTAGTGAAGACAAAATGGCTGTTGTTACAACATGAGGATATAAACTGACAAAGAGTAACAAAAAAGCATTTCTGGACCCTTAATTTTTTTTTCACTGGTTGATCATTCTTATTCCCAGTCTCTTCATGCCAGTGCAGAAGCCCATACAGGTGTGAACATGACTGGGGAACTCATCCACCTGGAAGCCCATCCTGTCAGGCTGGCTATAATTCACATTAGCTTCCTGGTCCACTTGGTACATGTAGGCCTTCAACTGTGTTTGGGTGGTGAAATGTGGCAGGTATATAAACAGGGGTGTGTGTTCACATGCATGAGACTGCTTTTTTCAGTGGTAATGATCACTTAAAATATGGCTTCAGAGTAAAATTAGGCCACTAATACCTCTTTTTGGAGACCCAGAAAGAAACAGCTGGCCTTTTGATTATTTGTCTAATCACTCACCTATGAGACTTCCTTCCTTCTAGACTCCGCATACCTCATGTTCCTGGAGTCTGAGCAAAGTCTAAGCACTCTCTCAATATGAGAGACTTCTGATTCCTGTTCAGAGGGCATTACTCCAGCATCACAAGTCATCACACCTGCTAATGGTTTCCACATTTACTATTCAGGACATAAACAGCAGATGTGATGATATCACCAGTTACCACCAGGCTTCATGACCCCTCTTTTTATCTATCTGTGTGTTAGCACTTTAATGCCACTTTATGATCCACACAGACACGAGATTACATCCTAGAAGACTGTATTGACAAAATGAACCTGGCTGTGTGACACAGTTTGTGATCTCACACGACTAAGCTTGACTGACAGATTCCCAAAAGTGTGCCTTAGGTGATACAGCACAGAGTGCTACCTACCCTTAAGAAAGGCACAGGCAAAACTGACCTAGAACAGGAGCAACTCCACAGTGCAGAAAGCGAATGCACCAAGGTCAATCACCAAGGCTCTCCTCTTTTGAACAAAGAGTTGTGCTCCAGTTTCCTTGAGTCAGAGCAGAAAATGTATCAGCTGGAGTTCTTGTTCTATTTGCACACACTGTATGGCTGGCACAAACATGAGTCAGGGTTTCTACATGGAGCACCCCATGTACAGTGTCCTGCAGACCCCAAAAGCGCAAAATGGTGCAAAATTCAGTTTGCTTCTTGTGTTTGGCTTTATGTTTGACTGACATTGACATTCCACCATGTTCAAGAACTAAATTAATCCTTAAAGTGGATAGTGGAACCAAGCCTCTGCTGTCTATTAATTGCTAATTAGAAGTCTAGTATCTGTTTACATCTCAGTAATTTTGCCTTGAAAAAAATTCCTCCATTCTTTGTGTACTGGACTAGAAATTTGCCTGTTTAGAGAGGGCAGGAGTGGTGTAAGAACTGAAGGATTCTATCTGCTGGACAAAGACTGAGAAAGCTAGCTAGAACCTATTTTTCCTATGGTACTCCTTTGTCACATGAAAATCCCCAAAGCTTAACGCAGAAACTGCTCAAACTGATAATACCAATCAACATCTACAGTTATTCATGTGATTACAAGTAGGTATATGATATAGTGGTATTGTATTATGTCCTGGCCATCAGTAGACCTTTGACACCTACACTGATTCCAAGAATCTTTTCAACAGGAGACAGTTTTAATAGCTCTGAAAACAACTGTGAGATTTTTAGATGCTGAAGAGACAAATATTTCTCCTGAGGATTAGTAATCTGACCCCTAATGGTTTTCCCTTCTTCATCTACTCCCAGACAGCCTTCTGCGTGCCAGCTTTTGAACTACTGTACCAGTAGTTTCCAGATGACTTAAGCATTCCTTAAAGAAAAAAAACTCACACCCTTGAAATACTTTGCATTCATTCCCGTGTTACACAGAATTAGCTCATACTGTAGCCAGGGTCTGCTTACATGTTGCAGTGCTGTCATTTGCTGACAAGTCAAAGACCTTGGTTGCCCCTTGGGTTTGATTTAGGGTCAATGTGACTTTTGCTACTCTAAGAATAACAGTATTTACCCAACATGCTAAAAGTCAAATGCAGTAGCAAGACTCTGTAAAGCCCTGGAAGGATGACTGCCTCACTTTCTGTTGGTGCCCATGTTAATACCATTGCTGCAGAGGCCCTGTGAACGTTCATAAACATACATATTGCCCCATAAGCAATCTTAGCAAAACAACACTCATGTTTGCCCACAGACTAAGAAAACAACTTTGAGTTTGCCAGGCTTGCTGAGTTACCAACAGTGATGTTATATAAATAACTCAGATTCACAACTCAGGAACTGGACTAGCGGCACCAGCCATGCCTACACATTTTGGTAGATCACCAAAATATCTTTAGATAGTGAAAAAACTTGAATTTTACAAAGCTAAATTTGCAATGTGACTCTAAAGAAGAAAAGATCTTTCCCTCAGATATCTCCACTCTTGAACCCCTTGGTTGCAATAAGGAAAAAAAAATGTCTTTTCCAAGGTTCGTACTATTGAATAAAACAATCTCTATTTAGGATTGTGCACATTGCGATCACTGTAATTCAGCAGTATATCAACTTTAGAATCACCTTTTTTTTTTTTTTTTAATTACAACTTCAGAAAAAGGGTTTCAATTGTACAAAGTAGTTGTAGATCTTTGATTTTTCAGTCTGTTCTTTTTTTATGAGTGGAATGGCAGCAACTATCATACACAAGGGAAAAGAGGCTGAGATAGCTGATATATCCCTGTGAAGAGAATTTCTTTGAGAATGTTAGATAATGGATTATTTATATGTAAAATCCTTACCTTTACAGAGGACCAGCAACTCTTAAGAAACTTCAAAGACAACTTCAGGGACATGTAAGACATTTTGTAAGAAAGACAATTTCTCCCTAACTTAGGTATTATATCTTTTCCCCAAGAGAAGCAAAAATCTTTATGATCAGTAGCTAAATTCAGTTTTTCAGTATGTAATCATTTTGAAGAAATGGGACTTTTGCAAATGATAGCATAGGGATTTGGAACGAAGGTGCATAACTGAAAAATCACTGACAACAGACAGAGTCCTGGGACTGAATGTTGTGAACCCCTAGGGAAATAAGGAAAGATCAACCTTTCTACAGTCATCCCCATCCGAGGAGAATGTTCCCTCTCTTCTGTCTCGTTGATGCTTCCTTTGGGGGAAAAAGTAGAGGATACTGCAGCAAGAACTCCAGTAGTCAGCAAAAGACTGACAGGGAATGGTTGTACAAAAGCAGCATCAGAAAAAGAGAAAAAAGCAAGCAAGCAAAAAAAAAAAAATTAGAAATCATTACATCCTCTGATGATAAACCAGCAGTGCTACAAAAATATCAGCTAAGGACAGCAAATAATTCATAACTTTGAAAATGAGCATTGCCCATTTCAGTACTTCTGTTCATCCTAACTGAAAAATACCGATTGTTATTTTTTTTCAGAATATTCTCATAAGTAAGAGTAGAAAGGTACTCGAGTCAGAAAGGTGCGTTTTTCATGACCCTTGCCATAGGCAAGCCAAGAAAATCCTATAGTTTACACTACACATTGCCCAATAAATGTAAGATTTACACTAGACAGTGGGTATTCAGGACATCATTTATTATTCCCTTAATGTTTCTATCAGATATCAAACAAGGCTTAGAAATAATGCTGTTGAGATTTAAAAAAGCCATGCCAAATAATTCTCACTCACCCTCTTCTAGATTTTGAATTTTGACTTAGCAATAGAATGGATTAACACCCCAGCAAATGAAGTTGACTCTTTCCTCTTAAACATCACCATCCCCTTTCAGTGGTAGATATTTCAGGAGCTGTTATAACAGTATGCACTCCTAGTCAGAAAATCACATTGCTTTACTACCAAAGCCATTTTAGCCATTGTGTTAACCTTAATTGGTATTGTGAAATGCAGTTCAGAATAGGATTCCCCTCTTTGGGTTGTGGCCTCTTCAAAGGCAAAAATCAGGCTAATCTTTTTAACAGTGTAAGCAAGAAGAAATAGACTATTGATAAAGCAGTTTATTTTTACTAACAGATGAGGCAAATTAACTCTGCTGCAATCTCCTCAGTCTACTGCTGCCTAAAATAGAGAGAGCTGCATGGAGAAGGCCAAATAAGCTACTGTAATCTTTCCATATGGGGGAACTCAAGCAGCCATCTTTCACTATGTAATTTACATAACGTGGTGGGAAGAGGAAACTTGCATACTGAACATGGAGATAATGCTTAGTTTTTTTCTCTGTTTTGAAAGGCATCATTATTCCTTATATTTCAAAGCATATATGAACGACACATGGAGCACTCATCGTAGCTAATCAATTATGAACCTAAAAACCAGGCTTCTTCAAGTCCCACAGCCCCTCCAGAGGCAGCAGATTTGTGTTAAACCAGCACAGATCAGCAGAGACATCAGCACAAACAGCCTGCAGAGTTCAGTATCAGGAATCACACAGGGCATCCAAGAGGGGTCATCCTCAGTTTCCAGAACATAGTACCAGAGCTCTGTGACCCATAATGCCAGGTGAGGAGCTGCATCCAAATCTTTGACAGCCATGCCAGCAGTGACCAGGAGACTGCAGAGCAGACTCCAAAGACAATCTGCAACAGTGGGAATTTGATCCTGGTACAGCTTCTGTCTCTTACAGGCTTGTTTGTAACTTTCCACTGCCATTACTACTTCCATGTCATTTCATAAACAAGTATACACTGACTTCCTAAAAAGTTCATATTAAATGGTGTGCCTGTTTAGTTAAAACATACTGGGCTGAAATTATTACAGGCAAGAAGGGGTTTGGACACATCAGGTAAATCTCCCCAAAGCCCCGTGAGATGGTTTTTGGTGTTTAAAGTGGGTGGAGGCTCAGGCCTACATCCTTCACCTTTGGATGAACACTGATCAGTTTACCTGGAACTTCATTTTGCTACATTGTGTTTTATACAGATTAAACTCTGAACAGAAAGGAAGGCAAGTAGGCAGGCAGGCAGGCAAGCAGGCAAAGAAAGAAAAGAAAGAAAGGAAAGAAAAGAAAAGAAAGGAAAGAAAAGAAAGAAAGGAAAGAAAGGAAAGGAAGGAAGGAAAGGAAAGGAAGGAAAGGAAAGGAAGGAAGGGAAGGAAGGGAAGGAAGGGAAGGAAGGGAGGAAAGGAAGGAAAGGAAGGAAAGGAAGGAAAGGAGAGGAAGGAGAGGAAGGAGAGGAAGGAGAGGAAGGAGAGAGGA
>JAWWMO010000083.1:55316396-55354175 GCA_035047845.1 Dendrocincla fuliginosa
TAGGGAAGGGAAGGGAAGGGAAGGGAAGGGAAGGGAAGGGAAGGGAAGGGAAGGGAAGGGAAGAAAGCAACAATATTTTACAAGTTCTGCTTAAGGACAATACTTTTTTTTTCAGCCTGTTGATACTTCAAATTAAGGTTACATTTTATGTAAATCTCTTTTAAAACTGTTTATTAGTGTTATTTCATTTTCTAATTTTGTGTGGGTGGATAATTGCTTTCATCTTCTAAGAGATAATCATAAGCAGATTTATGGAAATTGACAAACATTATCTCTGTTTTTGTAGTGTATGAATGAGCAACCCATGAAAAACCCCACAGCTTTCAGATTAAGCATTCCTTAATTTTATGTATTACCACTGTAAGAAAGGTACTACTATAAAGCTGTGTAGGAGTATGCACAACCACTTCTTACTGCATCAAATAATAAACACCTTGCTCCAGAATGAATGTATGAGAGGTGGTGTTAAAATGAAGTATTGTTCTCTAACATTTTTCATACTAGCAACATATAGATGATTTCTTGCAACATACACGTCTGGGTGACAAAAGATTTCTGCAGTTCCTGAATGAAATAACTATATTTCTCATGGTTTTGTCACACTTTAAGGCTTGCTTTAGAGCCACACTATATCCACATTTCTGACATTTTTTACTATATGGAGAAAATAGGTTTTCTGTATCTATAATGTGCTTGGTGATTTTATTTCTATCAGGAATCAGCTCATGTGGTAAGTTCATACAGGTTAAAAAAAAAGTGGACAAAGTAGTAACTGTGTTGTTTCCTCAAATTCTTCTAGGTATGTATATTAAAAATCTGAAGCAATGCAAATTCCTTCCATGGAAAGTTCCCAAGAGGAAGAAAGTAAGAAAGGAAATCACACATTCCAGAAATTTTGAAACAAAACATGTAGGTTGCATTATACTCCCCTCCCCAACAGCAAGAGTCTTGCAGGAGTTAATACTGCCTGACTTCTTCCTGTCATAAAGCATGAACATTCCAAGTTTTAGATGAAACCTTCTTATAACATATTATGAATTAATAAGCACATGAAACCTGTGTGAAGCCACGCCATTCTTTTCCCACACTCATAAAAGACTTTCTAACAATTATTCCCTTTTGGCACAACCAAGAGTTTACAAGCAACAAGGAACAACACTTTTCTAGCTCATTTCCCTGTTTCCATACATGCCAGCTGCATTTAGTTAGGTTCTGTACTACTTTATAGTGGCACAAAAAAGGGAAGTGAAGGCAGGAGTGTATGGCCTTTTGAATCTTAGAATGTAAAAGATTATAACTGACCATGATAGACAAAAACCATTATTTTATGCTAGCTAATGTTTTCTGGAATAGTGATAGCAGAGTTTGGAATGTAAGAATGCACTGCCTCTAAACTGACAGAATGAAATAACAAGGTGCTAGAAAGAACACTTCTGCTGTAGTTAGTAAAGACCATCTAATATAGACATGCAGACATGCAGGGTTGTGATTAAAATAAATGAAAATAAATTGAAATCTGCACTACCTAATTGTTGTATTACACCGTTTCTGTCTGGAAAAGCACTACACTATACTAATAACTGGAGAAAACAAGATGGGGGGGAAAAAGTTTGAATCCAGAAGAAGAAATGGCAGACCACATCAAGAACAACTATTCCCTATCACTAACCTTTTCCCCATAGCAGTTTAGCATGGAATATATCAAAAATTACATATTCAGAACAAAAAAAAATGAAGGAAGAAAGAAATAAAAACCCTCGATAACTTATCCCATGGAAGCATCAAAGGTCTTTAAACCTAAATTGGTAGCCCTTGAGCTCAGAGCTGCACAAACACTTGTGAAAACTTTTCCACACAGTAAGTATGCAAATTAAATACAGTCACTAATTACTAATATTACATGCAAAGTTTTGCTGTTAACTGGGATCTCAGCAAAAGCATTTTACCATTTTGAAATGAAGACACCATTTGGCTCACTTGGCTGGCATTAAAGTAAAAGCAATAATAAGACTTCTGGAGACAGTCTAAACCACACACACATTAAAAAGGACTGCAATCACATAGCCCTGCAATACTGTATTGCCATTGCTATTACTGTGCTGCCAGTGCTATGTAAAAAGCTGTAAGCTACTCACCAATTTTGTGAGGTCTCCATGTCAGGTGTGCTCTGGACTAAAAGTTTAGCTTCTCAGGCAACATTTTTCCTAACCAGATGTCTGTAGCAAATTTATGTTACTTTTACCTATCTTTCTATGCCAGCACAACAGTGCTAAAAATGTTTTATGTTTTATGACTAAAACATAGTGATGTACTATGTAGAAATGTAGGCCTTTGGAAACACAGTAGAGACCTTGAGAAGTGGAGACACAGGAGATGGTGTAGAGTACATGCATGGGATTACAAAAGTTTGGGCATAGTCTTGGTACTGAAGACAACACTCATAGCTATAAAAATGACTCCCCAATGATCAGTTAAATGTGAAATGAAGATGGACAAATCTGCGATTCGTTGCAGCAAGAGAACAAAGAACAAGTATTCAACATACACAAAAGAGAACAAATACAATAAATTTGGATGAAACATGGAGCTGCAGACCAATAAAGAAAGAGAAATGTATGTTAGCAAACACCAAAATGTCCCCAAGTGGACCTTAAAGCAAACAAGAGGAAGCCATTAACATGAACATTCCCCTCCCTCCTCTGAAAGCCTTCAGATGCTGTCAACACAGGCAACACCATCATCAGAATGAAGCCACCACCCTTAGGACTTGGAGAGGCAGGGGAGGGGTGAGCAGAACATCAAGGAAAGAAGGTAGAAACTGAGCGTATAACAGTGTTAGCTGGGGGTTTTAATATCATTATCAAAACATTTTTTGCATAGAAGCCTTCTTTTTCTTCAGCAATAGTGGGATCCTGCCTATTAATAACACCTAAACTCAGATGAATTATTGTTTAGTATTTCTCTAAGTCTCTATGATTCTTGACAGTTTGCCAAAGGCTACTTGTTTCTCAACCAGGCAGAACTATCAGTATGCTGTTATTTTTTGGAAACCCATGAAGAATAGAAGTGTCAGCAATCTGCAGACTCAGGAAGCCAAGAGCATACTAATCTCTGTGGAAAAAGACCTTTAACTCTACAATCCATAGAAAATCCTATACTTCATCACCTAGATAAAAGGACTTTGGTCAATACCTGGCAAACCCTATGCCACAAATTGAGATTAAAATTCCTCTTTAATTAGGAAGGGGAATAAAAGAAAAAACTTTCACCAATCTTTCAATAAGGACTAAACGTCAAATGAAATTTAGAGTTACACACAGATATTGAGAAACTCAATAACAGTGGTTCCCATCTTTGGAAAGAGAGTAAAACCGAATTCCAACAGATTATTAGTGCATAGACATATTTGCAATACCAGAGATATTCTTGATACTAATATTTGAAAAGCGTATCAGAGAATGAACTAGTACAGTCTCTCAGCAGTATTTTATATGCATGAAGGAGAAAACCTGAGCTTTGCACTGAATAATAACGACAATGGAGCTGAGCTGTCTTTGATTTACAACCCCTTTATTAGGCTACTAGGCTCTACCTTCTGTGTGAGAGGCAAAGGTGTGGAGATTAACACTAGAAGGAATAAGATGAACTTTGGCATGACAATTTCTTGCAGTATTCTAGAATACTATCACACTGACCTGCAAGGAGCTAAGATAAAACACAATTGTTTGTATTAAATAAATTATTTTAAATTAATGATACCAATTTCTGCCACGTTATTCTTTACACAGTCTATCCATTCCCTACTACAATTTTTGGTACTTGTTGAATCACACAAATAAGTAAAAATCATAAATGCATAAAATCAGATTTAAATGCAGACCAAAAAATACTACCCAAAACCTACATTTATTTCACTACACTTCTGAGAATTCTTTTTCACTAGTTTATGATAGCACCTTTCTTTCTTCTGCTCTTTGTTGCTCATGTTGTAATTTTAGTTTTCACAAAAGACTTGTTCTTTCACAAAGACTTCTGTGATGTGCAATGGTATTTTGTTGGTGTATGACTTGCTTTTGAATCTTCCAGAAATAAACATACATTTTTAAAAAGGGGACAAAGATATTTAGAGTGACAGAAAAAGTTATTTAACAGTAAAATATTAAACTGTGCCAATGCCACCACTGAGTAATTTCTGTGAGCAGCCTTTGCCTTCCTTACCCCATCTGTCCTTAAAGTCTCTAACACCCACTCACTGCATTGCAACAGAACTAAGCTCCTTTGGGCAGGGTTCTGTATTTCTGTAACTGCTCTGAAGCACTTAACATATATCTGAAAGCTGTAGAGGAAAATAAAAAGAAAGAACAAGACAAGAGTCCAAGCTGTTAAAACTTCATTTGTAGGTTCAGCCATCTGTGGGTTCCTTTTCATGTTACATGGCAGGAGTATTTTGTTCCATGAGTACAATGAAAGAGAAAAGAGTCCAACTAACATGACCAATGCAATATTGATTATATATTCCGTTTACATCCTTAACACAGTGACATATAAGACATGCAAAACCAGCTGTGAAGTCAGCATGCCTTTTGACATGAGCATATTCCAAATGGGATGAAGGTTGCCCACAAGTACTTTGCATATTTTGTATATTAAATTTACACATATATATATGTATTGCCTATTACTATATTTCTCTTAAGAAATAAGCAGGACATATTAGCAGACTCGAATCTTTCATTTGATCAAAAAACAGCTAGTGAGTGGAAAGGTGAAGCTCAAGTTCTGTAGCATTACTTCCCTGACTCTCATTACCTCCCTTTACTTGCTTTCCTCCTGTTTCGCGTTTACACACACCTGTCTCAACTCTGACATGACATGACATGACATGATCTCCACAGACCACCCACAGATAATTGTGCTGTCAGAAAATTATCACTTGCAAATTAAATGTGCTTTGTTCTATAGACCTTGTGACAAACTTCTGCCACAAAGAGCATTGGTTTTACTATGTAAAGACTTTGTATGTTTATATGGATGCAAGTTCTAAGCACGCCATGGGACCCGTTCAGGGTCTGATTCAGCACTATTGAAGTTAGTCAGGCTTTTGGCATCCAAAAACTTGTAAATGGGGATTCTTGAATAGCATGAAATAGAAGATGTGCATCCAAAAGCTCATTTCAGAACAGATCTCTTAACTTGGTTATGCCTGTTTTTCAATGGGTTGAACTTGAAACAACATGAATTACTTGGTCTTGCTGACAACTTTAAGCTTCCAGTTTACTTTCGGTGGAAGTTATTAGATCTGTGCTCTCCTAAAGCTCAGGCTAAACAAAAACAAAATTGATTCACAAGTTGGTTCCCAAGTTGCCTGAATCACATAAAAATTATAGGATTTTTTTAACAGAGCAGCGATCTCAGTGGTTAGTGCACTTCTGGATACTGCAGATTTTCATTTAAAAATTTTAATTCATCCACTTGCTTGGGGCTAGGGAGCAAGGGGTTGGGAGAAAAACAGAGCCATTTCACAGTATTGCAGCTCAGCATTGAGCAGTCCTGTTTCCCTGACAGGCCACCTGCATGCTGTGTCAACAAGCACTGAGGTGGTCATGAAAATATCCAGTGTCTGGAAAGCAGATCCTGACTGCAAGGCATTATCCATTCTAGCCTTTAGAAAAAAGGCTCAGCTACTCCCAGGCCATGCAAGTAAAATTCAGATGATCACGCCTTTAAATTTCCAGACATTGTGAAATTGTTCTTTGGAAAAGACTAAAACTCCTGTGTAATGGAAGAATCCCTTCAATACAGAAGATCAGCTTCAAATCATAAGATGTTTTCCTTGCAAATATGCCACAGTGTGCATTTCTGTGCAACATAAGTTCACAGACCAGTTATTTTGCTTGACTCAGAGCTGGTTTCTGCCTCCTGTTATCAGCAAAGCATCATGCTCTAGGGACTGCATACAAACCACTGAAATTACTTTGGTGGGGGGAGAGGGTGATGAAGAAGAAACATACATATGTTACATCAGATGTTAGTCAACTATTTCTACATATTTTTAAGCCAGCTTCTAGCCTGTTGAATAACTGAGTTAAACTAGTGTGAAGGGAAAGAGTTAGCAGATTTTCTCTCTTCAAAATGTTTCACATTCACGACCTTGGTTAGATAATTTAGTGAGCAGACGTTATTGTCAGCTTCTTTATGTTATTCATCTAGAACAGCAGATGCCACACTGAGCTGCAGCTTGGTATCAAGGAAAATCTGACTGTGTGTCAGGGGAGCCAGGATAGCCTGGACTCTCATAAGGACTAATTGGTACTCCAGTAAAAAGAGCTATCTTCAGCTCCACTCAAAGAGAATATTCTAGTGTTTTTAGCATCCTTTTGTATGCTTTTAAGGAAGGCTCTTCTCAGTGCTCCTGCATTTCATCAGCTCTCCCTCTCATGGAAACTCTAAATCACATATTTAAAAATAGACATCAGATTATCTGGGTAAATCATAAAGCTCAGCTTATCTCTCTCTTCCCTTTCAAAATATACAATTTATTTTGTCCACCAGCTCAGCAGCGTGAAGCCATGAATAATCCTGTTTGTCTCAGTAACCCAACTCAGTGATTGTCCCTGTGTATTTCTATTCCGTGCATATATGCCACACTGAGGGGTGTGTGTGTGTCTGTGTGAGGATGAAAGCAGGAAGCAGGAATTCACAGTTCTGGGCACAAAGGTGTACAATCCTGCTTATGCCAGTGTTTATGCCCATGCCAGCTGTGTGCGATCTAGCACCACTACACAGCCTTATACAGTCATGGAGAATGACAGCAGGATTCTGCAGAAGTATTGTACTAAGTAATTCAATTATGCATTGAATTGTTGTTCAACACCAATCTGGACCACAGTACCCGTGTGCTTCCCCTGAGGGCAGACATAATCAATGCATGCGAGGAAAGACAAAATTTTTTTTCAATTTCTCTTTCCCAGTGATTCAGAGGCACCACATAACACTGCCTTCAGCAGTAAACCCCGACTGCCAGCCCCAGCGTTTCCCATCCGCGCATCTCCTCATCCTCCTCCCCCTGCCAGTGGCGGCCCATCAGGCCACGAGAGCCGGAGAAAGCCCTGCAGGGATATAAATAGCTCCTCGGGGGAGGCGGGGAGAGTGCAGCAGCACCGTTTCCAAAGATGCTTGCTGCAGAGGGAGGTTTTGCTGGATTCATTCAGCGGGGAAAGGGAACCGCTAGGAAGTTCACAGCCACAGCATGTAATGTCTGTGGAGAGGGGGCAGCAGCCGCCTTGGGAAAGCTGAAGGGGGAATGCCCCGCTTGCTGGCAGAGCAGCGAGGTGGGGTTCCCTCTTTGAGTGTCCCAGCTATTTCAGATCGTGTCTTCAGAGCCTCCCCCGCCGACAGGCTGTGTGTGGGCACGAAGGGTCCACGGCTGAGCGAGACAGCAAGGATACGAACCAACTCCGTGGGAGTGTTATTACCACACGCAGCTTATTGCCTGTGCCAAGTTTGTACCGAGCCAAGCGCTGTTACCGATACGCGCTCTATTGCACTGACTGCGTGCTGTGCTCCGAACTTGCCCCAATGCGTGGGCACGGCGGAGGTGGCTCCCCTGTCCTCTCCCCGGTTTTCCTTGGACTAAGCCGTGAGAGGTTCCGTCTCCCCAGAGCCGACTATACCCCCTCACCCCCGCCTCCTGGAAACTTTGGGCAACTACAGACACAGCCGCCAGCAGCACAGGTGCGCGCTGGCCCCTTCCCCTCGGGGGACACCCCGGGCACTCCTCTGCCTCCGCCCGGGCTGGGGCCGCGGGGCGGGGGTTCCTCCGCTCCTCTCCGTGCCCCTCCGCTCCTCTCCGTGCCCCTCCGCTCCTCTCCGCTCCTCACCGCGCCCCTCCGCTCTCCCTCCCCCAGGCGCGCAGGCACCGCGCCGCCGTGCGATGCTGCAGTGCCCGGCCCGGCCCGGCCTCTCACCGTCCTCCAGAGTCGCTGCCGCTTGGCACTGACGGAGGTGGCGGTGACGATGAGGTGGGAGACGGACACCACTAGCCCGAAGACGATGGCCAGCAGAGTCCGGACGGGCAGCAGTGAGTAGGACACGAAGGTTACCAGCATGAGCTGCCACATGCCCTGCTCGGGCGCGCTGGGCGGCTCCATGCCGTAGGCGCCGAGCGAGAAGGGGCAGCAGAGGAAGGAGAAGGTGAAGCTGAAGAGCAGGGTGAGCTTGACGATCTGCTGCAGCTGGGTGACCTGCAGGTACTTGACATTGGTGACGATGAAGAGGGAGAGGAAGATGATGCAGTGCACCGGGTGCGAACCTTTGGAGATGGTCAGGCTGGGGCCGGAGAGCAGCTCCACCAGGGCCAGGCTGGCGGTGAGCACAATGAGGACAGCCAGCGCCTTGAGGGTGGACGTCTGCTCCAGCTTCAGGTTGTAGCTCTGGAAGAGAGCCTCCAGCTCCTTGCAGTCAAACTCGTCCTCGCAGGCAATGGCATCCAGCAGCAGCAAGGGAGCGGGGTCCCCAAGCCCGGCTCCCGCTCCTGACGCCGCGGCAGCCGGCGGGGAGCAGCAGCAGTGGCAGCACTTCTTCCTCTTGGTCTTGACTTTCTGAAACGGTATTTCCTCCATGTCAGTGCCATTCATAAACCCCGGGGAAGAAATGCTCCTGGTGTCCCCCGCTGCCGCTCCGCCGCCTCACTGCTCATAAAAAGAGAGGGGGGCTGCGCTCCGGAGCCCCCTCGGCTCCGCGGGCGCGGGTCCCGGGCGCACCCGCAGCCCTCCGTCCGCAAACACCCCCTCCGCTGCCACCCAGGAGCCGGGGGTGGCTGGGACGGCGGGAGGAGAGTCTCACTCGTGTTAATGTGCCAACCTTCCTGCCTGCTGTCTCGCTCTCCCCTCCACCCTCCTCCTCCTTCTCCTACTCCTCCTCCCCTGGTGCTCCAGGGATGTTAATCTTCTAATGACACCAAAACACCATCCGAAGGTTTGGAATCAAACGGAGGAGGGGTGGGGGCAAAGGGTGGGTGGAAGCTTAGGGAAGGGGATAATCAACAGGCGGGTCTCCGTTCAAATAACGCTATTTGGAGGAGCGGCAGCTACACAGAGCGGGTTGCAAACGGGCTCCGTGGGGTGGGCAACATTAAAAAAAAAAAAAATAGCGACAAGGCAAAAAGAAATAATCACGAATCCCAGCCAGGGGTCTGGAGAAAGTGGGGCAGAGGGGCCGGAAAGAAGGCAGGAGGCAGGGAAAGGCAGGGCGATCCCCTTCTCACGTCCGAGAGCATCTCACCGGGGCTGGGGATTGAGGGGCGCCTGCGCGCCGCTCGCTTGGGAAGCCGGACACGTCCCCGCCGGGGCTCCGCGATCCGGGGGCGGCGGGGGGACCGCCCGGCCCGCCCTGCGCAGCGCCCCGCATCCCCCCGGCCCTCCCCATGCACCGGGCTTCAGGGGCTGGCTCACAGCCCTGTGCTGCCAGCCCGCCCTGACAGCCATTCGCGTATCTATTTGTATATAAATGCATAAAATCTATCTATGAAGACATGGAAATAAGTGTAAATATGCATGAGTGTGTAAATATATAAAAATACGTATACATTTATAAATGCAGGTGAAATAAAGTCTTATCTGCATGAATAAACATTCTAATGTTACTGGGTTTGTCTCGTAGACTCTGAAGCTGTTGGGAAAAGTGTAGTGAATGAGAAAATTTTTAAGAAAACACATCTGCCTGTCTGGAAGTACAAATCAGTCAGTGGCTGTGGAGGGCTATTCCTGTGACAGGAGTTAAATATCATCCCACACAAAATTGCATTTGGTGCCTCATCAAGAATTTGGATTGTGTTGTTTTCAAAAAAACTCTCTAGTTCTGCCTGTAGTGCTGCTACCACATACTACTATTACGAATTTGCCACCAAAGAATACTCTTCAATGTGTTTTCCTGTAACCATTGCATCTAGTTTTGGCTTTGGATCAAGCATTGGTAAGATTCAGGGCTAGGAATACGTCAAAATAAAAGACTAAGATTATGAATATTTAGCTTTTTAAAGACACTGCAGGGGTACTTTCCAGAAGCAAAGCAGAAGCCTTGGGTAGGTTGAAGATCTAATCAGTGGGGTTTGTGTCAGTGATGTCAGATTCTGGTTCTGGATTTGGGCTGAAGAGCCTTTAAGATCAGTAGTAGGCAGGGATTCTTTAAGATTTGTTATAGCTATGGGTGATGTTGGCACATCACTTCTGGATTGCGTTTTTTATCTCAGTATTTCAGTATTTTGTATTAGTCCTAGCCCTACAGACTCAGTATGTGGTCATTCTTTTGAACCTGAACAGAACTCATTAGGAAAAGGGAATGAATCAACATTGCTGGAATGTGTGTATTAGAGATTCAAAAAATCTACACTTGTGATAATGACAGTTAGTTACTCTGTGTTTATGTGCTGTAACTCATGGTGTTTTTCTAGACTGTGACTTAGGCCGTCAAACACTGCAGAACTGTAAAAAAAAGCTGTTATTTAGACTTTTGTAGCTTCCTTCAGGAAGAAACTAAAGGGTTTGGATTTGCTGGCCTGAATACTAGAAACAGGATATGTGCAGCTGAAATGAAATTAAATCTGACAAACAAACAAAAAAGGCTTCCTTTATTTTGCTGTATCACTAGTGTGTTTGGAAAGTTTAATAAAAATAATCTCTTTGTTCACTTTGGTGCATAAATTCACTTCAATCACATGTATATTAGACAAATACACACAGTTACATTTTCACCTGTCCTAAACTTTCTTCTGAGCTCATATATCCTGAGGGATTAATTAATATTTCACATCTCACAATGCATAAGAGGTGGCACCTAGTTGCCTAGCCCTAGGAACTATCTGCTGAAAGAGTTGTCATGCTAGCACTGATCATTTCTTTCTTCTGGCTCTCAGCTTGCTGCTGAGGAAATGGAAGGTAATTCCCTACAAGGCACCCTGTGGTTTAGATTATTTTCATGCTTCTCACAACCTCAGCCTGGGTTAGTTAGTACATCCATACAGCAGAGAAGGCCAGTGTGTATGAGACACATACATCTCCATTCTTATCAGGTCAAGGGGAAGCAGTGAACTGTTGAAGTTTCATCTTCCTTAGATATGGTAGCAGCATGGAAATGCCAAACAATGATTAATGAAACTCTTCCATGCTTAATACACTGTTTCACATCACAGGGCAAATGCCTGGCCATACTCTTCATAGTGAAAAACCTAATTTTTAGTACCTGATGTCAGAAATATAAAGAGGAAACCTCAGAACTTTAATAATGACTGAGACAGATACATTATTAAAGCAAATAACCAGCTATAAAACTACTGGAATGCTCTTGACACAGTACCATATTTTCTGACCAAACTTATCTGCTGCAGATGACAGTAGCCTGTTTGGGATTGTTTAAACTATGAGCAATACTTTGTGTCTGTAGTGCCCCTCTGCCTCATTTCTAAGGAAGATACAAAGTTGGTTTTGATATTTAATGCTCTCAGAGTTCTGGATGTTGGCCAGATTCAAGTCCCCTCTTCTTGTTGCATGCCTTTGCGTTTGTAATCAGAGACTAGTCTGGGTATAAAAGTAGTATTAACAGGAAAGAGTGATTAGAGCCCAGCTTTATCATCTTTCATATTGCAAACCTATTTGTTTTTTCAGTCTTTTTTTAAGAGGCAAAATCTCTTGGTTGTTTAAGTCACTGGAAGTGGAAAACAATTCTTCATGGAGAGTTGAGCAGTATATGGATCTAGGTTATGCTAAGCAGAAGTCTCACTACCTTTTACTGGAACATAGTAACAGTCTTGAATTAAAGAGCTAGTCAGAGTTTCAGAACATCCATTTTTATTTACTTTGTGCCTGCAGAATCTTCCTTTAATAATTATTTTTCACTGTCCATCTTGTCTTACTTTACTGAACTCAGTATTTACTTTTTGTAACTCATCACCTCCAGGAGTCTCAAGCACTCACTGCCTGATGCACTGGCTGGACATCATCTTTAAAAGCAATAAAAGTAGAGCTCTTTTCATGAAAGTAGAGCTCTTGAGATTCATAACAATTTTAGAATTAAGCATAATGAAAGTTTTGCATCAATAGATTTTTTTTTCTTGTGGTAATTCTTTGTCTGAGTAAGGATTGCAAAGATTTTCATCCTTTACCCATATTTAGTATTACCTACCTGTAAAAGAATACCATGCCCTATCATCTGAGACAGGGATAGAAATCTTTTTTCTTCTCACCATCTCTGACAGTAAGAGTAAGGACTCTGCAAAAAGCTATTGAGAAATTTCTGCAGACTCATTCTAGCAGGCACAGCTTGTTAGTGCCACCAAAGAAATGTATCTAATGAGACAAAAGCAGAGATGTGGACAGGACAGAAGAGGCCCTATAGAAAATGGTAGGAATTGCCTGGTTTAAGAATAAAAATTCAACTTTTGTTTTTTTCTCCTCTCATGGATCTCTGAAATAGAATCACCACTTTTTCTAGATTTTTGAGGAAAGGTTTGAAAAAAGTGAAAGTATGTTTTTCCAAATCATGCACAGATTTCATTTAAAATCAATACGAGGACTCGTTCACAATCAAGAAATGTAGACTCAATTTCTGTGAGGCTACTGAAACACTCTCTGAACAGGTCTCATAAGCATCATAATGTCTTTTCCTTAAAATTAATTGTGATTTTAAAGTTTGATTTATGTTACATGCATTCTGATGGATAGGAAATGCCACAGATTGTTCTGATACATGCCACTTCCACAGTGAAAAAACTTTAGCTGAAACTTTGAATTGCCCTAACTAGAGCGTTTCTATTACAGAGTTGAAATAAACTTTGCCCACTGAAAGTAAGTGAAAGCCTTACAAAACCTACAAGTTCAGTCATTAGGAAACATTAGAGTCTAACCTCGGCTCTGTTCTTCAAAATCACTTCCTGATTTTATCTTTTCCTTTGTGCTTCTTCATACAGGAACCAGTTTTAGAAAACAAGAGGTGAGTCTTTCAAGGGTAAATTTAGGTTATAATGCTATTCGCTCAGTGACAAACTGGCTCAGGTCTAACAACAGCAGTTTTGTTTCCTTGGTTTCCATTGGACTTTTTTTTTTCACTCAGATTATTTTAATCACAATTCTGTTTGTATAGAAGCCTATCTAATTATGTAATCTATTGGAGAAAATAAAAGCCAGATTAGAAGAAAATTATATTAAAGCCTTGACCTCAAGTCACTTGTCAGACAAGACTGTTTCTGAAACAACCAAGAGATTTGACTGTAAAATTATATGCCCAAAGTGACTAATTTGACAGCTGAGAATGGGGATGGGTTTTCTCCAGACCTCTGCAGAGCAGAGAGTATGGACATTAAGAGCATTTGAACCCTTTACCTCTCTCTTCTGTTCTAAGCCTTCCAGGAGAGCCTGAGACTTCTGTGACCTACTGAACTTCTATATTAATACTAATGAATCTCCTCAGAGAGCAAGCAACCTGCTTTTCAGCCAGCATGGATTTATAGCAGGTCAGCTGGATCTTTTCAGCTTTTGACCAGTCATTCATTTTCTCCATCAGTAGTGCTTCAACTCTGATTTATCTCTTCTTCAACTACAGTTAGAGCCATCTAATGACTATTATATAGGAAAAAATTTGGAAAAGCAGCCCTTCTCCTCCAACAGCTTAGTACTTGTCCCTAGAAGAGAACAATGATTTTCCAAACTCAGTAGCAGATTTGGTGGAAATTTCTGCTATGCAGGTGATCTGATTAACCAAAGCATTCTTAAAAATCCTTTAGCTGTAAAACGAACTCAGTGAAATTTAGACCAATCTCACGCATTCCATTCTCATTTTAGGAGTTCTGCAAATATCTAGCATCAGGGTGCTGACAGTGTTTAACAACATTACATGAATCTAATCCTGTTCCACGAAATCAAAGGAAGTTTTAATATTCACTGCAGTTATATTAGCCCTGATATTATAATCATGCTTATTTCCCAAGAAAGACTTCTGTTCCTCTTTATATTAATACTTCCATTTTCTAAGGTATGAGCATGGCTTTGTCCAGAGCCTACAGTGTTCTTGTTTGCTTAATGAAATGTAGTTTAGATGTATTTCAGAGTGTGTATAAGGACAAACATTTTGGTTAGTGTAATCCCTTGAATCCCTTGAAAGGAAAAGATAAGCTGTAAGCAAAAATAAAGACAGAAATTATAGCTGAATTACGCAGGTAACTCCTAACCACATTTCTGATATATCCATTTTAAAAAAATACATTCAACAGTAATTCATATTCAGCAGATCTGTTCTTCTGTTTTGCTTCTCTCTAGGTTATACTGCACACATATTCTTGAATGACATATGCTGGAGCATGGAAAGTTTTGTAAACAGCTTTTTTTTTTTTTTTTTTTTTTTTTTTAATTAAGGCTATCCGTTGCTTCAGATTTTTTTAATCCCACATCTACTTTCATTATGTCAAATTTTCACTCTAGGAAATATTCGGGGGGTGCACTGCTATGACTTTCCATCACAGTTCAGTCATTAGAAGTTCTGTAAATAGCTTTTTCCAGTGCCAGACCTGAGGCTCCCTTCTGGACTTCTGATTTGGGCAGAGCTCCACACTAGTTTAATTTGGGAGTTTCTCCTGAGTAAGTGTTCTAAAGTCTGCATATTTTCCTTTGCAGAGCCTCTTGTCACATAGTGAAAAATACAATGACAATATGAATTTAGCAACACCAAAAGACAAAGTAATATATTTTTAGTCCTTACTGGAAGAAAGAATTGCCCCTTTATACTACTTTTATTGTTTTCTGACAATAACTATAAAGCTAAGAATAGTTTCAGGATATAGCATACTACAGATAACCAAAGTGTTCTCTGCCAATTCGTACTTATACTTCACCATTGAATGGAATACAGGTACAGTCCTTTACTTTTTTGCTTTTTCTCTTTTTTAATAAACCCAAGGAAACCACCTCCAAAGCCAGTGGAATTAAAAAAAACCCGCATCTTAATGTTGCTTTTCAAATAGAAGGATAAGCTTGTTACAGAAGGCTGAGTCGCAGAAGATACTTACTACAGATTCACCTCCTCTAACACCCCTTGCAAAGACCAGAATACCCAGAAACAGCATTTATCAGACATTGAACTGCTGTTCCACTTGATCTCCACCAAGGGCCAAGATTCCCTGCATTTTATTTCTAATCTATGTAATGAGATTCTTCATCTAAGTCCTGCAACTAGCAACAACTAATTAGGTCAAATTAACAGGACATATGTTACTGGATCTATTTTGAGTTTAAATCCTCAAGATGGAGCTACCCTCTTTAAGGTTACAACTGCAGGGTGTTAAAAGTAATAAAAGACTTTATGTTGTGGTGTGTTTACTATTCCTTTAGTCAGACCCTTGCTCAACACTAAGACAGATTTCCGGTGGCCTTCAATGCTATATTTATTTTCTTATCACCTGTACTCCCCTTTCATCCTAAACAATTTGCATAAACCTGCATAATGCTATTTAGCTTATGCCCCACTGCTACTATAAATAGATGAACTGGAAATTCAGCTTAGTAAAGCAACTTAATTCTTGTCTTGTTTGATTCTTTCTCCCTGCTTACACACTGTACATGAAGGTGTAAAGCAGAGATAGTATACTCAAAAGGAATGTTAAGAAATAATTGTTATTGTTGATACTAATGATTAGGGGAAACACAACATTTTGTAAGGTGATGCAAAAGTCGAACCTTAGAACCTTAAGAAAAATCCCAAATATCACAGGGGTTCCTGTATATATGTGTGTACCTCTGTGTGTGCATGCGAGTGTGTCTGTTTGTAAATGAGAAACAGGACTATTTTACATTTTTTTAAGACAAAAAAAGTGAAACATTTTACATTCTCTTCATGAGACAAGTTGAGAGTTATGCAGTCAGGTGTTGATGTTACTGAAAGTGCATCTCATACCTTTCATACAGTCCTCATACCTTTTTATACAGTTTTCCTTTGTTTTCTGTGTTTTTATTTACTTGTTTAATAATTTGTTTACTTACCACCCAATTTTAAATTTGTAAATGAGGATGCTTCTTTAAAAACCCAGAGGTGAAATTAAGAATCTCGTTGAATATGGAATATCTGTAGTTGGACAAGAATCATAAGGAAATAAAAACAATTATTAGATTTTATTTAAGAGTAGGCATTTTTCTCACAAATTTGTTTGCAAAAATCATAAAAAATACAGCAGTTTAAATATAGGTTTGCTTGCTGAAAAAAATAATTTTGTATTTTAGCTATTTTGTAGCACTTTAGCAGTTAATCCCTGAGATTGCTTCCTCTCCTCAGCTCTGATAGCACTTTAAAGCAGAGAGAGACATTACTCTAAGGAAAGCTTACCACTGTTTTTAACTCTAGACTGAGTAATACAAGCCTGACTATGTCTGTTATAGATTGAGTCTTATCCTATTGTCTGAAATACAGCTCACTTCTCTAAACAAGTTTAAGTGCTATTTTTCTTCCCCTAATCCTGTTTAGCAAGTCAATGGGTAGTCTGGGCCGTTTAAATACTCCAGTCAACTGGGAGAAAGGTCACTGGAAGATTACTGAAAAGATATCAGGGGACACTAAAGGGCAAATGCATTTTTCACACGGATTTTCTGAAAGATTTCCAAAGGATTTTAGGGAAGGCAAGTCAATACTAACATTAAAATAAAAAATCCCTAGGCATTTCCAACTACCATCACGGTGATAAAACCAGCATTTATTCTTGCACATTTATTCTTACAGTTTTGTCCAGCACTGAGACTCTTTTGGCCTCCCACCAAACCCACTGAAACTGATGGGGACCTGAGACTTCAATTTCCCTGATTTCAGTGGTAACTTATTCTACAGAGCTGAACCTAGAGGTTAAGGAAGCTGACTGGATGTTTTCAATCAGCTCCATGGGGGTTCATGCCTAGCTTATATGTTTTGGGTCTTTACTTACATTCAAGGTATACATGTGATTGATGGACCTCTTCAGTGAGATTTGCAACAGCCCCGGCAGTCAGCAAGGTGCTTGTGGAGGGAGGTCTGTGTGTCCACAAGACAGATTTATCCACCACGGAAACAGTGAAGAGAAATGCTCTATCGACTAGGTATTCAAAATTCTCAGCTGCAGGTAACTTTTTTTTTCTGCAAGAGCCCCAGGGAACTTTTTTCCAAGGATGTGATGGGAAGAAGTAGCAGCGATTATCCAAAACAAGATGACAGCACTTTTTGAGGATGTAAGTAACTCAAGTACCATCTCTGATGGTGCAGGGATTGCATGCAACATTTTACAAACCAGTGTATGTTGGAGGCTCCCCACCTGGAAAGCAGCTTGGCAGAAGTGGACCTGGGGGTCCTGGTGGATATCAGGTTGTGCATAAGCCAGTGATATGGCCTGATGGCAAAGATGAACAGTATCCTGGGATGCACTGTAAAAACTTCTGCCAGCAGGCTGAGGGAGTGATCCTTGCCCTCTGCTCAGCATTGGTGAGGCCTCATCTGGAGTCCTGTGTCCAGTTCTGGGCTCCACAGTACAAGAGGGACATGGGTATATGGAAGACAGTCCAGGGAGGGGCCACAAAGATGGTTAAGGGACTGTGAGGGAAGGCTGAGAGAGATGGGACTGCTCAGCTTGGAGAAGAGAAGGTTCTGGGGGGGCATCTTATCAATGTCTGTAAATACCTGAAGGGAGGGTGCAAAGCGGTCCTAGCCAAGGATGTAGGCTTTTTACAGTGGTGCCCAGTGACAGGATTAGAGGCAAAGGACACAAACTGAAATACAGCAAGTTCCCTCTGAACATCAGAAAACACATTTTTACTGTGAGGTTGACTGACCACTGGCACGTGTTGCCCAGGGAGATTTTGGCATCTCTGTCCTTGGAGATATTCAAAAGCCACATGGACACAGTCCCAGATAAGTGGCTCTGAGTGACCCTGCTTATCAGGAAGGTTGGACTATATGACCTCCAGAATTCCCTTCCAATCTCGGCCTTCTACGATGCTGCAATTCTCTGACATATATGGAGAAGGGACTGCTAATCACTCTGGTGCAACTCCATTCCGAGTGGTAGGCTATTAGTATGTGCAGAAATTGTCTTCTACATTTTCTACATCATATTAAAAAAGAAAAATGAAAATAACTCAGTCTGTCAGAGGAAAACAGATTGGACAATGCAAGATCTGCCCTAAGAAATATATCTAATGATTGCAAAATACAAAAGTATAGCTGTATTTTCTAATACACCTGATCCTTCAGGATTAGCTGTATTACAAGCTTCTCATGAGGATACAGAACAATTAAAGGACTGATTGCTTTAGAGATGCTAGCTGTTCATACGCATAGCTTCAGTAACAGAAAAACCCTCAACTCTGTCAAAACTGGTATTCTCAGAACTGGTAGTTTTGAGGAAAGAATCCTAGAAAATATGCCAAAAGAAAAGAGGTGTGAAAACATTATTTTAGCACTCCAATTTCATGCATCAGTTGAAAGGGAGAATTGAGGACTGTAACTTGTGTTTAGGTTCTTAATTTGGTTGCCTATATCACTCATGAGATCTGACCTAGCATGTGAATATTTGTGTGGATGAGCAGAGAAATAAGAAAGCTGTGCGCTATCAAGCTGACCTTCACAAATTTTGAAATATTCTTCCTGGAAATGATTCTATAGCATAGCTTTCAAAATTAATAAGCTGTAATGTTCTACTTTTGTAATATTTGCATTATACACAGAAGAATTATTCTTTTTTAAAAATATATTGGGATTTATGTCAATTGCAGATTTGCAATATTACTTCTCCACCCATCTTTATTCATCCAGGTGATTAAACTAACAAAACAATTAAAATAAATTAAACGTGAACATCATTAGATATATTCTCTCACTATGTCTGAACATATGTTTTGGTTCAGTGGAATTCTTGTTTGTGCCTCATATTATTGTGTTCCTATGATTCCAGTGAAATTGTTCACAGACCTCTTTACATTTAAAATTTCTTTTCACCTTTTATAGCATTTCAATTATACACAGTAGATAAAATACCCTTTTAAAATTTCAGTATTTGAAATGGATCTACGTGGCTTTTGAACAGATTTTCAAAACCTATTTATCATCAAGGAGAACTTTTTTTAACCTAAGGAGTTTTATGCATTCATTTATGGTAATGAGTACAAGCTATTATGCCTGTCATAATACAAAGCAATTCAGCTGGTGTTATTTTCATAAATATTTAAAAGCTGGCACACCTACAGTGTATGCTAGGGGTATTCTAGTAGAGCCACTAAAAAGGGGAAAAGCTATATGATCTTCATCTAGATAAACTTGGTTAAAATAGAAGTGAAGATGAGACACTTTGGCTTTATTTTAAGTTAGCAGGTTAAACTCAGATGTAAAGACCATTAGAATTTCTTCTCTGCCATTTAAACATAATTTGACTAGATCATCTTAGTCACTTGCAGTTTGGAACAAGTTGTTCTGACACAGTGTAAGCACAGTTTATGTGAGGATACCTACATACCATATGTCTCAGGAGACTGTCATTTAGATACAGTCTTGGACATGGCTTTGATCAGCCTGATCTGGCTGAATATGTCCCTGCCCATGGCAGGGGGCTAGATAATCTTCGAAGGCCACTTTCAACCCAAACAATTCTAAGAATTTGTGAGAATCACATTCCATGTTCCAGCTGATGATTCGATTGTCTAAAGACAATATCAAATTTGCTATTCTGTGTCCAAACACAAGAACAACAGGGATACTGCCTTGTGGCAGAACTGTGTGGAGGGAAATCTAAAACATATATAGAAACTAGTAGATTGCTCCAAAAGCTCTTCCTTTTCTATTTGTCCAAAAGTAGTGGACCTGGCTCTTCCAGTTTTCTTGTATTTGTATACTTCATCTGTCTAGACTCATAATAAAATTTAATCTTTTCTGAGTCAAGAAAACAGAAGTTGAGGAGCCTCTTTTTTTGACTTTTTAGGTGTCTTCATTTATTGCACACTCAACTTCATAGCCTTGGACAGGAACAGAAAAACTGGGTTTATTCACAAAGATATAAGCATGTCAGCAAATGAAACAAAGGCCTTTTTCTGTCCTTCTGCTTTGGTATCACTGCTGTCTCCCATAAGAAGCTAGAATGGACCGTTGGGAGCTTTTGCCAGAGGAACCACCTTATGTATATTTAATGTGGTTGCTAAATGGTATTGTGCTTATCATTTGTGAATCACTGAACCTTGCATCTGTTTCTTGTAGCTGGGTTTTGGGCCTAAAGGTTTATTTTAATGGCCCATTAAACTTCCACCTGGCTACTTTGTTGCTTACACTAATCTATTTGTGGGTTCCTTTGTGGATTTTCTATGGCAGGTAAAAGCATGTATTCCTTTCCAAAATTCGCTTTAAGACACTGCAACTGTCACCCATGTAAAGTACACACAGGACCCCTAGCAGTAAGCAACTAGCTCAAAGTAGTGAAAGGGTGGAATTCCTTAACAGCCTTTGCATCTACATCTAGAACTAATGAAATGTAAAGTATAACAAAACCTCATAGCTTCATAGGAATGGTATGAATTCTGAAATGCAGCAATAATGAATATTTTTTTTTTTTAGTCTATGCAAAAAAGGTCTTAGAATGTTGTTTACTCATATAAAAATGTTGGTGTTAAACTATGGCATTATTGCAGGTATACCAAAAATAATAGCATAGAATCATAGAATGATAAAATGGTTTGGGTTGGAAGAGACCTTTAATGGTCCAACCCTCCCCCTTCAGTAAGCAGGGACATCTTCAACTAGACCAGGTTGCTTAGAGCCTCCTTCAACCTGAATGTTTCCAGGGATGGGACATCTACCAAGTCTTGGGGAAACCTGTTTTTGTGTTTCACCACTCTAATTGTAAAAAATGTCTGTCACGAGCAGGTTTATATAATCTCTTTTAAAATCCTGGATTTAATCTTATTTTCAATGTATTTAACCATGCATTTTGATCTCTTTTTCTTCTGCTAGGTCATGAGTAGTATCCTGGGACACTGCACATGTGAATATACAGCTTCCATTGTTCAGCCATCCAGTCTTGACTTTCCAGAAGTACAAATAGGTGAAACAACTATATTACAGTGGAAAAAAATAATGACTGAGTTACTAGTTACATGTAACTTTCCTGCTCATTGCACTGGGTAAGGTCACATCTGATCTAACAGCACTAGTTTTCAACTGTGATTGGCTCATAAACATAAAGAAAGAGGTGTAAAAATATATGTACTACCAACAGTGCACTGAGCACTTAAGCAGTACAATGGATCTTCAAAGTGAAGATTTGAAAGTCTACATAAGCAAAATTGAAGCAAAATATTTTTGAAAGTAGTCTAATTTAACCACTTTCTGTTCCTGCTCAGCCCTCCCCAAGATTAGTCTTTCCATTTAGTAAAACAGTTATTTGGAATATATACTAAAATTGCTTGTCTCCTTTACCTTTAACCCTAATCCATTGCCTTTTTCTATATTCAGTTTATCAGTACTACTTTGAGAAAGGCAGAACCGATACACATCTAAAAGCCTTTTTTGAGATCAACATTTCAGTAGCTTTTGAACTGAGAGACTGTCAGTACTATTGCCATAACCACGTGGACAGAAATAGTTGTGCTGACACCCTTGTCAGAAAAGAATGCACTGAATGTTTCATTTTCAACTGCACGAAATTCCCCACCTCTGAGGTTTATGTCTGTTGTTCTGCTCTTACAGTACAGAAGAACATACCTGCAAAAATCTAGTTGCCTTTGGAGAGAAGAGCAAGGTCCTTGTCCTTTGAGCAACAAGTAGCTTGTGCAAGAAATTATGAAAGAACTGCTCAGTGTCTGTAATATTAACCAAAAGAGCAACAAACACAGCCTGAAATACAGGTGGGCAGCATTCAAGGCATGAAACGTGCATAATTTATGCAAAACCTGAATTTCCATGAAACTGTAAAGAATTCAGGGAGAACAGGAAGATTTCTTTAGAAATGTTTTCAGTAGTTTAGAAAGATCTGTGGAAAGATCTAAAGAAGTTGCCAGGCTGATACCTTCTCAAGTGAATCTGGAACATCAGAAGGATGCTCATTAGGAAGTTAACCAAAAGCTTTCAGCATTAGGGAAGAATTTATATACACAGACTGAGCAGTTTTGAGAGATACTAAAAGCACACTTAACAACTTGAAGTAATTGGAAAATATCTCTCATGTGGGATAATAATTGATGTGAAAGTGAAAACAGGAAAAAGATACTTCTGTAAACAAAGGGATTTTAAGGGAAAAAATAGTTTTGGTTTTGTAAAATATATTTGGAACCACTGAACAAGAATCAAAGGCAAGGCACTAGTGACTTTTAAACTATACATTTATTAAACTGGTTCTCTCATCAGATTTTATTTCGGAAAAGGAAAGACTTCACCACCACCTACACACAGAAGCTGCTTAGCTATCAAAAGACCTACCCACAGTAAACAAACTCATAGGATATAATTGTGACAGAGGCAATTCTGGGGACAAAAAAAAAAAAAAAAGAAAAAAGAAAAGAAAAAAGAGCACATAAAGTATTATATATATCGACTGGAGGATACTATTTGTGCAGTGTGCCAACACTCTGAACACAGTAGAGTGGTTACACTTTGTATCACAGTCATAACAACACACTATGCTCTTTTTTTCCCCTGGTAGATGAAATTCTAAGGCCAAATACTTTGACTTTTGAAAGCATTTCTATACATACTTGGAGCCAAACTTGTTCCCAAACAGACAGCTCCATCACTGAAAGCATTTTAGTGACATCTCTTGTTTTATCTAAAGTAGACTTCAGTTAGACCATGAGTAGATTCAGGAGTGGCTGCTGGACACTTGATGGTGGAATTTGAAGAAAGAGGGAGAAAACCATGTATTTTTTGCCAAATACCCGAACATGTTTTTTGCATTACTTATAAGAATGTAAGTAAAATTTTCTTTAAAAAAACCCACAAATCTCCATGTAGTCATCACACAGCAGAAACAAAAATCTGTTATCTCAGCAAATATATCTTGGGCTTTCTTTTCAGAACTCTGGGAAAAGAATCTGACTTTTGATTGCTCTATTACCTTCACATTAAGAACTGATTTAATTTGGTTACAGGCTTGGTCAAAGTCAAAGGGCTGAGTCATCTCCTCTGATTGAGTTGCTTTTCCTGTTGATACAGTCTTACCTCATAATAGGGTTTTCTTGTCCAACGTTAACAGCTTGACTCTTCCACCTCATCTTCTCACTGACTCCAGAAAAAGCCAAGCAGAATGCTTAGTTCACCTGCAGATCAAAGCTGAGACATTTTCACTTTCAAAATCTCCTTGATATGCCAAATCATCCTTTGGTAAGGGTGGCTAAATAGCTGGAGAATACTGTTTTTTTATTTTTTTCTTTCCCCTCCTAGATACCATCTATATTGTGATATAGCTATGATGACAGTGTAGTTATAGAAACAGATATTACCTGTTGATATTTCACAAGTGTGAGTATGTGCATTATTTCTTTAAAAGTGACTGAGTTTGAACTTTGAAAGAGTAGGAAACGCTGGCACTGCAAAGGTAGTACACAGAAAACAACCAGGAAGTGTCATGAATAACGAGAAATGTTTGGTTCTATTTGCTAAAATTAAAAAGCAAGCTAAACATGTGATAAAGGAATATAACTCTCCCAAACAGTAAAGCAAAAAATTACTTTGCTGCATATTATCTAAGACAATTTTGTTTTAGAAAGGCATTTCTTTTCAGGAAAAAATACAATAGATGGAAATTAGCAGATATAAATCATAATTCAGTGCATTGAGTTTTCCCTGAATTTGAGGTGGTGGATGCTGAGCGAGGCCCTGCTAGTACTGGTTTTAATTTTCTTTGTAGGATGTTGAGCTACAAAATAATAGATTGTAAATGGAAAAAGAAAAAAAAAAGATAAAAATCATCAACATGCTGTTCGTTTTATAGCTGGTAAAACAATGCTCCAGAGCATAATGGCAGCAGACAGGGTCTATAAATCTTGTCACATATAATGAAAGCAAGAGTATAAAGAGAGATTTGAGCAGTTGGTTAGAGTAGGCTTAGGTCATACATACTTCAATGCATTTTAAATAATGCTATCTAAATGTTCCAACAGTATTTCCTGCTTAAGTTGCCTGTTATCAGTTTGCAACAGCTAATAAGTGTCTAAAGGGATATTCAGTTAAAACACTGGTGTTGTAGGAAAAGAAAAAAGGAGGAAAAAGGAATTTCAGGAAGCTATCTTCCTGTTTTTTCCATACCTGTGCTGTTTAGAGTCAAGTACTGATGGCAACATGGATGAAAAATAAGGGCTAGAATGACTAAGTAAGCAAGAGTGAGGTTTGCCATACAAACTCACACGGAATTGAGTCTTCCAGGCAAGTCAGGTCTCATTGCACTCAATTGTTCTGTGATTGAGAAAGATTTATAGAATAAGGTATTTTTCACATACTGAAGATACAGAACTGCAGGAAATGAAAAACAGTGCCGTAGTTTTTAAAAACACTGCCAATACCATCACTTTGCTCTCTATTTTTCTAACTGAAGAGCTTATTAGTCTTATGCTATATTCTTATAATTGCCAAGATTTTGTGCTTTCTTCCTTAGAAACTTAGCCTAAGAAGACAAGAACAACCTGGAAAATATATAACCTTCTTATAATAATCCAGTGTTCTGAAAAGTAAACCAATCTTCTCCCAGAATGGATAAACTGAGGCACTGTGAAGGGCAATGAGTTTCCCAGTAGGACCTGTTAAATTCTGGAAAACACGTGAATAAAAGAAATCTTGTGATTCTGTCCACCAAGTCACCCAACACATGGAAAACCTTAATTTAATTTATACTGAGTAAGTAATTTACTTCAATTTAAGTTTTGGTTGCAGTGGCAGGGTTTTTAGAATTCATCTGTGATTTCACAAGTAGTGCTGGGCCACTGCCTCTGCCTGATCTCTCTTTTCAGTCCTGCAACATAAAACCTGTACATTTTCAGACTGCCACAGCAGCCCCTCATTCCCATATTTCAGCTTGCGTATTCAATTCAATGTCACTTTCCTGGCTTCCAAAAATGCTTAGTTTTCTATTAATTCATATGCACCCATACCCTTGCCAGGAGGAGTGATCTAGAAACCATATTGATAGGTAGGGCAAGGCAGGGAAAAGGGTATAGATCTGTGCTGGGATGTATCACAGACAAGTAGAATAATGTGCAACGTGATTTATGCAACTTTTACTCTGTGCTTTCATAAATGGACTATGAACTATTCAGTGAAAGGAAGGAAAAATTAGAGTATATTAATCTTTGGACACTTGTTTGACATAATGACAATTCTTCAAATGTACTCACTGGTATTTATTACCAGCAATAAAGAGATGTTTTAGCTATTTTTTTTTTTTTTTAATATCTGCATATATTACATGAAAACTATCACAGTGATGTGTCTATGACTATTAATCTCATATCCAAAACTTCAGACAACAAAGCAGCCTCTCTTTAAAGCAGAAGCTTTTTTCCTTTGGTACAGATCTTATTAAGCTATTATTTTGTCTATGATGAGATGTATCATATTATTAAGCACTGACATTGGTGGGATTGTTCTTTATGAATTTATCAGAATATGAAAGACTTTTCCCCAATAATGTCTGCTGGCAAAGACAACAAAGAGATCGGCATACAATCCTTTCTCAAACTTCTTTTCTTCTGTGTTTATGATGCTTTTTAAGACAAACATTGTTCAGCAATCCCCAAATATGTCTTTTCTTCCATCTGCCTTTCATTCCCCCTACTACACACATTGGTTGGTGCACTGAAGAATGAAGTCTTTCCTCTGCTCACACAACTATTTACTTCTGCTGGTGCTTTGAATGTTTGTCTGCTCAGGGCACAATAGCTAGCATGTTGTGCTGGTCTTGCTGAAAACACGGACACTTCTGCCACTTCCCAAGGTGACATAATTTTACACTCACAGGCTCCTTAGAAACCTTAAAAACGTCCCCTAGGATGCTAAGGCCAAACCACAAAAAATGGCCTTAATTGGCTGATATGTTAACAGGTAGTAAACTGGGCAAATGGTACTTCATTAAACCCGCATCTCAAATGTGTTAAACTGTATCTGTTTGACAAAGAAGAAAGATTACAATCAGAAGAAAAAGAAAATCAATACCCTAACTTGCCCCCATTACTGAAAGTAACTTGCCAAGCTACAGCTCCCAGAGGTACAGCATATACAGCAAAAATTACAAGTCAGTGGCCGTTTTGACTCACTAACATGACTACGTTTGCACCAGCTGGCACATACCCACATTAAAAATCTGGCACAGCCTGTCCTTCCTAGTTCTAAAGTGAATCAATAAAAGGCAAGCTAGTTCAGAATGTCATGATCTCTATAATTTTAATAGTTTATCTTGAAAATGGACCTTTAAAGTGAGTCAGTGACATCAGAGAAGAACCAAATTAGCGCAATCCAAATCTGGATGTCAAAACTGCAGCCTTTATTTCTCTCTTCATTTTCAAGGAATCTTGAAAAGGTTCCCATTTTGCCAGCCCAGTCTTATGGGAGCAGACACACACATCTTGTTCCACATCAGGGATATTTAAACACAGTCTGATGCAACAACAGAAGACTCTGCAAAGTTTTCAATTAACTGCCTGCTGACATAGCTACAGGTGTTGATGGTGTCTCTAATGAGATGGAGCTACAGCAATTCATCTGATAATGCAAAGCTGACCACCAGGTTGGAAGAGACCAATAAAATATCCGACAGCTCACCTCTAAAAACAATGATCAGAAAATCACAAGGCAGAAAGGTCACAGATTTATGAGTTCTCTTCTGGTAGCAACTGATGGTCTCCTTCCACAGCAGATTCACAGTGGCTTCCTTTTCTTTCAGCCTCATTTGAACTGAAGAGCATTTAATTTCCTTTGTCTTAAGGTTCCATATGAAGTTCTTTTGGGAAATTTCATGACTTTGAGATACAGTGCGGTTGGCATAAATAAAAAAGGCTTGGAGTTGAAGTTGCACCGCTGGTTTTCTTTATGTTCTTATAGGGTTAAAATCCTTTCTGTATTGCAAGTATGGATAACACCTCAGGCAGTCTGTATCCATAGCCTTAGCTACTTAGGCTCTGCCTATACTCTTCTCTTCTTGTGTGCTGTACACACAGCTGTAACCCCAAGAAATCTGTGGGCAGGTTAGCTGGGAGTGTCTGTGGACAGCTAAGGACAAAGTTTGCTTAGGTTACAGGGTTGCTACTCTAGACCTTTGAAAAGAATTACTACAAAGCAATTCAAGTTCAGGCATCCACAAGTTGGAATTGGGCTGAGCAACAAAAGGTGAGTAACTTCTGGTCACGGAGGTGAAGTTCCCAATCAGTCTCTTCCTTATCTTACTTACTTACCTCTAGGTTTCCAGAGCTTTCCTAGTTGTTGTCATCTCCTGTTGTAAAGTGTTTCTTTAATTTTTCTCAAGCAAGTCCTTTGATTTTTGTTGCCTCCCTAATACCTCCATTTATTTTGCTGCTTGTTCTCCATTATGGTCCAGGGACAGAATTCTGTTAGAATACTTGTCATCATTATTATTGTTTGTGGGTATTTTGTAAATGTCCCCATTTGTTTGCAGTTTTATTTTGTCCTGGACATACGATTACCATGCTTGCTTTATCTCTATGGACATAAACAGCTTGCCTCTTGTTGGCTAATAGAACAGATGTCATTTTCCCACACACTGATTAGCAGCAGTCATCACATTCTGCAGAATCAAAAGCACTGTAAAATCTCTTTGACCCTGGGCTTTTATTCTTCATAGCACAGGTACAGGTTAGGGAGGTTTGGGTTTGTTTCCTTGGGGAGGAGGGGCTGTATGTGTCTGTTTGATTTTGATTTGTCCTGGAGCATTACAACTTTTTGTTTCCCGCTGCATACAACATGACAACTTGCAACATCAATGCTACAGAGCTTGTCTTCACTGACATAGTGGAAAGATGAACCCAGACTAAAATAAGATCTCTAAATTGCATGCTGCTATTGATGACATAGTTAGCACTTTGATTGGAGACAACAGGAATCAATGGGACAACAGAGGGAAGAATTTGGTCCAATGTTTACTGTGGTCAGAGATACCAGAGTATAAGCTATGCTAAGTATTTAACTCAAATGTAGATACAGTCAGGAGACAAAGAATCATAGAATGGCTTGGGATTGAAGAGCCCCTAAAGGTCACTTAATTTCAATCCCCCTCCCACGTGCAGGAACACTTCTCACTAAACCATGTTGCTCAGAGCTCCATCCAACTGGCCTTGAATACTTCCAGGGGTTAGGCACCCAAAACTTCCCCAGGCAACCTGTTCCAGTGCCTCATCACCTTCACAGTAATGAATTCCTTCCTTATATTTAATCTAAAACTACTCTTTCCATGTTTGAAACCTTTCCTCCTTGTTCTATCACTACATACTCTTGTAAATAGTCTCTCTCCATCTTTCTTTTAAGGTTTCTTCAGGTACTGGAAAGCCACAATTAGGTCACTCTGAAGCCTTCTCTTCTCCAGGCTGGACAATCCCTATTCTCTCAGCTTTTCCTCATAGGAGAGGTGGTTCATCCCTCTAATCCTCTGGACTTGTTCCAAAAGGTCGACGTCCTTCCTGTGATTGGGACCCCAGAGCTGGATGCAGTTCTCCAGGGTCTAATCAGAGCAGAGTAGAGGGGCAGAATCACCTCCCTTGAACTGTTGGACACACTGCTTTGGATGCAGCCCAGGGTACAACTGACTTTCTTGGCTGTGAGCACACATTGCCAGCTCATGTCCAGCCTCTCATCCACCAGAACCTCCAAGTCTTTCTCAGCAGGGTTCATCCAATGTGTTCATTCCCACAGCCTGTGCTGGCCTTGTTGAACCTCATGAAATTCCCATGATCCTACTACTTGAGCTTATCCATGTCCTTCTGGATGGCATCCTATCCTTCAAGGGTGTCAGCCACACCACTCAGCTTGGTGTCATCTGCAAACTTGCTGAAGGTGCACTTGATCCCTTTGCCTGTGTCATTAAGGAAGATATTAAATAACACTGCTCCCAGTATGGACTCCTGGGGAAACCACTCGTCACTGATGTCCATCAGGACATTGAAACATTGACCACTACCCTCTGGATGCAACCATCCAATGACTTTCTTGTTCGTCTAACAATACACTCATCAAATCCATCTCTCTCCAATTTAGAGAGAAGGATGTTGTAGGGGACTGTGTCAAAGACTTTACAGAATTCCAGATAAATGACACCTGTAACCCTTCCCTTATCCACTGATGTAGTCAATCCATCATAGAAAGGCCACTAGGTTGGTCAGGAAGGATTTGGCCTGGGTGAAGCTGAGCTGGCTGTCTCAAGTCACTTCCCTCTTCTCCATGTGCCTTAGCACAGCTTCTAGGAGGATCCTGTTCCATGGTCTTTGCAGTTACAGAGCTGAGGGTGACTGGTCAGTAGTTCCCAGTGTTCTCCCTTCTATCCTTTTTAAAGATGGGTATAATGTTTCTGTTTTCCCAGTCACCTGGGACTTCATCTGACTGGCTTGATTTTTCAACTATCATGAAAAGTGACTTGGCAACTACCAGCCAATTCCCCCAGGACTCTGGGATGCATCTCATTGTCAAGAGTATGTATTTGAGAATATGAAGAGTGCATATTCTTCTAAAAGTATACATAGTCAAGAGTATATTTTTGAGAATATTGGAAACACTGAGGAACCAGATTTATCAGCAGTCAGAGATCTTTTTTCCCGCAAGAGCTCAGCTTGGTTACACTCTGTTTAAGCATCAGAAACGCTCTGTTCACACTTGACATGCTTAGAGTGAGTTTAGTAGGTTGATCCTTATGATAAGAGTGGCATTTTTCACTTGGAAAAAAATTGACAATAAATCAAAGTACTAGGAAAAGTTTAATTTAGTTTCCTAGTCAAGATACCATATCATCCTTATTCCTTTAGATACATGCTCCTTAACATAACAGTCTATCACAGAGAAAACGTGGAGCAATGTTTCACAGTATGAAAAATGTTTTGTCTTCTGACAAGAGCCAGGGAAACAGTAATGTTCCTGAATCAGACCCGGTGAAAAGTAATATTTGAGGCAGAATAGAAAATCCCAATCTTTCTTCTACTGTCTTTGGAAAATTTGAAAAAAAACCCTGAAGAAATAAGAAGTAAGGAAAGTGATTCATTTACAGATCATTTACAGTGATGGAAAAAATAGTTATGCAAAACCAACAGACTAAAACCCAAGAGTAAGGATGAATCAAAGTGAAAGCGTGGTTAGGACAGAGCATCAAAACTCTGAAAGCCTGGTTCTCAGTTTGGGAAAGGGAGGAAGAGATGTTGAAGGGAAGGTCTGAGGAAGTTTAGCCCTAAGATTTCCTTGTATGTATAGGCTGTTAAAAAATATCAGGTTTTGCTAATTATGCATAAACTGCACAGAAGCTGTAGATACTGTCTAGAACAGAAACCCAGATACTTCTATGCTGGCTGAAAATTTCCTCACAAGTGTCACTCACTGGAAAAGTTTCCTTTTGCACCAATTCCTCTGCCTTTAAAAGCAAACTCTCCACTGCACTCCAGGTGACTCCCCACTATTCAAATTTCTTCTCTAATTCTCAAAATTTGGAGAAATTACTTATAGTATTTTACACAGTTTGGACTTAAACCTTGTTCAGGCCAACACACAGAATAATCAAGCATAATGCAGCTACTCCATATCCCATCCATTTCCCCAGGAGACAATTCTTGCATACTTCTGTTCAGCGTATACTTCAGTAGAAGGAAAAAACCAACCAGTCTAGCTCATCGACATCACTAATCTACTGTGACAGCACAAGCCAAGCAGACATTGGCAATATCTATTCACTCAGAAAACACTGAGAAAAGAGGTTATGAAGAGAGAAAGAGAATTTAAGAAATTCTGTCTAACTTAGTATTAAGTACTTCGCTTCCGTTTCTTTTTGTACAGCACAGTCAAGAGAGTTAATATTTCACTAAAATATGTTTTCTTTTGAATAATAAATACCTTTCTCTCAACTTCTGGCCTGAAAAACTAGGTTCATTATATGCAAAGCATCTTTCCAGTGACTAGCACCTGCATAATGCATTCCAGCATGTCTGGTGCAGGGATAACTGTCATTAGTGACTCACATGAAGGAATCCACTGAGACCCTGCCAGCACTACTACTTTAACCCCTGATTAGCAACTACATTTCACAGGCTGGCTACATTTGGGTTCTACAGAGCAGTACTGTCTGCTAATAAAATACATGTAGAAGCCATATGCTTAAAAACACAGATTATGGAGAATTCCAGGACACACTGGACCAAATGCTGCCTGTTTCTCTCTGATTCACCTGCTTCAAAGCTGAAATAACAAAAAAATAGGCATAAACTTGGTTTTACACAGTACATTGGCTTAACAGGAGAAAGTTTCCTAAACAGCAGGATTAAACCCTGTTCTCTGCTGTAGCCTGTGCTGTGCAGCATGGACAGTTTAGAAGGCAAAGAGAGCATAAACTTTAAATCACAGATATTTCTGGATGCCAGAATAAATTTGAGCAGATATTCCTATGTAAATTAGAGCCCTGTATTTCTTTCAATTTATAGAGAAGACTAAGATAATTCAAACTAGAAAGCAGGAGCCTCCAGAGTCAGGCATGTGATCCCCTCTTTACTGTACACAAACCTACACTGAGCTTTGCCACATGCATAAAGGATGCTGCAGATGCACTTGTTTGACAACATAATGTGGAAGGATTGCACAGACCTGAACAAATGATAAAGATATGCACATATTGTATATGTATTAAAACTTTTTTTTTTTTGTTTCACAGGGGCTTGAAGCAGTGTCAGTGTCATGATCTTTAAAGGCTTTTTTTTTTCCCCATTATTTTATTCCTCTTAGTACCAAACTGTGTTACTAGGTCAGTACCCTTTCATTTTGTTTTTGTTTGTTTGTTTGTTTGTTTTTCTGTGTGAATTTGATGGTGTAAACATCTGAAAGAACTACAGTGGTGTAAAAGTGACTGTCTATGACACCATAATCAATAAAGTAGACTTAAAGCCAAAGGTGAAAGAAGCAAAAATTCATTCTATTTTCATAGTCAACATGCATGTGAAATCACATCATTAACATTTTCGAATATCAAACTGTGACAAACCTCTTGTGAATTTGTGACCTTCACCTAGTGGGTAACTAAAGCCTCATCAATGAAGTATTTACCCCTGAACACAACTTGAATGGCAGTATCACATGGGTTGCTGCGTGCATGTTGCATCTTCAGCTGCACCTACTAGTTATATCAGAGATAATCCACCACATAAGGCATAGAACTAGATCTGAAAAAGGCAGCTGAAGAGGACACAGGTTGTCACTGGATTATAAACATTGTAACTGGCTACCATTATAACTATTCCATTTGCCATCCTGTATCTCAGTCAGATATGGGTCCCCATTTGGTACTTTCATTTGTCCTATTTTAAGTTCATCATGATGTAGTTACTTGGCATTAATTTTAATTTTTCTAACATGGCATTGGGAACAAAGCTTCTGTATTCACTGTGTTGTTCATCTACCTGTGTGTGCACAACCTGTAGTAATTTTGGATCATTTAACCATTTTTAACATTGCCTGGGTTAAAAGGCTCAAAGACTATTAACTCTCTGTAGCTTGGGAGAAAAGTCTACCTGGTGGCAAAAAGACAGTTTGTTTAAAATGTTTGACTGACAGAAAAAAGCCTAAATATGAACCCACATTTAGTAGGTGTCAAAGAATATATAAAAGAGAGAAGAAACTCAGGTAGCATGCATACCTTCTTACATATGCAAGCTTCATAAGTGCTTCTGGAGCTCCTCAGACTCAGCACTTTGGTCTGAAAGTATTGTTTAAATGCTTGTTAAAGGCTGCCTATAGGTAACCTTATGAAAAAAAAAAAAACAGTTGTAAGAATGAAGTCAGGTTTTTTTGAGGAGACCTGTGTTTTATAAAAGTATGTTGCTGGTTGCCTGATCCCTTAATTCTTTATGAAATTAGTCCCATATCTGTTTTTACATTTCTTTGCCTGAACTGTTGGTAAGCTTTAATTCGTTGTATCATTTGCCTGCCCTTTTTTAGCCTAATCACAGCAGTACTTCCTCTTCAGTCTTTCAGAATTTACCAATTAATTTCAGGTTTAGGAAAGTAATAAAGTCTTTCCTCAAGAGGCCACAAAGCTGGTCAGCCAACTTGCATTAATGTCTGAGGCACAAGCCACCCATCATTCCCAAACGCCCATCTTGGACAGGCATTTTGCTTCTTCTTGGGATAGGCATTTTGTAAGTTCTTGTACTGCACAAGCATCAGAAAAATGTTTGTCATCGTTACAGGACAAAAATACATCATCCTTCTCATTCCAAAAAGTACCTCTTCTTTCTTCGTCACAAAACCAAGGCTGCTAAAGGAATCTTCATTGTTGATTACACATCAAATATTCCCCCCAAATAGGTATAAGCTGTTTATGCCAGTACGATCAGTGCTGTCAATCATTAATTTTTGCCCTCTGTTTCCAATCTGCTACTCACTTGCTTTGTATTCTTGGTAGATTATTCATAGTCTGCCTGTGATCCAAACTAAAATGCTGCATTTTCTAGCAAGATATTCCAAAAGTGCCTGGTGTTTCAGGCCAGCACTGACAAACCCAACATAAAATCTCCAGATCCTCTCAGTCAGCCTTTGTCAGGAGAGGGCTGAGCACTAGAGAAACATGTTTGTTACCACTGGCTAAAGTGCAATAGGTTGCAGCACAGCATGATACTTTTGCATAGTGCTAAGTTGATTGTACCAGTCTGTAAACATGCTCATCGTGTTTTCTTTAAGAGCATGCTGCTACCATATGTGTAAGAGCATAGTCTCTGTTCCCTGAAGGCAGCTGTTGCTTAATTTTAAAATTTTGTCCAAATTTACTCAACTATTGGTAGTACAGAATTAAAAGAAAACATCCATACATAGACAAGCACACAGTAGGTGTTTTCTGTTTGCCATCACCAAGACCCAGCTCTTGCCTTTTGGTACAGAAAGGAAAGTCTGTGATATTTTCTGTAACAGAAAGCAACAGGAGCTTGGTCACCAATATCTGTTGCTTGTAGCAACCTTTCCATTTAATGATTCTCTTATAATGTAAGTTTCTGTGGCACTGGTTACCTACTATATTGGAATAAAGGAACAAAATATGGGGATCAGCTATTTTGTTGCACAGCCCAGAACACTTACTGCATAGTCTTGAAAAAGACCCCAGAGAAAAAGCAAATATTCTTTTTTCCTGTATGTTCTTTCTTAAGGTCCTAGGTGTGATAACATTGAGATCTAGACCAAACAAACACTGTAAATACAAATCTGATTTTATTTATAACATAGGAAATTCAGCAAGCTTCTTATGTTCTAGCTCAACCCACAATCAGTCACAGAAATTAAAGATGGAAGAAAAAGATTTTCTTTAAAAGCATTTAATTTGTATGGCACTGCTTACATGTGCCATATAGATATTGAATAGAACAGATTTATGAAAGGAAAAGTTCTCCTGCTTATTCCTCTGCATCACTTTCTCTTTTCCAGCTGATAGTAAAAGATGTTGTAGAGAAAATTTAAATCTGTATTTTCTGGCTGATCCAGGAAATTGTGCAAAAGGTACAGCTGTTGACAGCATTGTAGTCTTATTTGTGTATTACTAAGTTCAGAACTGTGGGGATTTGCCTTTCAGTTTGGACTACTTGCCATGAAGAGAGAAAAAACAGAAAGGAAAAAAAATTGCTTATTTTCCCTCTTCCATAGCCATTATAATTTTTTCTTAACGCTACAGTTCCTGGAGTTCAGTGACTGCACAAATATCTTTATGTTAGGGTTTATTCAAAACAAAAACCATCTAGCCTTTGTAGCATCAAAGGAAGTTTGCAAATCTGCCCCAATAGCTCTGCAAATTAAGATAGGGAAATAGCAAGCAATAAACAATAACACACACACACAAAACAAACAAACAAAAACCCCAACCAAACAAAGCCATCCCAAAACCCAAACAAAAACCTCCAAACAAACAAATAAAACCCCACTGATTTTTTTAGCACAATTTATATTATTGAAATTTTAAGTCTGGCAATACCTGGAAATATCTCTCACAGGTTTTTTATGTGCAACCACATGACAAATAGTGTTTACCTCCTTCCTTCAATTCTATGACTGTGCAAGCCACAGCCCAATTCTGCTTCTTCTCCTGATGATGAGATGGAGCCACAGGCTCTGGTGTGGCTGTGCAGCTCCTCATCTGTCTCAGTTTACATGGACTGGGTGCCACGATGGCTGGTGGTAATGAGGCTGCAGTGTGCTGGCTGACATCCTCTTCCAAGTATCTAAACCTATCTTTCCTCTCTGTTTTTCTTTCTTTGGCTTCATCGTTGGGTTTAACTGCTGCCTTCTTCGTACAGACATATGTACACAAAATAGGTGTACCAAATCAGGCAGTCATTCAGCTTCCAGGGTTATCAGGCAATTGGGCACCGGCAATGCCAGCTGATCTGCTGCTGCTGCCTGAGAGCCTGAAGAACAACAGTTCAAGCCAAGTGACACAGTAAACACATGCATTTAGTGCTGGTAGAGCCCACAAAAAAAAGGCAGGGAAAAGAATTCCAATTTCCAAGCAGTCTCCTATAAAAAAGGAGGAATTAGTTAACTCTGGATGACAATGGACTTTTCTTGAAAGTACACTTTATGTGCTGTCAGGACAGAAGTGCAGTTTAGGTGTCTTGTTCTTTCCTGTGGGCATCCAAGAGTCATTGCTGATCTGCATATAATGAAGCAGTCTCTTACTAGCAATTCAATATTGGGATTTATCCTTTTCTGGGTGGCAGGAAGGGGGAAAGCAGTGGAAAAAACAGAAGTCAGAAAAGGGATGGAAAAAAATGACTCTTAAGTTAGCATTACAGTTTGCAGATTGGTCTTCTGAGCCACTGAACTTATTAGAAACAAGTAATAGCCAGTAACATTGTGGGGACAAGGGAGTTTGTTCAGAATTATTCCACTTCAGTTTGAGTCTGCTGCATACTTTCTTCCCTTACTGTCTAGAAAGGTTTCGTGGAACATAAAGATTCTGGTATCAGAGATATAGAATAAAAATCAATAAAAATGCAAGTTTACTCAAACAGTAACTTGACCTAATAAAATAATCCTGTGTCTGCTGCGAATATCTTTCTATTATTCTGAATTTTGTTTCCAATTATTCCCAGCATTCTTAACCTCTTCTAATTTAGGCCTCAGAATCTTCATGCGGAGTTTCTAGCAAAAGAAACAAAATGAAAGCATATTAATTGTGTCTTAAAGAAGTCTCACAAGATATTTCTGAAATATGGGCACTAGAAATATAAGTGTAAAGACCTGATCTGAACATTTTTACACCATCACTCAAGAACAGATGAACTGGGAAACTTTCAGGTTTAGGCAATGATCTGGGCCTGCACTTCTAATGCACTTTCCTTGACACCTTGGCAAGCTGGAGGGTTCAGTAGCAATTTATATGACTAGATAGATTTTGCAAAGTTTCTGAAGAGGGACATTAGGCATGACAAATGGCCAGCACTCTCATCACTGTCACTAAGGGTCAAAGCAATCCATCCAGAGGATACTCTGTACGCATCTCTTCTGTGAAAGCCTTTTATCAGCTCTGGTCTTAGAGACAATTTACCAGCAAGCCACAAAAATATACAGGCAGGCTGCAATCAACATCTTGAAGAGAAAATATCTCTATATTTCCTGCTGTAGAACTAGCTCCATTGCACCATAATAAGACATCAGTTACTGTCTCTGAGAATAACGCCTGTATTCTTTCACTAGAATAGGAGAAATAAATAGAGGAAGAAAAATAATCAAAAGAAGTTGAACATGTAAACCAAATGAGCTACACTAATGGATTTGAGAACTGAAAAGAAGTATGTCCCCTTATTTCCCCTTCACTGAAGCAGATCATACTGCTGAAATATCATATAAGTGGCAAATTCAACCTCAACACACATCTTTGATTTTTCCTTTCTCCATAAATACAGCATGTCGCAGACCATAAAAGTAGAAAGGTCATACTGGGATTTCTTCTCTTCATTTTATTGATAACTCTGTTTGGGGCAGGGGTTTTTTGGGTTTGTTTTTTATTTTGTGCTATGTTGCAGTGGAGACAATGTCTGTGCCTTTGTTTCAGGAGCTGCCACAGACACATACACAGCCATTACAATTCCAGTCCAGTGTGTTTCCAGAACCATACGTTTTGTTTCCCTCCTCTTGTTTTCCTCCTCCTCCCAAACAGCAAACACTGTGTCCTGAAGGTACAGAGCAAAAGGTCTGAGTTGTACTTTATTATGCTGGAGACACCTTTCAGTGCTGGCAGATGAACCACGAAATTTGTGACCCTGCAGTAAGGACTGTTTTGTCTTGAGACATCCAGTGAATGTGCAGTCCAAGATACTTTTCAAAGATCTGCAAGTCTTCTATATTCCTTTATATAGATATAGATATATAGGCTGGATGCCTTCATATTTATTACTTACATAATGGATAAGTTTCGGTTTCTAGGTCCTATTAATCAATGCTTGACCTGCATGCCACTAGTTCTGTGTAGCAGGGTAAGGCTGTTGACCCCCTTTGCATTTATCAATATATCAGTACCTTTGCTCAGCAGAGCCAATGGGCTGTTTTCTTCTCTTGTGCAACCAGATGCAACCAGAAAACTTT
>JAWWMO010000083.1:55363160-55385204 GCA_035047845.1 Dendrocincla fuliginosa
TAGCCCTGGTCTAAACAATTTTTTAAAATAATTCCTTCCCCCCCCCCCCCCCCCCCCAATTGTAACAAAAGGTGTTTATTTTAACAGTAGCTTCCTGGCTACAAATATACAACTCCCTTGATTTCTAGTCTATTTGTATCCTGTCCTGTAAGTTTGTACTGTTTGCATCATCTTGTACTAGAAACCAGATCTGATTCCCAACAATAGCCCTTTTATACTGGTTTATATATATGTATTTCACCCAACTTTCTGATTACAGAAAAGATTATAGAGGTTGCAAGATTGAAAAATGTATGTGATAATTTAATGCCTAAAACATTTAGATACGCAAAATCCTATTCTTGAATAGGTGGGAAGTTTACTTTTAAGTATTCTCTTTTTATGTCTAATACATATATAGAAGGCCTAAAAATATTTCAATCTGAAGAGACATCTTTCTGACCTCTTCTAACCACTAAAAGCTAGAGCAAATTGTTACAGAAAACATGAACCCTGAACTTTCAAAGAAAATGGACATCCAAATAAAAAGTCAAACTCTTTATATCATCTTTTACTACAAACCACAAGAACATTATTTAATTGAGATGTGTAGAAGGAAATTCTTTTGCCTTTCATGGAACTGCCCAGAACTGTAAGATTCAAATTCAGATCTGATAAACCTCTGATGTTAAGATAATTTGACTGAATTAAGCACTTTTGCCACCTGCAGGAATACTATGGTTTCAGGGCATCACATCTGATAAAGGAGGGGAGACAAGGTCCCAGTGAAATGTTCACTTTTAAAGCTTGTAGAGGCATCATGACATATTTTCAGTTTGCTATCTTTGTACTTATTGACTGAATTTATTGTTAAGGATACCCTCTTGCACTTCTGGTACTTGCTAATAAGTCCAAAGGAAGTCTTCTGAACAAATGCAAAATCTATTTTTTTAGTGGTAAGTCAGTGACCAAGATCTGGTTTAGTATTTTACTTTTTCTTTATTTTATTTTATAGAGAATGCTATGAAAGATGAAGAAGGAAGGGGCAGCAGAAAGGGGAGAAAGGAAAATAGGCAGGTCTCAAATAGGTCATTGTTAAGGTTTAACACTATAGATAATGATCACCTAGGTATAAAAATACTGCACATTCAGCTTATCTCTGTCCTCTCCACTGTTTCTCTTAAAACAAATGGCTTTATGGAGATGACAGCATCTCAGGCAAAGGCCTGAGAACCTACATCTGTATTGAGCTTCTTAGTATAGAATTCCATTGAAAACTAAGAGTTGAAGGATTGTGGAATACATCCTATTTGTATTACAGCATCTGAGATTCTTAACCTGCCCTAGACTGTCTCAGTGTTCATTTATCACTATTAAATCTCACAAAACCCTTACAAAAGCCTTACGTCTTCCTAATGGACTAGTTTCTTGAAGAAATTATGCATCCCCAAAAGAATTAAATGTATATACCCATTCTTTTCCCTGGCAGAACAGTATTATTGCATCATTATATTTCTTGGTGGATCTTTAGGACAAGCACACATCCTGCTAGAAGAGTGGCAAAAGTGAGGTGCTTAAGGTAAGAGGAGAAATTGTCTAGCTCCCTAACCTGCCCAGATTTCTCACCATTCCTGACAATAATCAGTCTCATCCAAATCTTGTATGATCCAAACCTGACAGCATAGATACAAGGAAAGTTGGCATGCCTTTTCTTTGGTCTCATGTTGTACAGCACGACTGAACTGACATTTAGTTCTAACATTAAAATATCCAGATTAAGTACCCATTCGGCAGTGCAATGGAGTTGACACATAGCTGTTACAAAATTTCTTCTCAGCTCTGCTGAGATCTCTCTTCAGAAATCAGAACGTTGCAGTTAGACAACAACTGTCAGATATGTGCACATATGATATTATTAGGTTGTTAGCTTTTGGTTCCTGAACATATCTGACTTGCAAGGGAAAATTCATTATTTTTGCCATTGACAAATCTTCACTAAACTCCCTCAACAATTTATAAAAAAAAAGAAATAAAATGTCCTTCATCATGGATTGGCTCAATCCATCACATCACTGCCATGAGATGTGGTAGCACCTGTGATTCTGTGAATAAAATGCGCACAGATGCTTTTTGACCTTAAAAATAAGCTTTCTGAAACACTGTTACTGCACGAAAATGTAAATATTATCTTTAACATATTTTAATGGAGTTTGTTCCAGAAGAACTGTCAAACTTCTAAGACTGTGTCTTTATACGTTTTAAGGTGTTTTATCCTCTCAGATTAAATTTATGTTTTCCTGTCCATGAGAATGTCCGGATGATAAACTAAAGCTTCTGTGTTTTCAAGCAACCTTGGACATAAAAATCTATTCTGAAAATAAAACTAGTGTTGCTTGAACCAAAAACTTCTGTGACTAGCTACTTCCTTCTGAAATAAAAACAACTAAATGTTTTAATCTTTCAAAATTATCAGCCTGTTTCTCATGAGTAAAACCAGTTGAGGGCACCTGGTCCTTGAGCTTGATTTTAGAAGTGTCTGTATTAGAATTAACTGTGATTTCAGCAATATAGGACAGGAAACCTTAATATAATGGCACCTTGGAGCATTTTTTTGGCATGATTGCAGAGCTCTGTTTTACAATAGCAAAGTCTGAAGATACTTTCACTTTAAAAGCTATTCGCTCCATATCTTCAAATTGCATCGGTTTTGGTTCATGATGATCTTTGGTCTATCTTGGAAAGGTTTAGAGTAGAAGTATCCAAATACTATGTCAATTGAGGAACTGGTATCAGAAATACAGTTCAAATAAAACATTTTTTTAAATCCGTACCTTGTTCATTATTTTTCATTCTCCCTCATGTCTTAGGAAGTAGTTGCATCTCTCAGAGTGACCAAGCTGTCCACAGTCACGCAAGCATTTACTTCTGATAGGTTTAGAAGGGCAAGGAGCTGAAGGGAATGTCTCAATGTACAGGATTTGTGCTACAGATGTAGCTATGTATATATAAATTTGAAAGAAGCAAAATTGAACTATTCAGGGACTAGCTCTATTGTGTAAAGAGAAGTCATTGAGCACACATGATTTGAATTGGGTATTCTGGCAATACACTCGACTGCCACTAAGCCCAGAGCAGCCATCATCCATCAAACAGAAGTACAGTCAACTGGAATTTGACTTTGGAACAGTTGAACAATATCTGTGGTTTCCTGTTGAGTTTCCTGTTCAATTTTTATTGGTTCTGGCTTCAATTTGTGGACTGTTGCTAAGATGCATTCTGAAGGCATTTAATCTCTTTTCAAACAATAAAACTGCATGGTTGCATCATCACACACACAGAGGGAAAAAGGGTAAGTATGAAGTTCTTGGAGGTAAAACATATTTAGAGGGATCCTAAGTAGGGTGAGAAAAGAAGAAGAACAATCTGGGACTGTGAAAGAAGTATGACAAAAGGAGGGTATGGCAGGGTGGGGCACTGGCAAGGGTGAGATGTGAACATCAGTCTAAGAGAGATGACAAAATGACAGTAGCACCTCATAAGCACACACTGCTTTCTCTCTATGTTGCAATGTGAAGGTTTTGCCCTTTCATGGGAAATTCTGACCCATATGAGCTTCCTACTCTTCTGCTGACACTTGTGCAAGGATTTTGTAATAGCTTGAGTACAGAAAAAGGAGATACAAATATTTTTCCCTCCGTTTATCTGTTTAGAATCACTGTAAACAGCTTCTAAAAGGCTGCCAGGGTTTCAAAGAATAACAGAATCGGTAAAGTTGGAGTGGACCATGGTAGGTGATCTGGTCCAAAGTCCCTGCTCAAGCAGGGTCATGCTAGAACACATGGCATAAGATTGCACCCAGATGATTCTGGAATATCTCCACAACCACTCTGGGCAATGTGTTTTAGTGCATGGTCACCCACACAGTAAAGAAATTCTTCCTCATATTCAGGTGGAACTTCCTGTGCATCAGTCCCTTGCCTCTTGTACTACTGCTTGGCACCACAGAGAAGAGCTTGGCTCCATCCTCTTGACACCCTCCCTTCAAACACTTGTATACAATGATGATGTCCTTTCTCAGTCACCTCTTCTTGAGTCTAAACAGGCTCAGCTCTCTCAGCCTGTCCTTGTAAGAGAGATACACCAGTCCCTCAATCATCTTTGTCACCCTCTGCTGGACCTGCTCCTGAAGCTCCGTGCCTCTCTTGCACTGAGGAGTCCAGAGCTGGATTCAGCACTCCAGAGGTGGCCTCACTAGGACTGAGTAGAATCACAGAATCACAGAACATGCTGAGTTGGAAGGGACCCACAAGGATCATTAAGTCCAGCTCCTGGCCCTCCACAGGACCATTCCCATGTGCCTGAGAGTATCATCTGAACACCTCTTGAACTCTGGCAGGTTTGGTGCTGTGGCCACTGTCCTGGGGAGCCTGTTCCGGTACCAGCCACCCTCTGAGTGAAAAACCTTTTTCTAATATCCTGGGCATCCTGGCAGGCAACAAACCTTGATAAGAAAGATACAAAGCCTTTAAGAGCATCCAATGGATGGCAATGAAGATGGTGAAAGGCCTTGAGGGAAAGCTGTGTGAGGAGTGGTTGAGGTACTCGGTTTGTTCAGCTGGAGGAGACTGAGGGGAGACCTCATTGCACTTACAACTTCCTTGTGAGGGGCAGAGGAGGCGCAGGCCCGGCTCTCTTCTCTGTGGTGCCCAGTGACAGGACACAAGGGAATGGCCTGAAGTTGTGTCAGGGGAGGTTTAGGTTGGATCCTAGAAAAAGATTCTTCCCCCAGAGGATCTCTGGGCACTGAACAAGCTTCCCAGGGCAGTGATCACAACACCAAGCCTGTCACAGTTTAAGAAGTATTGGGGTGATACTCTGAGGCACATGGTGTGACCCTTGGAGATGGTCCTGTGCAAGGCCAGGAGCTGGTCTCAATGATTACACTTCTTATGTCCTTTATAACCCTTAGACTAAATTTTATAAAGCAGAGTTATCAAACATATATTGAATGGAAGCAATTATCAGAAAGAAAAATTTTTACTTGCATAAGAAAGTTAGATAGCATGATATCTATTTCTATTTTTCTGCTGTTGTAGAGAAAGAAATACATCTTGTTGTGTACCAGTTTTGATACTCTTTGGATCTGCCCATGAATCAAAACACCTCACTGAGTGAAAACTAACTACACCAAAACTAATACTGGAAAAAAGGCTCAAAACTCACTGCTTGGTCAGTGAGTTGATCTGGTTCATCATGACAGTTGGACTTACCATATGCCTTATTGCACATGAAATAACTTTAAACAACAGAAGTTCTGAAATAACTTGCCTGTTCAAAAGTGTTTTGATTTCTTAGTAGACTGGAGCACAAAGAAGCACTGCTCTTGCCTAGGGATTGAATTAGACATTTATCTCTTCCCCATTCGTCTTTTAGTCCAGTCCCTCTGTCTTGGTCACATTGTCCTATCCTAGCAAATATTTTAGTTCTCATACTATTCAAGTCAATGAATAACAAGAACAAAATCACAAAATCTTGCGGGTTTTTTATTCTATTTATATATATGTTTTCTTCTGAGTTGGCTGTCTATTGGGACAGTCAGTTGAATTGTCTGGGGAAAGGGAATGGACACCAGTTGATTCCAGACAAGTGAAGCTCCAGTAGCTATGACCAGGATTCTGAATTCAGTACAAAAACACTTACAACTCTTAAAGCTATGCAAAAAAATTAAAAAAAAAAAGTTCCCCCCAAGCATTTATGCTAAGCTCATCTTACTATAGGTAAGGCCCAGCAACATTACTAGATGGCAAGCACAAGTCACAGATTTTTGGCTCTATGGAAATCCTTAATCTTAGTAACAACATTTCTTTTTTTTTTTTTTTATCTACTCTCCTGTTTGCTCACCCCTATCTAGAAATATTGTTAGATTTTTAATCCAGATGTATTTCAATCTACTTTGGAATAAAATTTTTAGTTCCTTATTCTCAGCAATCTTTTACTCTCAGGAAGCTGAAAAACTACTTTGACATGCAATAAGGACTTTCAACATTTCAGCTTGCAATAAACAGTGAAAACTCACAGAATAGCAGTTCTGTTTATGTCTGAAGTTGAATTTTGTTCACAAGTAAAAATCACTCCTGTTTTTGTTTCAAAAGCACTGAACCAAACATTTTTTGATGTGCTACAAAAATTTTACACCATGTCAAAGTTGCTATCTAGGTATAATATCAACATTTCTCAGGGGAAAGGTGAGCTTAATGGCCCAAATGTCTACCTGTGCTGCAGTTAGAGGTGGCTGAAGGGGTAAAGTTGCTCTCTCAAGACAGATCAATACACATCTGCCTAAACACAGAGCCTTTGGGGAGATGAATGATTTACTTATGAAGGAGATAAGTTGGCCTTCATCACTAGCATGTGTCTATTGGTGAGTTGCTGTTGCAGCTCACAGCAGTGTGTTAATTTAGGGTAACTTTTATGGTGCTTTATTATCAAATAGTCACTCCTGGGGCAATTGGACACAGAGTAATGTAATTAAACTCTGCCACCATGTGACAACCCCTCCAAGGGAAAAAACCTCTCAATGAACTTCTCTTCAAGTACAAAGGAGATGTCACTTAATAAATGTTGTCAGAAAACCACTGTGGTCATATGCCACAAGAGCAGATTACAGGTAAGGAATTATGAAGAAAAAAGCAAGCGAAGAAAAAAGCAAGCAAAAAATGCTACTTTAAAGATGCAGACACAAATCTGTCAAGAAAAATGCAGAAGGAGGAAACTACCTGTGTAGGAACATGGGGAAGATCAAAGATACATGACTGCATCTCTGTAAATCAGCATAATTCTATTGACTTAAAAGGAGCTTCACAGATTGACTAGCTGAAAAGATTTGCAATTCAAAACTGTCATTCCACTGAAAAATGTATCTGTATCTGTATCTGTAAATGTGTGATTTTTTTTCCTCCTTCAACTCCTATAAACCTTGGATCAAAACCAGCTGAAATAATGATGTGTGTTTTAAAATAATTACATATAAGACACTACAGGCTTTACCATTAGAGTCTTAAAAGACTTCAGTCTAATGTGACATAAACTTCATGCCAGCTTGTATATTTTCTGTTATCACTCAGTATCACTCTTCCTCTCCCCTGTTCCTGTAAATTAACTCTTAAAGAGCTAGAAGTTTTTGCTTTAAAGGATATCCACACTGAGTTACCCACAGCAGCTTTGGAAATTCTACTTTTGCACAGTTCAAGATCCATATTATATCTTGAGTGCCTGGCAAGTATTATTATGTATTTCTTCTATCAGTAAGCCATATCATAGGACAAGCGTACAACTTCTAAAGCTGAGCTGCCAGAATTTTATAGTTATTGTAAGAAACTGAGCTAATATCTATCATTTTTTGATTCTCCTCAGACCTTACTACAGGTCTCGCTACAACAGCCGAAAGTTTGGGGGAATCTGAAAGCAGAAGAGCCTTTTCTGGCAGAACACATCTTCAGGGACAGGGGCTATTTTTGCGAAGGTCAAACAAAACCTTGCAAGAACTCTGCTTAAATTCTCAAATGCCAGACTGTCCATTTTAATAAAATACTTTTTGGGTTCCCTTAAAATGTCTTGCTGCCACTTATCAAGGTTCAATGAACAGTCCCCCAGTGAACCCCTTGCAGCTTTAGACTAATACTTCTCTGTGGATCCTTTCACCACCTGAAAATTTTAGTGTTTTCCTTCTTAAGCAGGACACAGGAAAATAACAGTTCAGTTGCTTGGTGCTCAGATACCAGCTAATGAAAATGGTAGAAAAACAATATAGATGCTTGAATATGTGGGGAGAAAGAGAGCACTTTCTGTCTTCCTGAATGTACTAGAGAAGAAAAAAAAAATTGCAACTATTATGCATGGGGAAAAATAAGTGCAAAATCCCTAAAGGTGACTGGGGAATTACTATAATAATTATTATAATAGTCATTGTTATTATTTAATTGTATCATTATAATATTAAAATTATATTATTCAGTGACCCTGTGTGGCCCTTAATCTTTTTCCAGCTCTAACCACCCTTCTCACAGCAATGCTAAGGCAGACACAAACTTTGGGTGTGGAAGGGGAAGGGCTATTTAGTGCTTATATGTTCTGGTTTCATTCACTGTACTAATGTTGGTGCTTGGAGGATTTAGGTTTCACCCTTTTCATGGTTTAACTCCAGCCAGCAACTCAGCTCTACAAAGCTGCTCATGGAGGAATGGGTGAAAGAACTGGAAAACTCATGGTTTGAGATACAGACAGTTCATTAGGTAAAGCAAAACAGGGAATTAATTCGCTGCTTCGCACTGGCATGGAGGTGTTCAGCCATCCCCAGGATAATGGCTCTCCATTGCACAGAACTGTCACTTGGGATGACAAACTCCATCACTCTGGAAGATCCCTGTTCCTTCTTCTTCCCCCAGCTTTATATACTGAGCATGATGCCATATGGTCTGGGATATCCCTGGGGTCAGCTGGGGTCAGCTGTTCTAGCTGTGACTCCTCCCAGCTCCCTGTGCACCCCCAGCCTCATGGCTCATGGGGTGGGGTGAGAGGCAGAAAAGGCCTTGGGGCTGTGTAAGCTCTGCTGAGCAATAACACAAGTTATTGCCTGTGTTACCAACACTGTTTTCAGCACAAATCCAAACACAGCCCCATACCAGCTACTGTGAAGAAAATTAACTCTGTCCCAGCCAAAACCAGCACTACCCCAAGGAAAGCCAATGCATGCACCATGAGACTGCTTTATGATGTGAAAGCAAGCACAGTAGATGACTATGATTAGAATATTTGTTTGTAAAGTAAACATCCAAAAAAGCTAAAACTCTTATGTAGATGTACCTTGGACACCCTTGGCATTGCTGCTTTTGGATTTTCTAACTAAAGCAACAAGAGTCCTTTTCTATACTAATTATAGCACTGAGATCATTTTAACATTGCATCTTTGGGTTGATTAATCCACTTGGAGGGAAATATACTCCCGATCTGCACCCTCAAATATATTTGAATTTAGGTTCTATATGGTTGCATATCATAAGTGCTATAATACTGTCTATAGAGATGTCTGCTGAGACATTTTCCATCTAGCTAAAATACAATAAAGAGATTTCTGTTTCCGAAATATTAAAAATAAGTATATGGCAGGGGTTAACAAAAGACTATCATAACTTCTTACTTCAGTTCTTTTTATGAAAGCAGACACTCAGTTTACTTCCTTGCCTTCCTTTTATGCTTGTGGTTATCTTTGACTAATAGTAATTTTCTAAAGATGCAAATCATTAAGTCAGATAAGCCCCTTTGACATTCCTAATATCCAAAGATACTATAGCAAAGCATTATGAGGCAAAATGAAATTAAAAATTCAAAGAAGACAAATTATTTATTCTTTTTTTTAACTTTTTGAAGTTTTCCTTTAAAACTGTGAACTACCTGCAGTCTGTGGTTGTACATTCCATTTAATGTTTAATTTCAGAGTGCTTCCAGCATGTTCAGTGATTGCTGAGAATTTATCAGAATGTTTGCTGACATTTATCAGCTACAAATACCTGACTTCATGTGCCAAATTTGAACATACACTTTGTGGCTTCATTTTTGTAATTTTATGCATTTGTCTATTTATCAGTCCTTTCCCAGCTGCTAAAGAACCCCACAGAACTGAAGCTGACGATGAGTAGGGTTAGGAATGGGGAGGAGATTACTTCAGTATCAGTATTGAGGTAGGCAACTAAATGGAATTTATGAGATGTCATTCAGACAACCAGAGTGTAAATCTGGATCATTTCTACCATCCCTGCCTGGCAGTAAAGTCTAATTTCATATTTATGAAACGAGTAAAAATGCTAGTTGAGTATGTTTTATGGCATTACTAGTGTACTAGTTTTGTATTGTCCTAAGAGAAACTGAGAGACCCCTTTAACAGTTAAACAGTTAAACACACTATAATTTTTCTTGTGATCTGACACAGTTCAGAGTGAAAATATATGAACTTAAGAGTTGCAAAGACCCTGCAAGTTTGCAGAGAAAGTAACACAGCTGTGATGCTGAATGTGACCACTTGAAATGCACACATTTGAAAAATTAGCTTCTCTTTCTACAGCTAATATTGCAAAACAATTTCTCTACTGCAATTTAGAAGGTTATAAGATCACAGGAACCCAAAAGATATCTCTAAAACAGTATTTAAAATCTGAAACCAATCAAATTAACAAAACAAAACAAAATAACCCAAACAAACAAAAAATGCTTCTCTGGATCATGAAGGGTGTCAAACTGCATCTGTGATCAACACAAAATAACACTGAGTAGTTCCTCACTGGGGCACAGTAGAGCTGAGCCTTTTGCATGGAAATCACAATTGCTAATACTTTTGGAAGTCTGATTTCATTTTGTTTCTTCCAGCATATGAGGTCAATCGTGCAAGGTGCACTGCATGCTGACAGGCAGAAGGATAGCTTGATTTCTCCATCTCTCCCCCCAAAGCATTTTAAATTTCTGGAGAGTCTGCCATAACCTTTCCCATGCAGCTACACATTGGAGTATGACCATATCCATTCAGGATTGTGTGGCAGGTGGGCAAATATAATCTCTGGCTTTCCCTTGTCCTTTTGAGTCTCAGCAGGCTGCTATACCTGACCATTGCCCTCTGAAAGCATTTATCCTCAGACAGGTTGGGTTAGATGTAAGACTTTATCTGGAAATCCTACTGATTTGTTTTACCAGACTTGGCACAGCTGAACTAACCTTCCCAGTTCAGACCATATTTCTTGACTGGATTTTTTGTCCTGCACAGACAGCCAGCATGCTGATGACAGACATCATAACACTGCTCTTTGTCCAGTACAAGTCTTCTTGTATTTCTACTGTATGTTTTACACTCAGAACGCAAATAATGATTTTTGGGAGACTCCAGCCACAACGGAAATGACTTGGCACTGCAGTTCTCATGGTAGTGACAGTGGAGAAACTTAAGAAACTTACAAATTGCCTTAAAATGTCTGGGTGCCAAAAAGGTAACATGTTTGATTGTCATCGATGCACACAATAGGGAAGAGAAAAAAGAACTATTGTTAGAATCCTAGAATATCTGGTAACTAGTACCTTCATATAACGACATGCACAAAACTGAGGTTTGCTGTGTTTATATTTGCCTGTCTGTAACACTGCAGCCCCAAAGTTAAAAGCTCATGGGCTCAGCCAGGAGTTTTACTTTAAAATATATGTATAGGGCTTTAAAATATACGGTTCTTTAATACCTCAAATTCATGTCTGGAGAAAAAGCTACACACTTTTCTCTAAGAGATTTCTTATAATTTAGTGAGAAAATGGGCATTTTTGGCAAAAAGAATTTACATGAGTAACATATAACCAAGCAAAATAGTCCACAAAAGCTTCACACTTAATAGAAGGCTACTAAGGACTTCCACGCTTCCCTCCAAACAGCATTCTGAGTTCTGCTTTTACACTTTTCCAAGGGTTTTACAAGCTAGCAGCCATTGCTGTGGAGCAGGAAACCTTCCCTGCACTCAGCAAACACCAATCCACAACTTAAGTGAAATACCACAATTGGTTTTGAGTTACCCCCAAGGACAAGAAAAGAGTAAAGGAAGAGAGATTAAGAAAAGAAAGGATGAAGAGAGAAATAAGGGGAAGAAATATATAGTTACTGCCAAGAGGTCACATGTTAGCAGATTCCAGGAGAGCAGGTCAGGGCAAGATGGCCCACACACACACACATAGAGGATGGTTGATTTGACCCATCATCAAATAACCCACTGAGACACAAATGCAGACTCTAACATTGACTTCTGAATGTTAAGTGTTTGCTTGTGGGGCCTACAATAGCTGGCCTGAAATGACTGTGCATAAATATCTAGCATCTTTTTTTTTAAAGTCTTGGCCTCATCACGAAAGTAGAACTGTTAACAGAAGATTCATTTACAAATATAATTCAATAAGAGTTCCAGAGAATGGAAATAAATGCAGGTTATTTTTGCTTTATTAAAATTCCCCCAGTTCAGACCCTCAGGATGTGTATACAGACTTTACCAAAACACAGTTTTTAAAAGATCTACAAATAGATGGAAGGAATAAGATACAGAATATCGCTGTGGTACATCTATCCCATGCATCCCTTTGAAAGGCTTTAGGACGTTTTGAAGATTATTCAGACTAAAATTTTCTTTTCATCACAGGCAACTCCATCAGGTGTTCATTGCAGAAAGTTATTTGGAGCCTCCTGATGTACTGGGGGTTTTATAGCTACAGGTAGTCATTACCTGTGGTGAGCAACATAATCCAGAGGCAACTAACTGTAAAGATGCTTAGCACACAATATCAGAACAAGCAGCAAGACCCTGAAAACTGCTGGGGCTCATTTGCCACAATAACAGTTTATGCTGTGTGACTGCCAACCTAAAAATATCCCCTTCCTCCACACAAACACCATGCAAGGTGGAATGTATCTGCTTTCTTGTGGATTGCATATTATTCTCACAAATGTGATAATTTTTAGTCCAATATCATGTATACAAGGTATCAGTCCACATTCTGCAAATGTAAATCTGTATGTGCAATTCATTCTAGCTCGCCTTCCTTTACTAGAGGCTGGAATGATTATTGATAGGACATACATTCAAGTACACATCAGTTGATAATATTTGACAAGCAGCCTATAGAATTGCAGATTAGTTCAGCTGTCATTAGAATCCTAGAGTTATATATTATGTTCAGATCAACATGCTTTGCAGTGAACTTGACAGGAAAAATAACACACAAAAATAACCACCAAAGAAACCAAACAAACTAAATAGCCAAAAAAAATATTTCTATATCCAGATATTCCCATCTGCTCTTTTGTTTCCTCTCTGAATATGATTTATAATGAACCATAAACAGGAGTAAATACATTAAAAGTCATGTAAACTTTGGATTGCAATATTGCAGTCTCACTAACTTCATGTTGATTAATACATTACAAAAATGATTACAAGATGTCTCAGTTGCCCGTATGGGCACATATGAGTAAAATTAGAGAAGGATTTAATTTAGTAAGTAGAATATATTAAATAATTTTACTTTCTATTCCTTCTAAATGTTCTAAGAGTTTTCAGGGAAATATATTTCTGAAAAGAAAAACAGAAAGGAAAAAGAAAAAATTAAAAGAAAAAGAAAAAAACAAAAAAGGGGAAAAATAAAATGAAAAATAAAATTAAAGAGATTCCTACACATGGAAGCTCAAACACCTGCACTTTGTGCTATAACCTCCTCCAGAAGAGCAAGACACAAGAACAAGGAGCAAGAAGAAAACAGGTTTCCCATTACACTAGCTACAATATACACAGAAATATGTCAACTTATTCCTATAGTGACCTCTAAAGAAAAGAATGTCATCTAAAGGGAGATTGTCAGCATGAGCCTGAGAAAGAGAGTCAGCTACTTTTCAGTATTTTTGAACTTAACTCATATATTAAAAGACTGCCTGAGAGCCTTTGGATCAGTGACAGTAAAGCACTAGCAATATTTTATGTGGGAACTAACTCTAGGGAAACACAATTTGATTTTATTTTCATGAATGTGTGAGTTCTGTTAATAGCACAGGTAACATTATTTTGCAAAGTTGAATTTCTGCTCCCAAATGGGATGAAAACAGTTCATAAATTCTTACTAGTGTTTATGGAGCTACACAGCAAAATGTTAAAATGCAAATAGTGGAAAGCTGAGCTATTCTTTTGGTATTCTGAGACAGAAGACAGTATTCTGTGGAACTCGTGAGTCTAGTCTTACTTCCTAGACTCAAGCTCTCACTTTATGAAAGGATCATATTTCCCTCTCTCAAAAAGATGTTCTGTTGATTATGACTTGAATGTCTCTCCATGCATTGCTGAAAAGCCTGGCAATCTACATTGCCTGCCCCACCTCTTTCCTCTTTTCCTAGGGTGCTCCTGCTCCTGGCACCAGCTCTGCTGTTGGTTTGACTGAAGTGGTCAGAGAGAAACTCTCTGGCCCAGCACCTGAGTGCAGCTCAGTGACTGCTGAGGAGGGAAGAGGTACTAGCAGAGCATTTGGGTGTCACAACTGTTAACCCATTGTTATTCAGAAAATCCTAATCACAAAGAAAATAAATCTTAACAAAGGCAGAAATACTTCATCTTTTAAGCTTGCTTTCTTTCTAGCTAGGAAAGTTGCTTAAGTAATTCTTGGAGGAGCAAACAATCCAAAAGACAAAAAGTTGAAAATGGTATAAAGAAGAAAATAATTTTGGAGGAAATACTTTGAGTCATACCTCCAGTTGGGCAAAGATCATGGAACAGGGGTCTAAGAACAGCAATATTTGTTATAAAGGGAATAAGCACTGCCCCATGTCTCTTCTTGAAGTTAAAACAGGACTGAGCAGTTAATGCTTCAACACCACCTTGCTACCATACAGAACATGGCACGGTTACAATGCAGATCACTGGGGACTGGCTGACAGTTCTGCCAGTCTGATTAAAACAGTCAGAGCAGATTTGAGACCCTTGAGGACAGCTTTGTTCTGAGTGTGGTGCATGACCATTCTCTGTCTATGACTATCAATATAATGTCTGAATGTTTTCCCAGCTTGGTTCTTCCTGTCCTCAGCTCATATTTGTTCAGGGACAGGGAGCAGAGCCAGATCAAGGGTTTGGGATGAAGCCAGACAGAACTTGATTAACTCACTTGCCTCTACAATAATTATCATAATGAAGACTAATGCATTAATTAGTGGTTTAGAAGACAGAAAGAGTTGAGATATTCTTCAATTCATCCTAGAAAAACAAATGGGTATTTAGCTTTTGACTTCATTAGCTTGTGTATTAGCCTATGCTTTAGCCAAGCCCTTAGGTTTTAACAAATGCCATAGAACTGACAGGATGCTTTCTGGATGGATGTTTGTGTGTCAGTGATCTAACAGCACAACAAAGCAAGGTCAGGCTTTAATCTTCATGTAAGTAACGTTTAAGAGTCATGGCAAAGACCCTACTACCATACTTTACTTAAGAAGGGAAAAACATAAATTCTGACCATCTATTTGGTTTTTAAAGAAATTTAATTTCATACATAAAGTAAAATGCAAAAAAACTTCATAGCAGTTCAAATGTTTTCCCTGGATTTCTCTGTAACACCTTGGCTTGTTAAAGCAGAGACCTAACAGTTAAGTACTCCTTGTCAACAGAGGCAAAGAGGAGTTTTGGAGTCCATCTGAATTGCATCAGGAAAATGGAAATAGCACTCTGAGGCATGGAAATCACAGTTCTGAATGATGCAGGTATAGACAGATTGATGTAAAGTAAGAATCTCAAATTCTCCTTCTATTAACACAAAACAAAAATCTTACAGGGAAGGATAACTTCAAATCCTGCAGTATGAGCTGATTCAGGATCTATGTTAGGTTCTTTGTCATCATAGTTTCCTACAATGTACTCCTTTATGACATTACAACCTTTTTTAATTTAGATTAAAACCCCACATCTCTCTCAAGTCTTAAAGACTTTGCAGTCAAGGTTCTGACTTTGAGTCATTACTGACATGATGTTTACTTCAATACAGAGCATTCAAAGGATTCTGCATGGTCATGCTCATCATTCATAATGAAAATCACATAAGCCTGTGGCAATATGATGTGCGGTACTTAAAAATATTTCAACTCCTCACCAGTTACAGGCTACAAACCTGTTTAGTCTGCACATGTTCAATAGATTGAACTGCTAAGGAAATAAGGAATGTTTTTCACAAATAGATATACTTGAAAAACATCAATAAAATCTTCATGACACTTTCCTCTTCGTGTACTGCAGTAGTTTTGATGAAAATAATTACAGTACTGTAAGAAGATCCGCTTAAAGAATAAGCAAGGAAATTCAGTGCTTGCCTGAAGCTTGGAAGACCTTAGTCTCATCTCTGGTCACACACAGTCTACATCTCAGCATTCTCAAAGGGCTTTTGTCTCTGTACTTCAGCTCCTCTACTTATAAAGAGGTGTAAAAAGGATTTCTTTTCCTATCCATGGACACACTTGGATAAAACTATTTAAAGATTTCAACAGTTATATCTTAACTGATTCTTAGATACCTTAACTGCTAGGGTAATGGGTTTGTCGTAAATCAGTATGTATTTTATCCAACTTAAAATTTTCAAGAAGCTTTCTAAGGTCTTGGATTTTAAAAAAAAAACCAAGAGTCACACAACATCTAGGTGAACATTTAGAACATAGTATAACTTCACTGAGCATCCTGGGCCTGACATTCTTCCCAACAGACAATGAGCAGACATAATGGGCATAAAAATACAAGCTTAAATCTGACCTTTAGCTCCCCATTTTGCAAAATTTTGGCAGATCTTTAACTGTATGTCCCTTGGTAGCCTGATGGAATTTGTGTTTAACTCTCTTTGATTAATGCACTTACTATTATACTGCCTTTTTAGAAATAGTTATAGAAGTACATATAATAGAAGATATACTTTCACTTACTAATTTTAAATGATTCTTCTTAGATAACTTAAAATATATGTTTACCCCTTAATTAATTTTAAACACTCCCTGGTGTGTTGTAATACTGTTCTTAACACAGGTTATATATTGAATGTGCATGTCTGCATTTGTGAGCAAAATATAAAAAGAAATAAAACAGGAGATGTTTTGTCAAAGTGTAAGTGAAAGAAACATGTCAAACTGGTACAGAGTGAGACCATCACAAGGACAAAGACACAAGAGACAGTGGAATTAGGCCGGCCCCTCTAGTACATTCTGAGAAGCGTTAAAGCCCTAAGCCGACATGCCCCACAGTAAAGCAGCAAAGTGCTGAGGACCCAGAACCCTCTTTACAATATTGCTTCTTTAGTATTTTTCCAAACCCTGCAGCTAGTGCAAGGTGCAGGCAACCTTAGCAACACTATTTCTATGATATCCTAATGACATGTGCAGGCTAAAAAGAAGCTGACCCAGTTGTGCTTCCCTCACATGCTAGTTCCATTCAGAGAATCTCAAACACAAGTATAAGCAAATATGCACCAAGTGAAGGGAGGCATTCTTACCTTTTCTACAGTTTACAAGGTACTGCACATTTTAGTTTTTTAGAAGTCAGACTTAGTAACTAATAGAAATACTTAGAAGTGACGGATGTTTTCTCTTTTTCTCTAAAGGCATCCTTTAAGATAAAAGTAGCATTTTTCTCTGCTTCAGAGGTAGAAAAACTGAAAGTGAGGGCAGTAAAACGTGCTGTGCAACACATCACAAGCAATGTGTGGCTGCCCTTGGTATACAACTTTGCTCTGTTTTCCTCATTCCTAATCTCATGTTTTCATCCCATGCTGAGAGCATGTCACACTGCTGATGAGTGTAGAGGCAGATGTGGCTCCCAAAGGATGCTGAGAGAGAGAGAAGTGCTGATTACCAACCTCTGCACATTGTCTTTACTGCAGGACTGTCTCCTGTGCAGCTCCCCTCCTCCACCCCTCCACACCCATTTCACCTGTGAAGCCTTTATTTTCCTTGTTTAATAATGTCTAGCCTATAATAAAGCAATTCATAACTGAACATATCTGTGTGCTTTTTAATTATGAGGATGTATACTGCAAACAAGATGAAAGTATTCTTGGCAATAACTCCATAAATATGTGCTATGCATTATTGTGGTGGGGGGTCCTAGTTGACAAATTGCCAGAAATTAACTTTTTGACTTCAGGAGCCAATAATATTTTTTTGTCAGCTGAAGATGGATGCCAGCTCTGTCAATGCTAATTATGTAGTGCAGAAAATCAGAAACTGAACTGAGAATATTCAGTTATTTATCCCTATTGATCATAATTGATGACTATGATTATTTACCAGTAAAATGCCACAGGCTAATCATTCCATCTTCAAACCCCACCTCCTCAACCCCCCCAGTTTTCATTGACTTGACATGATTCATCACCCATGTTGAATAAGGGAACAGAAAATTAATACAAAACCCATGGATATCCACAACCAGCAGAACTGTAATCTTAAGCTAAAAATTTTTTGTGAATGGTGTGTCTTTGGAGAGTCATATCCTTCAGAGGACTCTTGCTGAGTAAAAAGGCTCCTTACTGACTAGCAGGGAAAAAAAAAAATGAGTTGAACAGTGAGGTCTGTTTTGCAGCACTTTTCACTTACACTGCAGAAATTACTGAATATCAGCACTTCAAAATTACAAACATGTGCAGCACCTGGTTCCTGAACAAACAAAGCACAACATGGGACTCTCCCTTGATGACTTATTTTTGATGAAATCATTGAGCCAAGGCAGAAAGCTTGAATTACAAAAACAGCATCCTGAATAGGCGTGCTTATTCCTGCTTCAATTACCTTTTCTCAGTGAAGGCTGCCTATTTTATCAATAGCTCTATCAACATTTTAAAACCTCCTCAGAGTAATTCAGATTGTTGAATGTAAATAAGCCACCTGCCTTCAAAGATCAAAACAAGATTCACTTATTTCTTTATTTATTTGTTCATTCATTCATTTAAAGTGATAAAGATAAAGCCCTGCACACAAATAACAAAACGCTCCCTGTCTCTTTATTTAATCTCTGTTTCTGGTAATTCAGATAATGTTCTAACTGAAAACTTCCACTGGACAAATATATTACAGCAAAGGAACTTAATGTTTTGTGTGCTTACCTACATAATATCAGATGAATAGTGATGCCATGCAGAATTTCATGTTTTGTGCATGTGTTGCCCAAACAATTCGCTGCAGTACAAGGGATCTCTAGGAAAGCCATGACAGGATCACAGACCCTCTTTTCAAGGAATGCTATCAATATTACAAGGAAAGCATTGCCATTCAAAACACCCCGTGGAAGACAGTTCCTCTTTTGTCATAGGTGGTGTGCACTGAAGTATCTACCTTTATGCTCAGTGCTGGTAGAAGGTTGAGAAACATGGGGTCCAGCACAAAGCAACCTCTTCTAGAGCGTAAAGTTATCTGAGTGACAGTAATGCTCACATATGGTTTTTGTTTGGGTGAATGATATCAAGCTCCTCTTTCCTTCCCTCTCAACATTTTCTTCTGCCATAAGAGTAAATACAGACTCTAACAGAAAAGAAATATGACAGACTCATTAGCATGAATACCCTTGTCATTTTAACCTTGTGCTGTCAGACCCTGTCAAGCCTTATTTTCCTGCTGCCTCCTTTTATGCTTTCTCGCATCTACCCTCATCTCTAGCTTTCCCAAGCTGGCACCAGGAATAGATTTTAGTGCACATTTCACAAGCCAAAACTGACTTCTGAATTATCTGGAACTCTGCACATTTTCTACAGATTCATGCTTGACTATCATTTATCTGCAAAAGAACTAAAAGCTCATTTTCATTTTTCGTTGTCTTAGTATGTACAACATAAAGCCAATATATATGTACTTTTGAACTCTGAGGCAACTTTTACCTGACTAACTATATTGACAGTACATTTGGCAACGTGGATATGAGGAATTTCATACTCTTGTAGCAGCTCACAGTCTCAAAGCTGCTTTCTATCACAGCTGCCAGTGGGAGCTTTGCCATTGGCTTCACCAGGGACAAGTTCAGGTTTCATATTTGTAATAAAGACATTCATAAGAAACAATTTGATATCTTTTTAAAAGCTCCCCTATTACCTTTAATACAAATGAAATCACTTATATTGACTATATTCCAGTATACAACTTTAATTATCTCCCAGATGCCAACATTTTCTCACTGTGTTTATTTGAAAGTTATTCTAAGAACACAACTCTCAGAACGTTCCTTTCAAATCCATGCTTCTTAAATAACAAGTTTTTGGTTTCAAGGCAAATATTCTCTGTTATTTATTCAGGTTTTCTTCCACTGGCATTGTTCAGAAAAAAAATTGAGATTTGATGGCAACACATATTCCCATACACCTGTGTCAAACATATTCCTTTTTCATGTGCAGCACAGTTGGGATTATACCATAATGACAAGCAAACAAGACTTACATGTTTCTCACAAGCATTGGAAACACACAGGCAATGATACACCTACTCTTAGATCAGTGAGTATGATTTGAAATGGAGATTTTGGTATTTATAGTATCCCACATGGTTTGGGACATGTTCAAGAAATGTAGGAGCATTTTACGTAAAATAAGCAGAAATGCTGCAAAAGACGATTATAGTGTAATAGAAACTATAGTTTATTATAGAAAACAGTTTCAGATAGGCTACTCTGTGTAAACATTATGGATCAATTTAGGTGAACAGATCAGTCAGTGGAGAAGAGGCTCTTGAAAGAAAAATAAGCAGATGGTTCATTGGCACATAATAAATCTCTATATTCTCATCCCATGCTGGTGGGAGATGGGGAGAGGGAGACTTAGAAAAGAAAAAAATGTTTTGAAGGAAACCAAGTGCACAGATGGGAATTTCAATTGAAAACTGCATGCAATCAGGTTCAGAGTTTCCACTTGATTCCAGTATTTCATAATGGAGATACCTATCCTAAATATCATTACCGAGCTCATGAACTGTAGCATGGCAAGAGTAAAGGACACTGAGACTGGGAATTAATGTCCTTCTATGAGGTTGTTCCATGTATGTTGAAGTGTTGTTTTGGAGATAGTGGCAAAGGCATAGTGAGCCAGTTAGGCACATGCCATACGCAGAATCTGAACTATTTTTAAAATAGAACAAAACAAATCTGAGTTACTATCATGTCCAACTACCAGAAAACAGTGACTAAGGTCAAAAATTATGCCCTCTGTACTACTCATACAGTTCCTATTTACATGCCTATCACTTTCAGAGACATAATCACGGGCTGATTATTGGTATTAAAAAGATGGAGACATCAAGGGAAGGAGAATGGTATGTGTATGACAAATACAAAATCTAGCCAGATTTAAAGGGGAAAATTTTAAAGTCTGCGCATTTCATTGAATCATTGTAACTTTCTATTTTTAATTTTTCCCCTCTCAACAGATACATGCAACTAGAAGAAAGAGATAAAAAATTCTAACTTTCTCCCATGAATGTGTAATTTCTCTATGGATGAGTAACAAGTCTTAAATCTCAGTTTTAGCTAGAAACTGTTCTAGTAGATGTTTTTAAATGTTGGGGGATTTTTTTTTTTTTTTTTGAGATAGTGGCACACAGAGAGAAGCTTTGAAACCAAAATTTTTCTAGCAGAGAAAGAAGAAATATTTGGTGATATCCGAATATTTTTTAGAAACCAATGGAATTATACTTAACAATTTCTTATCCATTTCCAAATCCTGAAATAATTCTTTCTATTTAATGATGGGATGCCCAAGAGGATTTACAGTAGAAGAGGTTTGAGAGATGTATTAAAAATGTAAATGCTTACTTGAAGTAGATCAAAACAGCAGCAGCTTGAGTCTTTAAATCAGACCTCCAGCCTGATTTACAAAATCTCTTTGAAATGGATGAAAAAAATGGTAATAACTAAATTTCCTTTTAAATACCAATATTCAAAATTTAAACCTTAATATGCCTATTCAGACATTATCCCAGAAACATTTAGATATATTTCCTGAGACACAAGTTTAGTAATATCTTACATTGTGTCAGACACACCGTTCTCAAAGTTCAAAAATATCATTCTCCAAACACATTAAGCTACCCGACTTCAGAATTCATCAATGAAGTCAGAAAGGTCAATGGACAGCTGCAGACTTTGAGCTGGTGTGCACACTCTTGTAGGGTAACCAGCTTTCCTGATCTCCTGACCTGCAGGCTAATATTTTTGCATAGCCAAAAAGCACAAAATGCCCCACTGAAAGTCTCATGGAATGAGAGTTTTGGGGCCATCTCACTAGAGGAGTCAGAACTCCATTGCTAATGGAAATGGGATGTTCAATTTGGTCTCTGCAGCTTTATTGCCGGTTCTGGGCTGGGCTTTTAGATTTATTGGATTCTGAATTCTGTGAACTAAACCTGCTCTGTGAACTAGCTTTTTGGCCGTGGATATTTAGCTTAGCAGTTATTGCTACTGCTTGAACAACTGTAAAAGCCAGCCCTATTTACCCACCATTGGTGCTCCATTG
>JAWWMO010000083.1:55385304-55413799 GCA_035047845.1 Dendrocincla fuliginosa
TTTAGCTTAGCAGTTATTGCTACTGCTTGAACAACTGTAAAAGCCAGCCCTATTTACCCACCATTGGTGCTCCATTGCCCTTAATCTCTCTCTCACACACACAAAATCTGCTTGTGTCCTCACTTACAGCTCTGGCACTACACTCACTGAAAACATTCCACAACCACTCAAGATACAGTTCAAAATTCCTTTGGAGCATCAGGTTGCAACCCAGAGAGTTTCAGATGTCATCAGGCTATCTAATACACACCCCAGAAACAATTAAACTGTTATTCTTTCAGAAACAATTGAGGATTCATCAAAACACAAATTCAATTAATCCATGTCAGCACTGGATACATAACTATCTGCACAGAAACAAAGAGCTTCAGCAGGAGAGCCTGGTGCACACTGGTCTATCAGCAGGTGATCTCTAACCAAAGGTGAAATATCCTGCCTGTCAGTGCTGAGGGATCCCACTCCAGGCTGCACTTGGTTACTCAAGTCCCATTTTTACCTTACCTTAGTTATTTCAGGCAGGTCCCTCATAGAACGTGTACAGGTCCTTAGCTTGGGTTTCGAGGTTACCTGCCATAGTAGGGTTGGTATAGCTTTGGTATATATCCAAAGGTTTCAACAGCGGAAAGAAACTGGAGCTGGAAATTTGTATTCAGGGAGAATGTAGTTTAATCACCCGAGTGCCAGTTCTAGGAAATTTCTTCTGTGTAACAGTGAGACTCAAGGACTGTGTCTCCTCACTACAGAAGGAGTAGAAGAGAATTAGAAGGGTAGAGAGAATTTCTACTGTGAAAAGTTTTGCATCATTATCTGTATGTATATGAGGTGATGCCAACTGAGAGTGCAGAACAATAACCAAAACAAGATAAAAACCTCCTCTTTGACCTAATGAGAGGCTAAGACAGCAGATATTTTTGAAGAAAATATGTTTGGCCTGAGTATGCACATAGAAACAGCTTTTTAATTTATCACACCAAGTGGAGATACAGCAAGTCTTGCTGAAGGGCCAGATGGCTTGAGTTCTTAATTAGTATATCCAATTTGTTATTCTTGCAGAATAGATCACTCTCATCTTCACATAATCAGTTGCTTTTCCTCAGGTTTCACATTAAGTTACTGGAAACAGGTAGTGAGAGTACAATTGCTGTAGGTGTAATGGGTTTCTCATTTTATTTAACACAACCTTCATTTCAAAAATTCTATAACAAGCAGTTTGTATGGCCTAGAAGAAACAGGTATACTTACACATTTTCCTTACTATGGATACTCCAGGGAATCAGGGAGAAGCTATCTCTCAGGGGGTAGGAAAAAGGAGATACTGTGTCCTTAATTTATTCTACCTCCATCTCTGGGTAGACTGAAAAATATCTCTGGAAGAAGGTTTCTAACAAAAAAACCAGGGAGCTTAACCTAAACATTCCCTGAAACACCAGCCTCCTTCTGAATCTGTGAACCTGGGACAACTGTATTTCCTGGATCAACCAACTCTGAAGAATAATAGATCTTTCAAATGTTTTCTAAGTCATTGTTGTCAGGTTTTGATGCTTTGGGCTTAGAATTTGTGTATAAGGTAAGAAACAGTAAGAAGAACAATACTGCAGTCAGGCTGTATCAGAAGTGGAAAACAGCTTCGCCCTTAAACTCATGAGAAAACCTGTATCTGATGACCAACCACACTGTAAACCTTCCACTGGTAGCAACTCCTTGTATATAGTTCCAAGCCTATCAGAGATAAAAAGCTCCTTGCCTTCCAGCAGAAATAGTATCATTTCTTGCTCCTTTCTTGCCTTTCTTTCCTGTTATTTCAACCAAGTCTTAAGAAGAGAATATACCCGGTAATAGAAGATGACTGGTTCTCTTGGAAAAAGGGAAATTGGAATATCATTTGGCATTTTGCCCAAGAAATCATAAGCCCATGTACAGTGCCTTTGATGTCAACTTCAGATGTGGGGCAGTAAAATGTATGTCACAGGAAATGGACAGTAGTTGCACAGACGCCTAAGGAAATCTGACTACACAAGCCCAGTACACATGAAAGTCAGCAGAAGCCTTAAATCATATTCAGTATACTAAAGATGGACATTTTGGTGGCGGTGGTGGTGAAGTAGCTTGCACTTTTGCTCTTCCGGTGCACCAATGGGATTTTTCTTTGGTCTCCCTCTGACAAGATCTTGTAGATGAAACATTTGCTTTCACATTCCATTTTTTCCCATGCCAGAAGCAATCTTCTCTTGCTGAAGGTAGCTCCAAAAATAATAATGATTCCTATGTACACTAAGGAGTATTTAAAATGAACTTTATAGTGAGCACATTCATAATGTATAACAGTAGTGGTACCTTAGGACACGTCATCACACTGATTTCTAAAACAGCACAAAAAAGCGATCACCCTTATGCTGAGAGCCTTGTATTAGGATCTTACTCGACCTCCACTGCAGAAGAAACTATTAGGTTAACCCTCTATGGTTTTTTGTTTAATTTCAAAAGCAAAATCAAGTTTTGGAGTACAGAAATATGAAGAAATGAGAGCAAAAGTACAGGAAGTTACAGGTTAAGCAGAATAAAATAATTCTTCTTTGCTTTGGTGTCTGCTTTTTCTTCCATAATAATAAGCTAAATAAAAAAATATACAGTAAGAAAATGAAAACCATAATATGCACATACATTGATATAAAAAATGGGTATTTATTGTTCCTACTTGGATCTTAATGCTCCCATTGTTCCTCAGAAAGGGAGTTTTTAGTTTAAATCATTCTTCTATTCACTCCAAATACTTCAAAAGGAAACAGTCATTCCTTAAGCTTAGATGTTCTTTTCAAACAGATAAGTAGCATGACACTTTTGGTTATCTTTACAGCCCTCTTCCATGGAAAGCTGTTTTGTTCTATTCAGTTTAGTGAGATAGTATATATGCAACTGTCTCTGATAGTTCCTTTAACAGTGAGCCATCCAATTCCCAAATTGCTTCTTCCTCTTTATTCACAAGGCCACAGCATTGTGCATGCAGATGGTGGCAGGGTCTGGATGAGCCAAGACACAGTAGCATTCCAGATTTTCTGCGACCCACATTTCCCTTATCATACTGCACCAATGGAGGTCTTTGCAGTATGTTTTCTATTGCAATAAGAAGAAAAAACATTTCTGATTCAATATTAGGAACTTTCTTTTTCATACAGAGGCACAAAACCTAACAGTCAGACAAGGTATTCCTGAACTTTGAATCTGCTGTTATCAGAGAAAGAAATGGTGACACAAAAATTGAGATCCGGATTAATGAAATCTCATTGAGCTCTAAATATTGATATGAATCCTAATACAGACTGATGGTTCCTGGAGGTCCTCCTGACAAACCTTGGAGCTTGACTTTAAAGTGCCAAATCTATTTAATCTCCACATTTTCCTGATCATGCCCTACACATATTATCATCTTGTCTTTTATGCACATGTATTCTCAATGTATCATTTTATTGTTAAAACCTTTCACACAGGGGCACTATACCTGCAGTGGGGGTACTTTATTGCTGCTATGTCAGACCTTCATCACAAAATTATTATAGTATTTGCAGACTCAGTAGGATAGAAAATCGAATGATTTAGCTAGTCCATATTTTTCAAACCACCATTTCAGATGTGAATGGAAAGGGAAAAATATTCTTTATAAAAAGGGTTTGGAATGTTTCACAAAAATTTCATTAAGACACCGTTAAGGCCTATAGAAAAGGGTCAGCTTGTAAAAGTGGACAAATGAATGGTTACATATCGCAATACCTGCGGAGAAGAGAGGGACGACATACTCCCAGTGGGGAGAAGCAGGAATGGCAGTTTATTTGGGGGGGAGGGAGGGAGACATCAAACTTATAGAGGGGTCTGAGGGAAGTTTCTAGAAGGGAAGTGAACTTGGGTGGAGACTAACAATACATGGGAATGGAGGGAAGGAACAAGACCATAGGGAAGATGAGGGGAGGAGATAACCTTATATAGCTGGGTTGCAACCCATCAAATATAAACCAATCAACTACAGGGTTACATTGGACCAACCGAGAACAAGGGTACATGAAAGGAAATACAGAACTGTAATAATTAACATTTTAACTTATTCCAATAAACTATAAAATATGAAAAACCAGGATCTTCTTTCATTTCTTGCTGGGAGATTGGTTCTTCTTCTGGAGCGGATACTTTACTAATTCCAATTCTTCTCCAATTTCAGGATCACAACAATCTCATTCTGTACTTTCTTCTTTTGGTGGTAATTCCTTAATGCCACAGTTACATGAGAACAAATGTACAATGCCTTAAATTTCCCTCTTCCGCTCACATAGTATAAACTTTTTGTGGATATTACCTTGGCTGGTACCTTTCTTAATTTTTTTTCCCCTCTCAATTGCACCTTTGTTCTAATCTTTTCAGAGCTTCAGAACTGTCAAAGAGCATAGATATTTCCCTGTGTTTACATTACAGGGCTAATGGATGTTCTTAAGAGAATATTTAAGCATACTAAATCCCAGAGTCAGTCCTTGTCATTATTATTCTTGCTAAATTAACTTGGACTGGGCTTCGTATATTCCTGTTGTGCTTGCAGAGATACAAGCTCAGAACACTCATTGATAGATTAAGCCTTTACTACAAGGGTGGTGAGACACTGGAACACCTTGCCCAAGAAGCTGTGGATGCCCCAGCCATGGATGGGGCTCTGAGCAACCTGCTCTAGTGAAGGCCTTCCTGCCCATTGCAGAGGGCTTGGAACTTGATGATATTTAAGGACCATTCAATACCAAACCATTCAATTATTCTATGCGAAAGCCTTAATTGTGCTGTACTCGACACTTCCAGGCCTCAGTCTTGACTCAAACCATGCTGAAGCATTACCTCCCTTGTGTTTCTGAGCATTTACTAAAGAATTTTATATACAAGTATACAAGTATCTAGAAATTTCTATGTTTATATATATGCATGTGTGTACATTTCTATATGAAAGTGTGCATACATGTGGATGAATAATGCAGAGAATAGATCAGATAGATATGTAAAGACAATGAACTCAATAACATGTTCTCTCTTTGACTGAACTCTATACATTGTGAGAACACCCCTATTTGGACAAAGCTGTCCTGGAAACCGCAAGATGGTCTTTCAACCCTCAGAAAAACAAGTGGACAATAAATCTTTCTGACTTGCATATTTTGCGAATGTTACCTGCTTTAGTTCCTTATTTCTAGAAACATAAAGTTTTAGACAGCATAGTTGTTCTTCTCTGGTAAAATGAATAGGTTTTACTACAGTGTCTAGACTCAGACTTTTAGCAACACTTTCAACCTTTTTTCCTGGGTGTTGGGATATTTATTTGTATAACAAATAACACAGTTAAGGTTAGATACTCAATGTCTGCTTTGCCTCAGTCTTTACCAACAAAGTCTCTGAAGCCTTTCTGCCTAGATATAATGTTCAGAGAAGAGACAATCTACTGGGAGTGGAAAAGAATTGAGCCAGGGATTGCTTGATAAATCTCAACCTATGCAAGACCATGGCACCTAATGAGATGTATCTGTGGGTGCAGGGAAAGCTGACCGATGTCACAGTGACACTCTGTCATCTTTGAAAGATCATTTAATGAGGGAAGCCCACAATGGCCGAAGAAAAACAAATTTGGCACTCATCCTCAAAGAAAGCGCAACGGATGACTCAAGGACCTACAGGCTGCCTTGCCTAATTTCTGTGCCGAGAAAATCATGAAATGAGTCCTCTTGATGCACATTCCTGGGTAGATGAAGGAATTAGAAGGTGACTGGAATGATAACTAGCATGCATTTACCAAGGATCAATGCCACAAAATCAAGCTCCTTACCTTCTAGATGAAAAGACTAAAATTGTACATGAGGAATGAGCAGTGAAGGTCAATTACCTTGATATTAGCCACGGCTTTTTACAGGATGTCTCAGACTGTCCTTAAAATCAAGTTAAAACACCATGGTCTAGATGGGTGGACTACTAGATCCTTAAAAAATGGTTCAAAATGGTATTGGACACTGGTTAAAAGCAAAGCACTGCAGGGCTCTACAGTAGTTTAACACTTACCTGGAGGAAATGGAGTGTCCTTTCAACAAGTTTGTAGAGTGTTCCAAACTGAGGTAAACTATGAGAATATACAGAAGTAAGGCAAGGCTGGATGGCTGTGGAACAACTGCTGCTGGTAGCAGATGGGATGCAACAGATATAAACTGAAACAAGACAGTTCCATTTGATGAAACTCCCCTATGAGGGGAGTCAAACAGTGGAACAGTCTGCTTGGAGAGGTTATACAATCTCCAGCCTCAGAGTTTTTCAAGACTCAAGAGGATGACTCCCTGGACAACATGGTTGTAGGTCAACATTGGCCCTGCTTGGAACTGGAGGTTGGAGTAGAGACCTCCCATGGTGCCTTTCAACCTACTGATTCTATCTGCTACATATACACATCTGTGTTACCACCTCCACCTTAATGCTCATACACATTTAGTCTTTCTGCTTAAAAACACAAAAACACGAAGAGATTTTACACTCTCTGTAGACATCCATTGTCAAATATAATCCACTGACCTACATAGTGCCAAAAAAAAAAAAAAGGCTGATACTGTCTGCCTCTTTAAATTCCCTCTTTGTGCAATAAGAGGGTCATAAATTTTGCACCTAAATTCAGTTGTCATTTTCCCAAGGAAACATCAAAGAACACTGCTGTCTTTAGAACTGACAAAGAATTCATGTTCAAATCAAAACAAGTTTAATGGAATTTTCTATTCTTAACAGCGAGGTGGGGAAAGGAGTTTTTATTGAATGCTCTATTTTGCTCCACACAGAATGTGTCAGTCATTTGCTGCATAAATAAAGTAAGTAGGAAAAAGGAGGCATTTTGCCAGGCAAAGATGACCCATGAATACAGAACTATGATTAGTTTAATTTAAGAAATTAACATTAATGAGATGGATAAGATACATTTATTAAAGATTAATGACCCATTTATTCAGCTTTAACCTCTTCCTACAGACCTACACAGCTCAAAGCACCTCCTCACTTGCTTTCCCACCCACTTTACTTGTATGTGGCATCACCACTAATCTTGGTGTCATTTGAAGATAATGTCTCCTGTCAGTGCAATATTGTGTTTCAGTTATTAGTTTTTAAGTACGTGAGTGTAGAAGGCTTTGGCCTCCAAAATACATTTGTTTTTCTGAGCCATCCTGAACTCTCAAGTATGAGAGAACTGGGCCAAGATATCCCTAAATACTGCTGTTTTCATGAAATCACTACAGTGAGCAAAACAAACAAATTACAAAAGACATATGAAAAACCAAAGGGCTTTTACAAATTCCAGGTCAGGAGCAGTATAGTTTCAAGTTCCATTTTTTTGAATTGCTCTCTTGGAAAGAGTAGGAACATAATTGACTTCTAGTCCCTCTCTCACGGATGGGTAAAGCCACTGAAAAAGTAATGCCAGGAAAGCTACAATGAAACAGCACACTTGCCAAAATCCTCAAGTCCTTGCAGTCGGGCTTTGAGCCAGGTCATAGCATTTAGAAAGCAACAGCAGCAGTGGAAGATTGTCTCCCCATGGCAGTGGATTGACTGTTTCTTAATGCTGAAATTACTCAAACTCAAGGTAGTCTCCAGTAGTCAGTCCCTGAGGGCTGCTGTCCCATTTAAGTGACATTTATAAAGACAACGTTTATAGTTGTACAGTGAATTACTATCATGAGGACCCAAAGAGTAGTAATGCCAAATTATCTCTACTAAAGACTAGTGATAAAATAGTAAAGAGAGTTACAACTACACTCCTTTTAAGGGATGAATGGTGTTTTTTTTTTTTTCTTTTTATAAGAAATCTTGTCCTGTGCTGGTTTAGGTTGCACGTGAAAATGCATGACCTGTGAACATGCAAGGTACAGTATCCATATCAGATCAATTATGAAACCACCTCATCTGGAAGTCTATCAGGAGCAGAGACCTGCCAACAGGCTCCAGAGGCATATGGACAACATCATCTTCCTGGGACACAGGACACCATATGTACTACCTGATTTCAGCACTTGACAGCTGAAGCTGAAACACAACCCAGCATAAGCATTTCCTACCACAAGTCAGCTAAATGCCAATTAATACATTTATAGATGTTATTCCATAAATTCTTTAAATGTCTATTCCATGACATAAATTTTTGAGTTTTATTTGTGTTCTGGTTCCAGTTACTTGATGTCCTAGCATTTCCAGCCACAGTTTCTACTGTGACTCACCTGGCAGCCAAGTAACTTGGGGCAAAGTTCCAATTTGAAAAGCCCCTAGGAGAAATAGAGATTTAATCATCATGCTAATTTGTAACCGGGACTTGAGTTTTTTGAAGGAAAAGGTAGTGACTTTACTTTTTGAGTTGAAGAGAAAACAATGCTGTGCTTGCATAGCAAAATCTCTGTAGGCCTTATATGTATTAGAAAGCAAAGAACAGAACAACACCAATACAACAAAATCCAAATAAAGTTAACCTAATTCAGACCTAAATGCCACACACAAAATGATCTACATTAATGCAATTTGGATTTGATTTTTAAAAGTACTTGATTTCCAAAATCCCTTTCTTAAAAATCATGTCTGCTTTCCAAATTAGTGTTTTCCATAAGACAATGTTGGAGTCCTATAAAGATTTTGCTCACTTTAATGTTAAGAACAAGAACTTAATAAAGATGTTATTCTCTGAATATTTTCTTATTTTTAAATGAAAAGCAGATTTTAAAGTAGTTTTCAATTATAGGTTTTAATTTTTGCATATCCCTGCTTTTCTTATTTAAATAAAAAGTATGAAAATAAGTTCACTTTGGTTTATCAGTGAAAAACCTGTGTTTCCTCTCCAGCCTTCTTGCAAAATCACATGGTGCTGTGATGTTTAAATGCTTAGATTAGCAAGGGTTAGTCTTATTACTGTAACAGTATTGCCTAAACTGACATGGTTTTAATTCTAGGAAAGAAAGGAAAAGGAGAAATATATTTGAAATGTGTTTGTGAAATATTTTAGGCACTCCTACTTTTATCCAGATCTCCTTGCGTGTTGAGAGCATATCCCCTAGTAAGTTTGTACTGTGATTCTGCATATCTTTTCAAGATAAAGTGGATTATTTCCTTATTTTCCTTTCTTTTTTTTTTCTTTTGTGCCTCATTCCTACATTTTCTGCCAGCCCTAGAGAACATTTCATAGTGAATCCTCTCAAAACCAGTGCAAGTATTTGGAGTGCACGAAATTAAATGTCTGAGTAAGGGTAAATCTGTGTTAACAGCATTTCCTTGGTACAAATTTGCCAGTGCTCGAACTAGAAAAGAAATTGTTTGTGTCTTGAGTTTGGGTCTTATCTTGGAAACATCTAGATATATCTATATCTTTGCTGCCTCTGACATATTCTACTAGTGCAAGTGCAGTTTAAACTTCATCTAATATTAGCTGGAAGTTAAGTGCTTTATTGTAAGCAGAGGAGAACATGATTTATTATTCTGTATATGAAAGACATCTAGCATACCAAAAATCCTATAATTGTCCGTGGTTTTGAATACTCCCTCAATAATCAGCATTGTTACTAGAAGACATAGACTATAACAAGGTAAAATGATAGCAGAGGAAAAGTAACAGTAATGTTCTAAAAGCTTAACAAAAAGGTCAAGTTTACTTTGAATGCATCTCTACATTCACAGCTTGACTCCAAGGCTACAGAAGTTGATGAAAACGCTCTTATTTCAGAGATCTATGGTGTAAGTCCTAATAAATTTCTAACTTTTCAATCTGCTGTGTGATCTGGTCAATTCCAGATTTAATATCTCCTTGAAATTGCTAAATTTATGAAAGGTCATTGTCAAGTACAAATACAAACATCAGCAGCACAAATTTGCACTGAGCAGTAAGCAATAATATCACTCTTCCTACAGGTATTGCTACTATTAACATTTTTATATTACCATCTGAAGACAATTACTGTGATTAAGTATCTTCTAGTCTTTCAACCCTGATCCCAGTGTCCAAAACCTTTGTTATATTTAAGGAACAGTGTTTTCCACATGTTATTACTCTGTGCCGGTACTGCAAGAACACCCATAAATTATCTGTTCTATTACTGATGAACGTTTCTGTTCAGCAGTGTATGAAAAGTTCGTATGGAAGCGGAAGTCATCAGATGATGCTCAACAGTGTTCCTGCATTTGGTGGGAATGGAGCACTGAAGCAGCACTACAGACTCCTACTAATGACTTTAAGGTCCATAATTCGTTATTGGACATCTTTCTAAGTTGGAGGTTCTTAGCAGAGAAAGGCTTGTTATTTCACTGCTTGTTTTGCTCACTGCATTGGACTAAGGCAACTAAAAATATAATATAAATAGTATAAATATTGTTATTGGACTGCCATTAGCACATGTGCACCTATTTCACTGCAGTCAGATTTAATATTCTCTGGGAAAATCAGCAACTGATGGAAGCATTGAGTGTAATGTACTACAGTGAGGCTGTCTTTACTTGGTTCCTGTTATAAATAAAGCCTCAAAATAAGTACATGCCTTTTAAAATTCAAAGTATAGTGTAAACTGATGAAAACTGTGTTGTGTAGTGATCAGGGATAGGACTATAAGGTCAAGACAATTGTGTACAGTTGGGTTTCCTTCTACATTTTATAGTCATGCAAAGTTTGAGTCTGTAACAATTCACTCACTTCACTGTGGATCACTCCTTAACCTTAAAATGTAAATGTCTTTGGCCAAAATCTGGCCAAAGTACATCAACAAGTAAATCAAGAGTCATTGCAAACAGCAGAGGAGTGACCAAAATCCCACTTAAACAAGTTCCTGTTGAAGTCCATCTGTCCTCCAGAAGGCTGGAAAAACACATGCAAGAACATCAAAAAACTGCAAGTGACTTTCTAAAACAGGCTCTTCGTATTGCCTTAAATTGGTTTTCATCCTAACTACATTCATTACATTTTCATGAGTTGGATGCTCCAAGCTGTCTGTGCCACCAGCTCAGTTGCTCTACATGTGTTCTCTACGTTTAGGAGTCAGTGCCCAAAAGCAAGCATTCAATAGGAATAACTAAGGAAGTTTGAAAGGATTAAAGACTTTTGGATCTTTTGCTCACGTCCTCATATTAAACACACTGCAGAAAGTCAGGTTTTGTTTATGCAGGTAGAATGAGGTTTTGTAGTCAGAACTGAATAGCACTTTCTCCTCCATTGTGAGTTAAACACACACACATGCAGAGGAAACAAAAATAGCTCAAGAAAAGAGACTGAGATTTTGAATATGTATAGAATAAGCTATTCATGATAGCAATCATAATGTTTGCTAGTTTAAGGTGACAGAATGAATAGGCTCTACTGTAGCTGAGTAATATAATTTATTAACATTAGCACTGTTCTACATGTGGGATTTTGAAGTAACACTTAACTGGTTTATGTAAAATAAAAAAAGATTAGACTAAAACACCTGAAGGAGTAGATCTGATTTTGCATTCTGATATTAATTTTTTTTAAATCCCTCTTACCCTCTGGGAGGCTGTGCTGGTTTTGTCTGGGGTAGAGCTAATTTTCTTCATAATTGCTGGTAAGGGACTGTGTTTTGGATTTGTGCTGAACACAGTGTTGATAATATAGAGATGTTTTTGTTATTGCTGAACAGGGCTTACACAGAGTCATGGCCTTTTCTGCTTTTCATATTGTCACACTGGCAAGGTAGTTGGGGGTGCATGGGAGGTTGAGAGGAGACACAGTTGGGACAGGTGACCACAACTGACCAAAGGGATAGTTCAGACCATATGGCATCATGGTCAGTGTATAAAGTATGGGGAAGAAGGAGGGAGGGGAGGATGTTTGGAGTGATAGAATTTGTCTTTCCATATGTAATGGGGCCCTGATCTCCTTTAGATGGCTGAACATCTGCCTGCCCATGGGAAACAGTCAATTAATTTATTGCTTTGCTTTGCTTTGCTTTGCATGTGTGGCTTTTGCTTTTCCTATTAAGCTGTCTATTTCAAACCATGAGATTTTTGGCTTTTACCCATATGACCTCCAGAGATCCCTTTCAACCTCAACCACTTTATCATTTCATGTTTGGATCATATGTGATTTTTTATCACAATGCTTAATCTTGTATTGTGCTCTTACATGAAAGGCAAAGTACAGTGGCTTTTGTACATATGAGGTTGCAGTCTTCCCCACAGGCCAACAAAAATACTGTAATTTTTTCAATAAATGCTACAGTTTTACCCAGGGCTAAATTTGGTCTTTTATTGCAGAATTAGTGATTTACTTAACAGAGTCAGAAAGAATTTGGGTATTTCCCAGAGTTTAAGAGGAACAGATCTCCTTTGGAAAATACTGGCAACAGTAGTAACAAGACACCATTACAATTTTGTGGTACTTTAATAATTTTCATCTACCACTTCCATTGCCCAGGAATGCTAACGAAGTCCCACTAGAGGCTGATCTTGTAGCATATCAGTTAAGTATTAGAGTAAGACTTTTAGTCTACATTTGCTGAACCAGAAGATACAGTCAGTTGAAGACAGACATAATCAATAGGCCAAGAAATGCATCAAGCACCATTAGTAAACATGAATTAAGGAAGCACATGTGCATAGAGTTTGTGATGAGTATTGATGAAACTGTCAGTGTAATACCCATGGGATCTGGTATAGTCTGTAAGGGAAGAGGATAAAACATGTTTAAGCATATTTAGTTGACCTAAATGTATTTCTGTCTGACATTTTTATAGACAAGTTAGAAAGGTTTTTGTTATTTACATCATGGTAGTGCACATAAAAGTCTTTGTAACCCATAAGACAATGGCATTGTCAGCATGATATTTAACTTTTGTTATAGAACACAAAAAGGAAAAAGGGACAAAAATTTTAGTAAGGCAGAAAGCTAGCACATCATATTCTCTCATAGTAAAAGTAGTGTTGAGTTTAAAATTGTGGCAATCATTTTTCACTAATCAAAACAAATTTCCATCCCAGATGAGGCATGTCTATATTGTGTTTTATTTAGATTACAGGAAGTTGTAGACTGTGATATGTTGAAACATAAAATAACTTGGTTTATCTACCAAAAAAGACAGTTTGCTCTTATTTCATTATTCTTCCTTTCTCTTTTCAAAAATAAATACTTTCAATAATAGCTAAATATGTAGTGAAAAATAGGGACAAATATATTTCCATTTTATGAGTAATGTATTCTTTCTTTCACATATGACAACCAGAGATTACTTTGGCTTTGTGCTAAATTGTTCATATTTTTCACTGCCTCTGGGATTTTTGACTATGATATTATTCTACAGTTCATGATGTTATGCAAAATAAAGGTAATAAATCCATTTACAATCTCATAATCATTTACCATCTAGAGTTACACAACACCTCAGTTAGAGACAAATTTCTCTAGAAAATCTAAGTGTCATAGATGTTGCACTGTAATTCAAATATATTGCACACTCCAGATTTTTTCCAAAGTGTTCTGTATTATGAGGAATAAAAAGCATTCTGACTCCCCAAGAGACATTGATTTAGTATCAATTTAAAAAAAATCACCTGAAAATGTGCAAAAACTTTAGATACATTATGAGACGTAAAGTAGAAAGGACAACAGACATGGAGAAGAACATTTGAGAATGATATTTATTGATTGCCATTTCCAAAGAGTTCTTTGTTTCTACTTTTCTATGACAGGGTTGCAACAGTCTCAATGTTTTCTGAGTACAAGAATAAGATAATGAAATTATACAGAATAAAGTGTTCATTGCAGCTGAGCACACTACCCTTAGCCTACCAAAAGTATACTGTTGGCTCTACTGCTTCTTCCTGAATATACTTAATTTTCATAGGTTTATTATTAAAAATTCATCTTTAATGGAAAGAAAAGAAAAGGCTATGTTACCTTTTTACAGATATTGTCTGATTCTGGTCAGGTATATTACTTTATTTTCCTTAGTCTAGTGAACTAGCATGAGTGGGCAATGTTTATAATCAGATAGTTTTTTCTTTCAATTTTTGAGTGGATGACAAAGTAGTAAGAAGACTGGAGAATACAAATATTTTTATTTCTTTTTTATATTTGAGAAAAGGGAGGAGGTGAAGAAACCAGGACAGAAAAGAAGCAGAGAACTACAAAACACACCAAAAGGCATAAAAGGAAAGAAATACATCCAGTTTTGATTTTACTCAACATTTCAACTAGTTAATCCCACAGGAAATTTAATGCATAAAATTGCTGATTTCTCAAAAGTAAACCTTCCAAAAATCTGCCTCGATTTTTTTTTTTTTTTAATTTGAACTTGAAATTAACTGGCTCTCTGCCCGTACATGGAACAATGAGCAAACCCTCTTCTTCCACACATTGGTCCTCCTTATGTATCTGCTACTGCTGAGCTGGCAAAAGGGATTGTGTCAATTTGCAGAACGCATTATGCCCTTAATTTCACTGCTTCATAAGATCTGACTATTTTCTGGTACAATTCCCTAGGGCAGGTGCTATTCTTTCTTAAGCAGTCAGAGATATCAAGCATTCTTTTAACTGCTGTGATTTTGTAACATTATCCAGTTTCATCTTATCAATGAAAAATCATCTACAGCATATTAAAAAAAAAAAAAAAAAAAAAAAAAGAGAAAAAATATAATTATGAGTTCAGCTTTAAAAGCTGCTTGCAATTAAAAAAGATTACTACAGTCAGCCTCTTATTCAATATAAACCAGATTTCAGAAGTCCCTTAGGCATTTATACAATGGAAAAGACAGCATGGAAAATGCACGCACAAGTCCTTCCTTCTACACTGTTCTAAAATATACATGTCCCCAGAGTTGGGAAGCAGTAGTCAAGGTTCTGAGACTGTCTTATGCTGTGAAAAAAATCATGAAGATCAAAAGTCACGCAAGAAGTATATTCTGAAATAAAAGCAATAGTCTGTGACAGCTCAGGAAATGGATATCAGCCTTGAAACAACAACCATTCCTTTAAAACAGAAGGGATGAATTCTGCAAAACAAGGTATTTGTTAAACAGTCTACTGTTTATCCATGAAAACATAAGCTTAGAAGTACCTGAAGGTAACACAGAGATCATTAACTTTTGTGGTGAACAGACCAGAAAAAGTAAATTGATACTGACACAGTATTTTCTGTGTCCACATAGAAGATAAAGTCCTTTATTGAATTGTATTTTTGCTCTGATTCTGAGGCTGTTTTCTAATCTCCTATGGCCTCATAACAAGTTTGACTTGATTACTGGGATGGCCTTACCTTCTTGATTGTTTTTCTTACAGTGCCCATTTAACTAAATCAACATATTTCCACAAAAAGATTCTAGTAAAAACACTCAGTATTCACAGCCATTCAGCTCTATCCCTGTCAAAGTCAGAGATTTTCAAGATATTTTGAGGAAAGTTGTATTATTTCAGAAAAAGTGTTCTGAGATCTTCATCAACACTCTTCATATGCACAGCTTAGAATGCAAAAGATATTGACTTTCCTATTTTACAGAAAAAGGGTAGAGGTGCAATAATAATAATAATTAGGCTTTAAAGGAATGTCCAGAGAGGGAAGTAACTGCAAAACTCTCTCTCAGAGAAGTTATGATTTTCTCTAGGAATCCAGAACCTGTACTTTTCTCTATGAATATATTTCCTCCCTCCCTTCCTCCCTCTCTCCCTTCCTTCCTCCCTCCCTCCCTCCCTTCCTCCCTCCCTCCCTCCCTTCCTCCCTCCCTCCCTCCCTCCCTCCCTTCCTCCCTTCCTTCCTTCCTTCCTTCCCTTCCTTCCCCTTTTTTTCCCTTTTTTCTTTTATTTATTTTTTCTAAAAAGCAGAAAAACACATGAGCTATCTGAACCATTTTATTCTGGCAAATGAATCTGGAGAGATAGTTATCACCACTTGGTTATTTAAACTAGAGAAAGACACTTATTTTTTTCAATAAAACAATGCAAGTAATGCACTGACTTTTATGTTCCAGCCTTTAATGAGCATTTGAGGATAAAACTGTCTATAAATTATTTATCCACAGAACAGGCACTAATCAATTGTTTTTTTTGACTATCATAAGTCCTCCAAAGAAATTGTTTATATGAGATATTTATCACTTGCCAATCAACACACTCCACAGGATTAGAAATAATTGTTGTACTATATGTAGCAAACCAGATAATGCAATCTAACTTTAGCATTAAAACAAACTCAACCATCAGCAAGACTTTTGTGCTGTTTATTCTTGAGTTGAAACTTCTGCACCTAGAGGTTGACAGCACATAGATTTGATAAATGGGCAATAATAATTAAAAAAAACCCACAAAACAACACAACAAACATACAAAGTCTTTCTGGCCTAATTCAGCCTTGAAAGAAGTATATAAAAGGGCATAAAATTTTGTTAGAAAGGTTATTAACTTATTGCACATGGACATTGGAAGTGCAGTGCAGTGTTATTTTGGCAAAGTGATATTCAATCACATATTTCTGCTGAAAGAGAAAACTTTTTATAGTTGTGATAAAATCCTTTTCTCTGGGAGATTTCCCTACCTCCCAACACTGTGATTAAGGGTTTAATCCACCTATACCACTTAGTGCTTTTTGTCTATTCAGTGAGCAATTTTGTGGTTCCAAAGTCAATACTTTCAATAGGAAAGAAATATTCTCTATTTCGAAGGTAGCAAGAGTACCTAGTCATGGAGCTCCCAGCAGCCTGTGAAGGGAGTCATGGCAGAGCAGGTATCCACATTGCACTCCATGTAGTGGAGTAGGACCCCACACTGGAGCGTGTAGACTGTTTCCTGAAGGAACTGTGACATGGAGAGCAGGTTTATCCTGAAGAACTGTGGTCCATGGAGAGGACCCACATTGGAGCAGAGGAAAAACGCAAAGAGGAAGGATTAGCAGTGTTTCAGTTTACACCCTTTGTGTCTTTCCCTTTCACTGCACACCACTGATAAGACTCCAGCTCCATTTTTTTGAATCTCTCTCACAAAGTAGTTAAGCATGTTGCTAAGATCCCCCCCCTTTTTTTTTCTCCATGCTAAATAGTCCCATCTTTCTCAGCTTCTCCTCATAGATCAGATACTCTAATTCCTTGATCATCCCTGTGTCCCTTTGATGGATTTGCTCCACTATGTCCACATCTTATAATGGCAAACTCACAACTGGACCTAGCACTTTAGTTGCAGTGTCATCAAGTTTTTAGATAAGTGTCTCTGCTTTTCTCTCGAAAACCTCACCATTCCCAGTTGCAGTGCTAAATATTAGGTCAGCTTTTCCCCTTGTCTTAATGAGTACAATTCCACAGAAGGGAGATACACTTTGCTTAGTTACAGAGTAGCTGAAAAGCTGTTCAAAATATCATTATTTTATATATTTTCAAGCCACTCCCTTTCTATTCACTTTGTGTCTGGTCTGCTTACAGCTTTGGTACATGCTAGAATATTTGAAGGCATATTTCTTTCGCTCGGTGTTTCAGCTGACCTTTTAATGAAGGGCTGAACTGATTATCAACTGCAATTATGTGGTTAATTAAACTTCTATTTTCTTCTCTATCCACCACCAGCTTCATGTTTTAATATCCTTGCTTTTTGGTACTGTCACTGGAGTTTCTGCTTTCCTGACAGTTACCTTTACAAGCACTTCTGAAATACCACCTCCAGCATTAACTTTATTGGATTATTTTTTGAAGCAGCAGCAGGTCAGTTTCAGCAGCACCATTCTGATCACCTCAGCCAGCACCCTCAGGGCAGTCTTATTTTGGTTTTCAAAGTTAATAAAGTAGTAGCAATGAAGTAGTAGCCTTTTAGGAAATGTGCTAACTGACTTGAACAGGTTGTCTGTAATCTTTTTTTACCCCTGCACTAATCTCTGCAAACAGTTTAACTCTACTCCTTCCTGCTCACAAATTGTGCTTCAATACTTTTGCTCTATCATTAATACTTTTACAGCCTAAAGTGTTCATCAGTGCATTTCAGCTTATGGATTGTCTCTGGACTGTTGGTGTCAGCTGTTTGGTGTAAAGGGAGAAATCCAGGAGTTTAAGCTAGTATCAATACCAGGCTTCCATGAAGCATGGATTTACAGAGCATTTTGTGGCTTACTACATGTGTTTGACATGTATGGGTAACAACAATAACTAGGTTTTGGTCAAAATCTGTTTTGTTTTTTTGTTTTTCTTTTTTTCTTTAGGAAAATAAAAATTCCCCTGAGGGTAAGATTTCATCCCTAATCTAAGGTGCAATTTCTTCTATCCAGTGGATAAGCACTGATTCCCCTAAAAAGGACATGGTGTTCCCTCTGATACAAACGAAGGCACAAAGAGCTTTTCTCCAGGAGTTGAGTGGTGCTGCTTTTGTATTGCACGAGAGTCTAGCTCAAACTAAAAATGGTCCCTCTAATTTGGAAGGCAGTTTAAAACTATAAATACTATATAACTACCCTATAGTCTACCTGTTTTGAAAATATTTGAGAGAATTTTTGTATTTTAATTTCAACATTCATTGTATATCCTTTCTACAAAATTCTGGTTCTCTTGTTCTTGTTTAGGCAATGCCAGAAGGACCACTTGCATATGGAGACTCTAGCATGGAACTGGCAGATAAAACCTGGATGTAGAAAGAGGAAAGGTTGCTTAGGATTGATGCCATAAATTGAAGGTTCTTTGTTCTCAATGAGTCATCCATGACCTGATGGTCATTGAAAGAGTTGCTGAGGGTTAAGATTTTCATCTACTTTAAATGTCAATGAAAGTTAGTGAAGAAACTTGATTTTCAAACATTATGATATAAATTTAATTTGTATTTATTTACAGTATGTATCAGTAGTTTACTGTATCCATCAATTGCTTTCAGTTACTCTGCAGTACAGATATACCTAGGCTGGCTTTATATCAGCTACCTGAGGTGCCAGCAGCACAACAGGGGCCTAGATTTCTGAATGTATTATAAAACCTGGTATTCCAAGGTTTCAACAAGGCAGAAGCAATTCTTTTGCAATGTTCTGTGACAACTAATGATCCAAGATATGGTTGGTCACCCAATTCAAGGTGGGAACTGCAGATTTACATCCTTTTGAGCAGAAGAGGAAACTGAGAAGCCTGAATGCTCTCAGGGTTTGGTACTCAGGATCAGAGTCCTGAGTGTGTGTGGGATACAAGGCTTGGAGGAATGTAGCCTAACGTAAACATTCAGGTCACAGACCAATAACATTTTGGGTGCTTAAGCTAAGGATGTTAGTTTAATGAAGAAGAAATATAAAATCTGAGGTTGTAATTGTGGATGGAGCTTTCATACTAGGTTAGAAGGTAAGGGCATGAATGAACAGATAAGCTTTGACTTTAAGTATTTGTATATTGTCAAACATAGTCATAAAGTTTGACAATGAATAGTTGGCTGGTCATAAGTCACCTGGTACAGATGCCAGGCTATATAAGCTATCCCATACCCTACTTTTCAAAGGCATGCTTCTGCACAGGAATATATCTGAAAATTGTACAGGTTTTCAGAAGTAAGAAGGACATATTTGAGTAGTTTCTTTTGCAATGCTTTTTCTGCAGCCAGAGACATATCTGTCATTCATCTGTCTCCTGCCAAATTGAGCAGGTGGCAAGCAAAGTAAGAAAAAACTTTGTATTATGTTGAAATAATTCCTTTTTTTGACACTGAAGAGTGTTAAATTTGCATCATGGGTGCTTCTGCTATTCAAACACACTGTTCTATGAAGACTCCAATAACTTTCAGGTGAATGTGCAGAAAGATTAATCTATTAAAGGAATCAACACAGAGACATGTTTATCTAATACACAAAACACATATAAAATTCCTACAGTAGTCCCCTGTCAGATATCTACCTTTTTATTGAATCTGGCTATGCCTGCTAATGCCTTTTTGAATTTACCATCCTCAGACTCAGGGAGTTTTCCACTTCAAATAGCTAGGTCATAAAAGAAAGACCTGCCACTCTATGTGGTAAACAGAAGCAATAGAGGCAAAAATAATGCTGCTTCTTGTGGTGGTTGAAATGTAATGCAAATGAGCTACCTGCTACCTAGACTGAAGAATGAACAGCAATATCAAACAACCCAGATAAGGCCAATTATGCTTACCAAACACATACTCAGTGTCTTTCAGCCAAAAATAATTTTTGTCCTGCAGTTCTAAAACAAAGATGAATTTTGTTCATGGGAACAGCCAAGTTCCCAATCTTGACAGTTGCTTTTATAAAAACTATATTTGCACTATTTAAGAACTGGTGTTAAGAATTTTCCATGAATCTCCTGATTTCTTGTTCAGGAAATTCAGAAATATCCTTAAAATTAAAGCAGAAATCTAACACAATCATCTGACCCAAGACATTTTTGTGACTATTGTATCAGTGATGTTTTATTTTATCAATTCTTTCCAAAGGTGCCAAAAGAGGCAGAGTCCCTGTTTCAGGCGTTGCAAAAACTCCACTCCAAAAAGTCTATTACTCTGTGAAAGGATTACTGCTCAGGCTAGTAAGGTTTCTTCTGGGGAACTTAACACTGTTTAATCAGCATGGTCGCTTCCCTACTTTCCCTTAACATCTTATTAATGCTGCTAGTGTGAGCCATCAGTCTCCTAAAAAAAAAAAACCAAGAAAACTTATGCAAAATAATGGGCAAACTACTATAATAAAAAAAAATTAGATTTTGCTACTAATTTAAGGATGAAAAAGATTGGAATAGATACGATTACATGCATCAGGCAGGAGGGACCAACTCAAAATTTAAAGAGAATGTTCCAATTTAAAATTGAAAAGAACTAAGAAATTAAGAAATATCAAACAATTTAAGAAATACCAATATCTGCCCATAATTAGCAAGTTGGCTAATTATTGCCTGTTGAACCAGTACAAGAACATGATATACAACACAATCAGATCTCAATAGGATGCTTGTTTAATTTCAACCAGTCCACTGAATGACTTTCATTCTTGTCTATGTGGACAGGGTGCTTAGAAGGTGTAACAGCCTGTTTGACTGCTGGGATTGGTGAATGTGTATCACTAGGGCTAAATACCTTCTTGCCCAAAATGATGTGGTGAGCTCTGGTGAAGGACTGCTGGGCTGGGTCACTGAAAACTAAAGATCTTGTTCAGAACTTGTCTTTGCCTCTTTGTCACTGTCTTTGTTTGCAATAAAATCACTTTTTTTTTTTTTTAAGGGATTGAGAAAAAGGAGATTTAGCTATAGTTGCTGAAACTGCTCAGAGCATCTACTAATATTACTGTAACAGGTTTTTTTTTTTTCTACTGTGTCACCTTATCTTTTCCATCATATAATCTGAAGGAGTTTGGGCAGTTGCAAGTATGAAGTACATGAAGTACAGTTAACTTTATGTAGCAGACAAATTCATGTGCCCATATATATTACATTGTTTCTTTCATTATACTTTGAATTAAAGTGGGAAAAAATCTCCAGTGAGCAGCTAACTGCAGCACAAGACTCAGTATCTTGCTTTTATACTTCATTGCTTTGTACTGTACTGCCAGAAAGCTATTTTTAGACCTGCTCTGCAGTTGCACAGTTGTTGCTTATATCTTGTCTAAAGGAAGCAAGGTTGCCCTACTGAGACTTTGCCCTTCTCTCAAGGGTAAACTAAAATCCATTAAACTTAAATATATACTGTAAACCCTGCACATTAGTGGCTGTGATGGAAATATTATGTAGTTATTTATAACAAGATATCCATTTGGGAAAGTGAAAATAGATAGGCATATTTGAAATGTATTGCCTCTCCGTTCTCCTCCTAAAGACATTGTCTTTGTGCCTAAAGCTTGAAAGTTTGTTTTGCTGGCACCATGACAAAGTAAGCAAATGTGTCTCCGTAGAACAGATCCCTGCTGCCCATAACCCCACAACAAATAGATTCTGAAAAGTAGCACAGACATTCAACCAGATCCTATATTGCCCCACATAAACCCAAAGAAATATTTCTGATTACAGCAAATGTTTTTCAAATACAGTTGCTCATATTAGTGGGAGATAAATAGTAGAATTGGAGAAAAATAATATAAGTAGATATAGTTAGGCAGAAACATATAACAATAGAGGTGAGCAAGAATGAACACATATCCATGCAAATGCACACACACACACACACACACACACACACACACACACACACACACTCAAGCATGTTCTAAGACGTTTTAAAATTGACTGTAGACATAGCGAAGGTGTCTAGCTCTGCTATGCTAACACTGCTCTTACAAATTTCACAGATGCAGATAAATATTATTTACCATGAGCCCTTGCAATGATACTAAAACAAGGAACTGATGATAGAGGAAACTGGAAGGGAGGAAGCAGAAATCTGAACAAGCGATCATTTTGAGACCTTCTATAACATATTGGCCATGCTGTTACATAGAAGAGCCTCGGAACTAAAAGAATATATTGCACAGTTCTAGTTTTTCTAGTGTTAAGCAATCTACTTCCTTGGTCATCTAATAATCTTCTTTTCTGAGTCTATGCTATGCATTCAAATGTACTCAAATTAAAGCACAAGTATTACATTCAAAAGCAACACCCAGTGATTTACAAAGGCCTATCTAGCTGTGGTATTCCCTGATGTTTTTTGGAATGATCCTGGACAGTACTCACATTAAATCCACTTAGATAGAATTTATGCACACACTAGATGCAAAAATTGACCATGTCAGTCTTTAAATAATAAGCTGTTCTGCCTCCCAATCAACTTAATCAACATATGAAATTGGATTTTATAGCTTATGGAGAAAAGCAGTGAGAGGTGCAGTAACAAACTAGTTGATCTTGCAAGATCTGATTGTTGCAATTGATCTTGCAGTTGTCTTAAAAAATGTTAAGAAAAACAGCCATAGCAAAATTCATAGCAGCAAGAATCAAAGTTGTTGTATATAAGTAGTAGCTTTAAATATTCCGGCTCAAAATTCTGAACAAGACTACAACTTCCCTGAAACAAAAGAATACAGACCAAAGCCACATATAAGTTTCTGGTTAGGAAGCTGAACATGAGTCTTTTGCTTCCTGCCTTACTATAAAAGAAGGCAGACATCATGAGTGAAAAAGGTAGCAGTAAAAAAAGTGTGTGTGTACATAAAAGCGTGTGAAATACTTTGCCTCTCTTTTTGCAATCACTTATTGCTGATCTCCAGCACTTATTGTTTGCAATCTCTTATTGCTGTCAACTGTAACCAGCTCTGTGCATTATCTGTATTTTATTCTCATATGCTTGGGAAAAACAGCATAAAAAGGAATACTATATAATGAGCAATTATTATTGCTCATTATGGTATTGCTCAGTATGAGAAAGATGACAACGCAGAGCAGGACACAGCACTTGACTGATTCCTTGGCAGTTCCTCCTACCTTGTCTCCTAGCTTACCATGAATGTTTTTTTTAGCAAGGCACCACAAGTGCATCTACTGCTAGAAGGTAATTTTTATTCAGATAATTATGGAAACAAATCAAATGTACCCTTGAGAACATGCTTATCCAAAATAAATGGCATTAAACACTGATAATCCTGAACTAGAATTGCACTCTCCAGGATATATAATTGTCTTCCTAAAGTTACATTGAACTTCTAGACTCAGAAAGGCCATGTAAAAAATGAAAAAAGGTGATTTGAAGAATTTAAAATTGTTGTGTTTTTCCTAACATATGTCCTTTCTGGCAGAGGGAAGCACGAATCGTATATATAAATGCCCAGGGTATGTTTGGCTTGAAGTTCAAAGCCCAAGCTGTCACATTTCTGTGGCCATTTGCAGTGCCTGAAAAACAGAGTTCATGTACAAACAAACCTTGAGACAGACACCTTGAAACAAAATAAACAGGCAAGCAGAGACTAAGAGAAGTTTCAGAGGTGCAAAACAAAAATATGCCAAGAGACTTAAAAAGTTTGTGTCAGCTTCTGTCCAACTTTGCAAAACATATTTAATTCAAACTGTGCATAAACTGAAGAAAAACTTTTCTCTCCTCCAAAAAGGGGCTCACCCACCCTAGATCTAGGAGCAGCAAACCCAATGACACTTTTGTTCTTGTGGCTATTTACCTCCTTTTTATATAAACATACACCACAGTTGGGACTGTGATTACCATCACACCATCATCCCATTATCCTCTAATCTTCCTCCCTAGACTTGCTTCCCACACTAAATTCTGTTCAGTGCTTCCTTTGATATAAGGATGTATTTGTTTCAGCGTGAGTCCTCCTGTTCCCCATGCACACCACATGTCATTGCTCAACACATACCCCCAAGTATTCTGTAGCTTCCCAAGGGCTGTCTACTGGCACCTCTTCTGTTGTTTACATAACTGCATTCCTGATATTGGATATCAAGTACTTCCTCAGCTTGGTAACTCTCATTGAATAAAGGGGTAGCGAAAGAGCACATAAGCATCTTAATTCCCTTGTTGTGTTACACCATGATCTATTCCCTTTCAGCCTTGGAACTGCGGAGGCAGAATTGTTCCAGTTGGTCATACCAAGACCTTTCATGGTATGGCAAATTTTACCTAGACCCTGTCTGACTCTGGGCAGCTGAAGCTAACTCCATTACCCCATGACCTTGACTTACTGACTAGATCTGCACTTGGCCCCCTCATGGAACAGCCCTGTTTGTGCTGCGTCCTGATGGGATTGCTCCTGCTCTCCCCAGGCAGCTATTCATTACTGCGGTAGCACTAGACTTGCTGACATGGAGCAGACACAAAAGATCATCTCCTTTTCTGCATGACCTAACCATATTTTACTCTTGCAGCTATGCTCACAGAGCTGAGCATGTCCACTGTATAGCCATCGCTATATTGAAAAAGAGAAAACAAACACAGAGAGCTAAAATACCAGATTGCAATGAAGCAGTGCACTGAAATGGTGTAAGCACCTAACGAGACCAAAGAGTTCGTGAGGGTGTGTAGGACAAAAAAGCGCTATCACATTCTTCTTTGTCAGTTTTGATATTTTGTAGCCAAAAGGGAAGCCCTAGTGGGGCTTTTCACTGACCATGTATCTTCTGTGATGACATTAGATTGAGGCATAAAATAGTTCCCATAACTTGTAAAAAAATTAAACATTTTCAAAAAATCCTTTTACCCAAGCTAGGGAAAAAATAAAGTCAGAATATACAAAACATTCATGGTGCAGAAATACTTTCTTACATATCCAAAGGAAATTAAATCCATTTGTTTTGTTTCAGTAACTCGTAATGTTCTACTTCAATAAGAATTGTTTTCCATTTTAGCTACCTTAAGGATGAGATTTAAAAAATAAAAATCACTTTCTACCACAGAACTGGAATTTTTATGTTTAACAATGGCAAGTAGGAGTTTTACAAAACCAGAATATTTCTTCTGTGTTAAAATATTCATTTGTTTTCTGTGCTGGCAGTTGGTGAAGCCTATTCTGCTACTCCAGACTTTCTCAAGGCCCTGCAGAATTAGCTTAAGGCACCCACCTCAGCATTGACAACTCCAGAATGGAACAAAGCATTTAAAAGCTAGTTTGAAGGGCAAGCATTAGAGATGCTGGAGACTCAAGGGCTGTTCTGTAGCCCCCAAATGACCACAACTAACCATCACAGGCGAAGATTAAAGCAGTTTGTCAAGCACTCACACACTACGCCTCATTTTTATATAGAAATACAAACTCAATGCCAAGTTTCTTGTGCGAAGAAACATCCCTTTGATGTTCTATTGTTTCCCATGTCTACAGCAGTATCTATTCAAATATTTAATAATTGTGCCAATTTCTCTCCTTGGCAGAGTACATGCTAAAATCCAGCAATGAACAAATCAGTTCAGGGAATAAAAAGGGTCAAACAACCAAAAAAAACCCAAAACCTAAATCCTGAGCAATCTTTTCAGCCAGAGGAAAGACATCTTTAAAAATAGAAAGATTTTAACTTTTTGGATTTTAGTGTGTTTTGGTTTTTTCACTCTTCCTCTTCAGCAGTCAATTTGGCTTGTCTCAGGTTAACTTCCTTTTACAAAGCTTCTAGCCACAGTTTGGACTAACACTGCAGTTTGTTTGGAATTTTCTCTCAGTTGCCACAAGGGAAAAGAAAAAAAAGTCTTTTGCAGGCCATATTTTTAATTACTAGTGTCGTTCTTTTTTAAATGTCATTTATTATTTAAAGCCTTTTTTTCTCTCTCTCCTGACTCCTGCTGCATACAAGACCTGTGAGCCAGGAATAAAAACTGGCAGTTGGAAGGCAGCCACTGCTAGCTTTTAGAAAGGTTACCAATCCTTTACCTCCTTCTGTGAGAAAACACAGCACCCAGGAACTGGGAGGCAAAACCAACTGTGCTCTTTACTTATCATGACTGATACTGTGGCAGCTCTCTCCCATGTGAGACAATGCTACATCATTAACATAGAAGTGTGCTGAGAAAAACAGAACGAAAATGTCACAACTGACACCACAAAAGCTCCAGTGGGGCAGGCTTTCATAAATCTTAGTTTCAGGAACTAAATGCAAAGATAAAATATTAATTTATGAGTTCATTCTCCAGAAAGACATACTCCTGTAATTTAAGAAGCATGGATGTTTACAGAAGAAAGAATGGGAACCAGGATTTCTGTAATGGATTAATAGTCATCAGAAAGTGGTTTGGTGCAGTGGTGCTGCTTTGGTAAAACATGTTTTGTCAACTTTCTCTGGCATATGATCCCAACACATTTGACCCAGAATTTCACAAAACTGATCCTGCAGTGGAGAACGTCCTTTACTTTGCAAAGTCTTTGTTTTATACTGGGAAGAAATAAAAGGGCAAACATAATTTCTATAGTGAATAGCATGCTTTTCTAAATGACCCAATAGAATTCTATACATAGATTTATTTATTTTTTTTTTAAAGCACTTAACATGCTGTAGAAATATATGCCAGCTGTCATAGGGAGAAAAACCCCTGTAGTACCTAAGGGTTGGAAAGTACTCTTTGTTGTTGTTACTTGAAATAGCAGCTTGGGGGATTTTCACAATTGCAACCAGTTGTTGTCTTGGGTTTTTTCAGGGGTTTTGTTGGTTTGGGGTTTTTTTGTTTTGCTTTTAAATGAACGTTTAAACTGGAAGGTTTCCTTTGTGTGTGCTTCTAAATAGAAAAAAAGTAGGAAAATTATGTCTGTCCTCATGGCATTTGAGGAGAATCCTGACTGATTATTTTGTTTCTGGATGCTTGTTGCAGTGGTAACAAACAAGAAATCTGTCACCTCCTTTTCTTTCTTTGCCAGAACCATTACCATGAAAAATGGATCACATGGATTAAAGAGTTTGTCTTTATCACAGTCTTCAACACTGAAATGCATTCTATAAGGACAGCCTGAGTTTTTCCAAAGTAGTGTTCATTGTTTCCTTTAAATATCTCAGGATGCCTATGCAGTATAGACTGCTGGTGAAACACATTGCAAATAAAATCCCCTTTGTTTTTAACACTGCATACTTATTTCACATACTATTGAGCACTTTCATCATATCCTTTTTTGTACAAAGTAGGGAGTGGAGCCTAAATTTTATATTAAGTTCTGTTTTGGATATGCTGTGGGACTTAGGAGCTTCTAGTCCTCCAGATGACAAAGTTGCTTCATATGCATGAGTTAGATTATTTATACAGTAACAGAGTTTTATAAAAGCAGATATTTCAAACCTGGCACTAAAGTCACCAGAAGTGGACATGTGAGAAAAGAATTAATAACACCAGACACACAGAGAAATATACATGTGTCATGTTTGGAGCAGTTACTACAACTATTGTGTGTTTTTCATGGTTTTTCTAAGGGCTACACCAAGAGAAGGTAACCCCTTACATAAAGGACATCACCTTCAGTGTTAACTCAAAGAAATCAAGATTGCACATAATGGTCATTTTTCTCTTTTTTAGCTGACCGTGGAAATACAAAACGACTTGTAATCACAAAAACACTGTACTGTGCACTTGACATCACCATTCAGTTTGCTGGTGAACAAGGTCTTACACATATGTCATCTTGATGCTGGCTAATGGTTTATGTAGGACACAATTGCCAACAGCTCCTCCCTTTCCTTTCGGGTCCTGTTCAATTTCTTGAGCTTTCAATTTATTTCTTATTTCAGAGTGTAGTGTGCAGTTTCCCATCTTTAAGGGAAAAAAGTGTTTCATGAAACAGATGCAGATAACAGGAATAGTTTGGATCTACTATTCCCACCTAATTCTGTTGTAAAATAATGAAGGGAATCTCTGTTTTAAAGACTTTATAAATGGTGTGTCAAAATTAACAATTTTAGAATTGTATCTTCTTACCTGATAAGGAACGTTTGATAAGACACTCTGAGCTTCACTGGAGTTAAAAATAATAATTGTGTCTTGTTTTACCCTTTAAATGCTTTCAAAATAACTGTACAGTAAGATGCTTTGATCAGGATACATTTTCTGAGAATGCCTCTATAATATATTTTCAGTGACGTAAATGTGTACAGAGTAAAACCACAAAAGACATTACCTTGG
>JAWWMO010000083.1:55413899-55453006 GCA_035047845.1 Dendrocincla fuliginosa
TTCTGAGAATGCCTCTATAATATATTTTCAGTGACGTAAATGTGTACAGAGTAAAACCACAAAAGACATTACCTTGGCATTTTCCTTGAACAAAATTCCACAGATAGCTCCGTTCCAAAGTTCTCATTTGTGCTGGAAAGACTGATTTGTGCATACAAGTGAATATTGACACTAAGAAGTAAAGATCCTACATGAAATAAAATGTCTCTAGATATTCTGGACACAAGGAGGCAGAATTAATGAGAGTTTGGCTGTGTTTTCCTCTTTTTGCAACAAAATTCAAGTAAATATAAATATTTAAAATATTTAATAAGTAGATCTAAAAAGTCAGTCAAACTTGCTCAGAAACTTGCAGGTCCAGCACTGGCAGTTTCCCAGTGCACTCTTTTCCTCTCTATTCTTGTAGTTCTACCTGTATCAAAAACAAAGCCAGTTTAAGCATTAGGGTCAAACCACCTTTTAAGACTTTTCTTGATTACTGTCACTGCCTATGGGAAGATGATCTTTAAGGTTCCTTCCAATTCAAACCGTCCTATGACTCTGATTCTATATATGTGTGGCTTGTGCTTTCATCCATGCTTTTGAATTATTTCAATTATTTACTGTGTTAACATTGAAAATAAAAGCAGTAGCAGATTGAAAGCATCTAGTGACATGTTTGCATTAACTCTGAAAGGTTGTGCTTTTTTCTGTAGAATCCAAATGCCACAATTCACTGTTGTAATAGTTAATTCCAGTCACCATCCTTTTATATTTATTGTATGTATTATTTGGATAATGTTATTATGTATTAGGATGCTTATTCTAATTTATTCCTTTGCCAGCCTGACTACTGCTTCAATTTTATTCTCATTACCACAGTATGATTTTTATTGCTCAGAATTACACAATACAAAATGTGATACTTATTTTTAAGGAAAAGCAATTTCTCCTTTAAAGATTGATTTATACTCTGGGATAATAAATTGAAGGGAAAACCCAACAACTTTCAAGCTATCAAATGAAGAGATTTTGTTGAGCATCCATCAATATGCAACCTGGGGAAAAGTACAAGCATGAAATTATTGGTACATAAACAAATTTTACAAAGAAATAAAATATTTCTGTCTTTGCTATTCCAAGAGGAGCAGATGATTTCTGTCTGCCATCTTTAGGTATTTAAATTAAGGCCTAAAACTAGAAACGTAGGATCACAACATACTCAGAAGAAAGAGGCAGATATCTACAGAATTTGTTCGACGGTACCACGGTTGCAAAACTAGCTGTTAACTGTCTCCAACAGTCCAAATAGTGTCTTGGAGATATGAAACTCACTCTGTGAAGTGCAGGAAGATACTTGGTCACCAAAGTAGGCACTTGTTTTAGGTAGTAATATACATTTCTTTCCTCCACATAATGTTAAAGTACAGTACTGGACAAGATGTTGCCCTTAAAAGTATTTGAGCAAGGCAAAAGGGATTGTTGATTTTAGCTCAAGGGATGACCATTTCTAATGGCTAAGTAGTCTCTCCTCCAGACCAAAATGATACACTTCTGGGTTTGGGGGCTGTGAGGGAATTAGAAGAGTCAGGAATAAAGGAACAATGTTGAGTTTTGATATAGGAGGGATGAAGAAATGAGTTTTAGGTTTAGCCTATGTTTCTCTGTCTTTGCCTGACTAGTTTAGTGACTCCCTATGATGGAGTGACTTTGTCAGTGGATGAGGGAAGAGCGACTGATGTTATCTAGCTGGACTTCTGCAAGGCCTTTGACACTGTACTCCCAACATTCTTACATCTAAATTGAAGAGATATGTGTTTGATGGATGGACTATTCAACGCATAATAAATTGGCTGGATGTCTAAATGCAAGAATTACAGTCAATGGGTCAACTGGAAACCAGTAATGAGTGGGCTCAAGAGTCCATACTGGGACCAATACTATTTAATATCTTCATCAGTGACATAAGCAGTGGCATTGAGTGCACCATCAACATGTTTGCAGATGACACTGAGCTGAGTTGTAAAGTTGATATCCTTGAGTGGATAGATTTCATCCAGCAGGACCTTGACAGGTTTGAGGAGTGGGCAGTTCGGAACACCATGAAATTTAACAAGACCAAATGCAAGGCCCTGCACATGGGTCAAGAAAAAACTCTGTATCAGTACAGACTGGGGGATGAATGGACTGAGAGCAGACCTATAGAGGGCAACTTGGAAATAAAATTGGACATGAGCAGGCAATCTGTGCTTGCAACCCAGGTTGTCAAATGGTTGCCTCTGTTGCATAAAAAGAAGCACAGCCAGAGAGTAAAAGGAAGTGGCTCTCCCTCTCTACTCTACTCTGGTGACACCCCACCTGGAGTACTGCATCCAGCTCTGGGGTCCCCAGCACAGGATGGACATGGACCTATTAGAGTGGGTCCAGAGATGAGCCACAAAAATGATCAGGGGTTTGGAATACCTCTTCTTTGAAGAAAACCTAACAAAGTTAGAGTTGTTCAGCCTAGGGAAGAGAGTTTTTGGGAGACCTTATTGCAGTCTTTCTTGTAAGAGGCCCTAAAGGGGTGTTGCAAGAAAGTCAGCAAGAGGCTTTTTATAATGACAACACTTATAATGACAGGAAAATGAAAATGGTTTAAAAGTGCAAGATAGAAGATATAGAATGGATATAAGGAAACTTTTTGGAGATGACACTGGTGAGACACTGGCACAAGTTGCTCAGAGAAGTTGTGGATGCCCCACCCCAGAAGTGTTCAGAGTCAGGTTGGATGGGCTTTGAACAATCAGATCTAGTGAAGAATATCCCATGGCAGGGAACTTAGACAAGGCAATATTTGAAGGTCTCTTCCAGCCCAAAACTTTCAATGATTCTATGATTTTTCTAATTCAAATCTATTTTAATAGGCAATAAATTAATTTTCCCCACATTGCGTCTGCCTTACCTTATTTTCTCCCCCTGTCCTGTGGTGGAGGTGGAGTGAGAGAACAACTATCTGGGCATCTGACAACCAGCCAAGGTCAGCCCACTACTACCCCACTACTATCTGTTGAAAACAGTCCAAACTGACGTTGGCTGATCTATCTGGCATTATAAATTTCAAATAAAATAGTGTCTGAAAAGTATTAACAGAATTTTTGCTCTTTTATTAACAAATTTCTTCTGCCTGTCACGTGTCTATTTTAACTAATCAGCTGTGCCTGCCATATAATTTTTGTTAGGAAGGGTTGCACCTTTTCTGCCTACAGAAAGTTGTACCACCTATAATGAGATTACATAACACTGTCCAGGATAAAGCAAATTGTTAAGGAAATCCATAAGTGGTTGATGACAACCACTCCATGGTTATTCCATGATGAAGCTGATGAAAACTGTGTAATCACGATTGTGTGTAATCTTGCTCAATGAACTTTCATCAAGAAACTTAATTAAGATTGGCAAGCATTTTAATTACATTTAAGTGCTTCACTTTCTATCTGTAGCTGTTCTTAAAAATATATAATAACAAAGAGCAGTACCTATAGCTCTATAAACAACCAGAAAAGAAGTCAGTGAAATTCTGAAGATATTTCAGGGAATAGTATTATTTCATTAAACAATCTAAGACAAGGAGCTGCAACTTAACAGAAATATAATAGTTTTAAGTGGCTATGTGTTCTCTAAAATTCATATGAACCTTGAATTTTATGGCTTTCCTTCTGTTCCTGCTAGTATCAGTGTTTCTTCTGCCAAGGAGAACATTGCTGTGGAAGTTGTTTTGTTTGCATTTGAATACCTTTAGCTGTTTTCTCTGGGCACTTTTATAATACTACAGATATTTCAGTCAAATCCATAATTTTATTCTTAAAATTGTATTCACATGAAAACAAGTAAAAAAAGGCTTATACTGACTGTTTAAGTTAAAACATAGCCTTCAGGCATGTCTTCAATATATATTAATCTACTCATGATTACCCCACATTCTTGTAGCCAGTGTGTTTATACTAGGTGTATTTATTGCACCTTTCCACTGTTAAAGAAGAACAAAACCAAAATGGCCTAAAATCTGCAGAGTGGAGATGTTCACCTAATTTGAGTGAGTCCACATGTACCACCTGCTATTTGTTTTAGGTTCTTTATGCATAGAAACAGGGTGAATGTAGTTGAATGTATGAAGACAGGATCATTTTACTGAGCTAAGGTTTTGATAGCAGTTGCCTGGATAAATTGCTATGACAGTGTACCAAGGAAGACATGAAGACTACATTCTCTCATGTATATTAGGAGGGAGAGGAAATTAATATTATTTCTCTTATCTAGTATTTTTTTCCATAGCTGATTTGCAGGGTATGTTTCCAGGAAATTGAAGGCTCAGAAAAAATGTATTGGCAGGGAGAGTGCCAAAATGGATGTTTTCTCCATAGTAGAACTGCCACATATATCAAATTCCAGAATAGCAACAGGCAAACACTAAGAGGCTTGGCTTAGTTCTTGTCTTTTGCATTTGGGAACTGATTCAAGTCTGCCTAAGCAAGTGGGAAAAAAAAAATCACTGTTCTGTGGTTCAGTTCTCTAAATTACCCTTTCATATAAGTATCTCACATAGTTTACTCACAGTTTTTATTACCTTCCCTGGAGATAAGTACTGTGCCTTCAAAAATGAGAATGATCACAATGCAAATATGTGACTTTGGATGCCCATATTTTCAGCTGGTTCTCTGATCCAAAACCCTTGCAGTGCGATTTTCAGAAGCAGGATTTTAAATCCTGTCATTTGAATAAATTTTTACCACTGAGTTTCTTCACTTGGAAAGCCAAAACTTCCTTTCATTCTAAGCACCCAAATGCAGAATTGGGCTGCAGAAACTACTTTTAGGCTTGCATGACCAAAAGTACAGACAACATCTCTCAACTATTAAGCTAACAAAAGAATAGGTATGCAAGAAGATACATGAATAATCTCAGTATACCTACTGGTTATGAAAGCATGAGCCAATTGAACATCTAATTCATCTCCCGAAGTACAATTTTTAAGATACTTCATGAATCATCATACCCAGTGTTATTTGAAAAGATAGACTCTCTCTTCAGCCACACATAATACTGAATGTTGTGAGCAGCCTGTGAATGGAGGTGAAACATGCCATTCTCTCTCGTAGCCACCACAGCTCTGCATCTTTCCTAGCCTGGACAAAGATGGAAACTGTCCAGCATAGGTCAGTTTTATCATGAAAGCTGTTCCCTGTGGGGTAGCCGTAAGAAGAATTTGGTTGCAGATGATTCTGTAAGGAGAGAGTAGGTGTTCTGCTAGGGAAGGAGGGCAGAATTTCACAGGGACTGTAAGAAAGCATCCCCAGATGAGTTCTTGTCTGATAGTACTGCACTCATACTAAGTATTTTATTTACGACTGTGTCTGTTGTTTCAAAATTCCTTTGACAGATCAAGAGTTATTTTCGTTACAAGACATTATGGTTTCTCATAGTCCACATAGTTTCTGTCAACAATTCCCAGTTTACTATGGTATTCAGCAGTTGTTAAAAGCTCTGTGGCTGGATATATTGAAATTCTAGTGAAATTGAGTCTCTAAGGGTATCAAGTGTTTCATCTGAGAAATAAATAAGTGATCAAAAAATCATGGGAAGGTGTTCTTTCTCTCCCTGACCCTGTATTTCACCTCACACACACTAATACGTCTCTTATCCTACAGATAATTTGAAGGGATTCCTATGACTTTGTTAACATAAGAACAAGTTTATAAAGACATATTAATAAACAACAAGCAACTTTAGTTTTCTTTAATATACCAAAAACTGAAGTTGCATTGCTAGCAAGTTTTGATCCTATCTGAATAAGCACATTTGGATTGCATATCCTTAGCAAGATAATTCACTGAAGAAAAGCGAATTTCAATGGTCTCAGCAGATGTTTAAAGTTTTGCATGTATGGAAACTGAATAAATATTTACATGAATATGGATAGTCATAAACAAGGAGTTCTGAGTCAATTTTTGGTCTCCTTAGTAATACTGGTAAAGAGAACAGGTCTTTTAAATATTCAAAGGCAGAAAAAAGAAAACTAGGAGTTACATAGGCATAACTAATATGAAAACTTTCAAATGAAGCAACTTTCTGAACTCCTAAGAAACCTGTAGAACAAGTCACTTGAAACAACAGTACTAGTTATTAGGCAACAGAAAGGCAGGTCTTGATTAGTCTGATTATACATCATCCTATATTCACTTCACCCCAAAGTGTTGTTTTACACTGTCTGTTATGAAAAGGCAGAACTGTTCAGAAATAAAGACAGGACTAAGACATTGTCTTCTGTCAAATTCTCCTCAGCTTATTGGACCTGATGTTACGGTTCGATCCAAGACAATGACTAAGTACCACACTGCTGATTACACCGTCCCCACTCCCTCCCCACCCCAAAGAAGAGAATAGGAAACAAAAGGGAAACCTTGTGGGCTAAGATAAGAACAATTTAAAAACTAAAACAAAAATGAACCAATCAAACAAAAAAAACTCCAGCTGCAGTTTATGTACTGGGCACGACAGTCTGTGGTATGGGGATACCCCTTTGGCCAGTTCAGGTCAGCTGTCCTTGTCGTGCTCCCCACCAGATTCTTGCGCACCTGCACCCTGGCAGGGTGCTGGGAAACTGAAAAGTCCTTGACTCAGGGTAAGCACTACCAAGCAACAACTAAACCATCACTGTGTTACCCACATTACTCAGGTACTAAATCCAAAACACAGCACTGTAACAGCTACTAAGATGAACAGAACTCTGTCCCAGTCAAAATCAGAACACCTGAAAATAATAAGGCAGCAAAATAAAGAGTAAGCCTGTTATATTTCTTGATGTCCAGCCTTGTCTCATATATTTCATTTGTTGAAACCCTGTCCTCAGTCTTGCAATTAGATTTTAACACCTCAAGTCTGAATGATACAGTTCTGGATGCAGCTTGAATTCAGACCCTTTTAAGTCATCTTGACTTTCACCCATTCCGTCATCATTGATGTCTCAGAGTAATGTACTATGGCTCTTCACTACAGATGCTGCCATAATTCAGATATTTCATGGCTCTTCATATTGAATGCAGTCCACCAGGTGATGTAAACTTTGATTGTGTCCATAGGGAAGTACAAAGGCACAGCTATTTCTTTAAAGGAATTTGTTATTCAGCATTAAGTGGGGTTTTGCCAGGCCTCTCCTGAAATGCAGCTAACTAAACAACTCCAGTTTCAAACAATTACCATTTCCTCCCATCTCTAGCTTTGCATAAGACACTCTGGTGACCAAGGAGATTTTTCTACCCAAGTTGCCAGACTTGAGAAGCAGAAGTCTGCAATTGTTTTGAAAGTAGGGATTCCTGAATGCTATATGAGAACAGCACATTCTTTGATATGGATGGTTACTCATGCATTCATAGAAGATGAGCTTAACATCCTTCACAGAGAGTACAGCTTACCATTTCAGCCCCAGAAGTAGTGGGAAAAGGAGTGCTGTGTCATCATTACATTAATGTAACTGCTAAAGCCTCTATCCATAGGTCCCAAGAAGGGATGCCTGAGGTTTTCACACTAGTTGTTTTCTTTTTCCATTTCCCTAGACATTTTGAAGTTGAGATTTTTTATTCATAGGTTGCAGTTGTCTAGGAGCTGGGAGATAAGTCTTTTCAACAGAAACTGTGAAAAAGAAAGAGAGGAAATGAGTAAGGAATTGAAATGACAGCTTTGGTGATGGCTTTTTGTTCATCTAGTCAACTGTGCTATAGTGCAGCTGAATGAGTTTACAGTGTAACTCAGAAAAAATATGAAGAAGCGATGAGTATGCACTCCTTTCCTCCTTCTAGTGCAGCATATGATGGTTTTAATGATGTTTCAACTTGCTGAAATAAAATTGTTGCCAAATATTCCTTATAATAGAAGTTTTCATTGTCTATGAAGTTTTAAATTAGTAGTATATATATAAAAAATAAGTCATCATTTAACCTTTTGGGATGCCACAAGCAACCTCAGTGAAAATTATCTGTATGAATAGCTCCTATCATGTCTTTCTCAATTCATTTTTTATACTATCTGTTCAACTGGATCGATACAGTATAAAACTAGTTGGGTATATGCATTGTAAACTGATTTTCAAATACACCTCTTAGTGTCTCATATTTATGGTTTGAAGAACGTATAGAATCATAGAATGATAGAACGGTTTGGGTTGGAAGAGACCTTAAAGATCATCTAGTTCCAACCCCCCTGCCATGAGCAGGGACACCTTTCACTGGACCAGTTTGCTCAAAGCCTCATCCAACCTGGCCTTAAACTCTTCCAGGGATAGGGCATCCACCACTTACGTGGGCAATTTGTTCCAGTGCTTCACCACCCTCATAGTAAGGAATATTTTTCTCATATTGAATCTAAACCTACTCTCTGTCAGTTTGAAGCCAATCCCCCTTGTCCTGTCCCTGCATGCTCTTTTAAAAAGTACTTCTCCATCTTTCTTGTAGGTTCCTTTCAGGTACTAGAAGGCTCCAATAAGGTCACCCCAAAGCCTTCTCTTCTGCAATTCTCTCAGCCTTTCCTCGTAGGAAAAGTGCTCCATCCCTCTAATCACCTTGGTAGCCTCTTCTGGACACAACTAGGGCAGGTCGATGTCCTTCCTGTGCCAGGGACTCCAGAGCTGGATGGAGTACTGCAGGTGGGGTCTCACCAGGGTGGAGAGGAGGGGCAGAATCACCCTCCTCACCCTGCTGGCCACATTGCTTTGGATGCAGCCCAGGATACATTTGGCTTTCTGGGCTGTGAGCACACATTGCCATCTTATGTCCAGCTCTCATCCACCAGCATCCATGAGTCCTTTTCAGTAGAACTGCTCTTGATCTTTTCATCTCCCCAGTCTGTTTTGATACCAGGGGGTACCCTGGCCTAAGTGCAGCAGCTTGCACTTTGTTTTGTTAAACCTCATGAAATTCCCATGGGCCCACTTCTTGAGCTTGTCCAGGTCCCTATGGATGGCATTCTATCCTTCAAGGGTGTCAGCCACACCATTCAGCTTGGTGTCATCTGCAAACTTGCTGAAGGTGCACTTGATCCCTTTGCCTGTGTCATTAAGGAAGATATTAAATAACACTGCTCCCAATATGGACTCCTGGGGACACCACTCATCACTGAGGTCCATCAGGACATTGAAACATTGACCACTACCTTCTGGATGCAACCATTCAATGACTTTCTTGTTCATCTAACAGTCCACTCATCAAATCCATCTCTCTCCAATTTAGAGAGAAGGATTTTGTGGGGGACCATGTCAAAGGCTTTACAGAATCCAGATAAATGACACCTGCAACACTATCCTTATCCACTGATGTAGTCACTCCATAATGGAAAGCCACGAGGTTGGTCAGGCAGGACTTGGCATTGGTGAAGCTGTGCAGGCTGTCTTGAATTACCTCCCTGTTCTCCATGTGCCTTAGCACAGCTTCTAGGAGGATCCACTGCATGGTCTCCCCAGCTCAGAGGGGAGGCTGACAGGCTGGTAGTTCTGAGGGTCATCCTTTCTACCCATTGTAAAGATGGGTATAATGTTTCCCTTTTTCCAGTCACCAGAGACTTCACCTGATTGCCATGACATTTCAAATATCACAGAAAGGATCTTGGCAATTACACCAGCCAATTCCCTCAGGACTCTGAGATGCATCTTGTCAGGTTCCATAGACTTATGTACATTCAGGTTCCCCAAATGGTCATGAGCCTCATCCTTACTTACAGTGGGAGGGTCTTTGTTCCCCTGGTCCCCATTCTGCTATCCCTCCACTTGAGAGGTGTGGGAAGAAAGGTTACTATTGAAAGCTGAGACAAAAAAAGCTGCTGAGTACATCAACCTTCTCCTCCTCCCCTCTTACCAGTATTCCAGCACTGTTTATCAGAAGGTGTACACTTTCTTTGACCTTCCTTTTCAGCTTAACATACCTTTAGAAATCCTTCCTATTAATTCTTTGTGACCCTTTCCAGTTTCAGTTCTACATTTGCCTTAGCCTTCCTCACACCATCCCTACACAACCAAACTTAATCTCTGTACTATTTCCAGGTCACCCACCCTAATGTCAACTGTCTACGCATTTGCTTCTTTCCCTTTAGTTTGACGAGCAAATCTCTACTCAGTCATGCAGATCTCTTGCCTTTCTTGCCTGATTTCACGTTCTGGGGATTACCAGACCAATGCATGATCACTGAAGCCCAGGTTTTCTCCAGTCTTGACATCCCCATCTAACTCACTTATATTAGTGACAAAGAGATCCACAAGGTATTCAACAGAAGGGACCTAAATTTCAAGTTTTTATGAATACAGCTTGCTCACTAATTAACAAACTAATTTAGAGCTACATCTCAGTAGTCAAGGATTTCTAGAAATCCTGGAGCCTGTGTTTGCTTGAGGGCAACATACAAAACAGGTAAAAATAACAATATTTTCCACTTTTCAAACACAGCATTTCTTATTAGGGAAAATAATAAGCATTGCATATAGATCTATATAGAGACATTATGTTGCAAATATGTATGCATTAATTAGGAAATATAATGCGTTTATGTTTAACAAAAAGGTGGAAGGAAGTAGTAAACACAAGATATTCTAAATTTTGACAGCTGTTATTATCCACATGAGATGTTAGACTCCTGGAAATCCTGGAAAATCTATAGAAAAAGAAATTCGAGAATTGTAATGGTTATGAGCAATGTTATGTGATTATAGTTCTTGATTACACTGGTTAAAACATTTCTACAAGAAACGAAAACAGGAAGCAAATTATAATGAAGAGCACACAAAAGAGAGAATGGGAGGCAATCTCAATTCAATCCAATTCCTTTTCATTTTTAGTAAGAGTATTCAGCTTAGGCAGATACTTCAAACAAACTGTGTTCTCACATACAAGCATTGAAAATGGTATGGAATGGCATGGTAAAAAGGGTAATAAACACTGAGACTCACATCTCTAAGCTACACTGAGATAAAAGAGCATATGCAAATCTTCTGTCCTTACTTTGGTAGATGCAATTTACTCAAGTTTAAAATTTTGCTGCCATGGGGATACAAACGGGGATGGGGAGGGGGGGACATTGCATTGCTGGCTTTGTGCTGCTGTTGCTGTACACTTTGCTTCAGAGACTTCAAGGAAGAAATCTGCAGTTCTGGGAAGGTCTATCTCTTTCTATTTTTAGTTGCTTGAGTTCATTGACAGAAACAAAAGCTAGTGCTTTGCTTCTTAATTCTACATCATACCTGAACAGACATGAATTTCACATTTACTGAATGACAATACTATGAATTTACTGCATGAGGTGTAGGCTGAGACAATGTCTTACTTATAAAAATACTCACACAAAACATTTGCATATATGTTTGGCCCAGGGCACTGAATGTTATTCTGACTGTCTTGAAGAAATTGTATTTTTATAAATTACTATTTCTACAAGAAAATTATAATTTTATGAAAAATATAAGCTCTGATTTCTTCTGGCTTCAAGAAAAGTATTAAAATACACAGATACTTTGCATTCAGTTAGCAGTACAAAACAGCACAGCTGGCACTGTGCAGTACAAAACAGCACAGCCAAAAAGAAATCCACAAGCAAAAAGCCCTAATCTGCACACAAAAAAAAAACACCAAAAAACCCCCCAAAAATTGTCTGCCTAGAAATTGTACTGAAGTTGGCCTTTTTTTTTTTTTTTTTATTCTTATTTTCCTTTCTTTCCATCCTTTGGGAAGATCCCTCAGTATTTGGTGGAAAAATGAGTTTTGATATATGACAAATAGCTATCTCCTAGAGGTTTACAATGTTTTTTGAAAAATACCATAACTTCTTTCAATGGACAGAGAAATGGAAACACAGCAAGCTGGGCAGCTCACGCAAAAGAGCAATAACAGGAATAAAAGTGGGCTCACCCTAAAACCACTCCAAATCCTATCAGCTAGGACACTCTTTCTTGTCATTAATTGTGACATGTAAAAATGATTTTTTTACTTCATTTTTCCCTTTAGATAAATTTACATGATGTTTTTATTGTCATCACTTGAACCATTTTCAGTGTCATGGTTTTTGTCCTGTTCTTAATACACCAATGCATTTTTCTGTTATGGGAAGTCTAATTATAAGTATATTGGAACCTGTTCATTTAATTTATAGCTCTAATGTTCTTTGAATGCAAATTTTTACAGTGATTGAGTATTTTAATTGATCCACTCTGAACAAAGTGCTTGAATTAAGTTCACTCCTGCCACTAAGCTTTGCCTTGAGATTTCAGGCCCCAGCATTAACAGAAAAGTAAAACAGGATTTAAGAACATGGTAATGAGCAGATCAATAATATGTGCATGCAAAATAAGTGCAAGGTGATGAATTCTGGTACAGCTGAAACCTGAGATGCTGCTTCAGTTGCAAGGCAATACAGAATCTGTTTGCATTCTCCATTATCTCTTCTCTAAAGGTAACACAGACTTAAGAGGAGGGTGGCAGGTGTGAAGGTTTGGTGGCCCTTTATTTGTACAATGGCTAACTCTCTGGAAAAATTAATCAAGCGTCAACCAAAGTATCTAATCAAACTGCAAATCCACCACTTATTTAAATATTCCCAATGTATTGGAGCTACAGAATCATGAGATTGCCTATTGGCCTACCAATTTTACTTTCTGGAGGAAATTGCCCTCAAAGTGAAGCTCTACTTGATTTGACCCCACAAATTCACAGGCATGGTTGCATCTTTCCCATGGTAATTAAGGGACTTTCTGTTTTCTTGTCCCTGCACACCCAGAAACATAGAACAAAAATTAAAGAGCTTTGCCATCCAGTGACCTTTCCAGCTCCTCTGTAAATGGCATCCATCTCTATAGCAGTGAATGTTAAATGACAGTCAGCTCCTATGTAGGGGCAAATACCTCTTTTGTGGAAGATACTTCTGCCGAGGTGGCAGTTATCTTTCACTTAGGAAGCTTTCCTGCCTGGAATGAGGCATCTTTCCCAGACGTAGTTTTGGGATGTTTCTCTGAACGCATTCCACAGAAGGTTACTCCCCAGGCACAAGAAAGAGAACTCTCACAGATGTGCTGCAAGGCCTTGGCAGCCAAAAGAGTACCGAGGAGGTGAAATGATGATAAAGCCCAGGGAATGAATGAAAGCCTTGCCTTTGTCTCTTTCTCCAAGGCCTGGTGCTGGACGCACAGTGCCATTAGGATTTATAAGCTTTCAGTGTCCCCACCTCGGAAATAAACCTTTTGAATCCTTTCCAAGTCTTTTGTCATCATAAGCCTGTGTATATTCAGCTTTACACTCTGCTTGTTCAACCCCTATCTCCACCTTCCAAAATAATTCTTTCTGTTCCTCTTTCAAACCCATTAAAACTGAGCTTTGTGAATTAAACCTTATGTTTTCAAAAGCAATTACAATGGTTTTTTAAAGATATCATTGGAAGTGAAGAAGGCACACACATAAAAAAAAAAAAAAACCAAAAAAACAAAAACAACAAAAACAAAAACAAAAGCAAAACACCCCAGATCCTAAAAGTATCACCAAATAGTGTTTATGAGATGTGACCTGGGTTTGAAATGAAGAGCCCTTAAGAGACTTCCCATTTTAGCTCTGTGAGACTTCCCATGGTGGTGTTTAGATTAAAGCTTTTAATGAAACTCAGCTGTGAAACTCACAAAATACAAGTCTATTATTGCTGTTTTGCTGAATTACCATTCATTTCAGCTGATAGAAAAGCAGCGAAGAACACTGGATTAACAGTAGCTGTAAGAGGCCAATGTAATTTCAGCACTAATTTGCACAGCATGGAAGTTCCACTCCCACCACATTTTCTGGTCCCAGCTCTCTACTAAGTGTAAGCTTCTTGGCTTCTATTTTCAGCAACCCTCAGTGCTGGGAAGTGTCAAAGCTATCTAAGTAGGTAATGGTTGCTACAAGGACTGTAATGGTTTCCATTTCTCTTCTTACTTCTTTAAAATAGAGAAAAAAAAACAAACAAGAAAGTTAGTTTTTGTCTTATTCTAGTGCTCATACATTTGCAACCTTGTGGTTACCTGGTGCCTTCAACCAAGACTCAACTCTGAAGGGAAAAAACTACTTGAAACAAATCTCAGTAAAATTCTTTAGTCTCACCTGGAAGGATCACAAATAACTTTATAAACTGTGAACATATAACACCTCCTCACATCTCAATTCTGGAACAAAAAAATCAAAAACCTTAAGACCATAACAGACAATAGGGTATGCTTTATTTGTTGGAAACTGAAAAGACAGGCTAGGTAGGTAGCATGCAGTTAATCAGTGTCCTGGAAAATTGGCAAGCTGTTCTAAGACTCTACTGGGTCTGGCTGGTATGGAGTTAACTGTCTTCATAGCAAGCCCTATAGTGCTGAGGTTTGGATTTGTTGTTACATCAGTTTTGATAATACGCCAGTATTTTGACTATGGTTAAACAGTGTTTGCACAGCATCAGTGACTTCTCCTTTCCCATTCTACACTCCAATCCCTAGGACACTGGGACAGCTGTAACAAATTTCTTCAAGGGATATTGCATAGATATAACATTATAGTTAGCATCAGATGTGGAAGAAAGGTGTTGGGGTTACTTGGCTTCCAAGGTGGTCATTGCGTGAAACTAGCTGGGCATCAGTCTGCTTGTGGGAGATGGTGAGTTATTAGATTGAATTGCTTTTTGGTTTTTTGTTATTTTTTTTTAATCTTTCCTTCATCTATTAAACTGTCTGCTTTTTGCTTCAATCTTTCTAATCTCTCCCCTGTTCTACTTGGTTGTAGCGGGGGAAAAAGCAAAGAGTGACTGTGTGGGTGCTTAGCTGCTGGCTGGAGTCAACCCACCACAAAAAGGAAGGAGAAAAAAGTAAAGGCAAAATTATTCCTTTTATAGAAACAGTCATTTTCAGCTGAAATGGGACAAGTTCAGAGTGTCATAGGTTAAATCCTGTATAGCAGAATAGATAAAAATATGTCAAATGAATATAAGGATTTATATGTGTATCTATATCTATCCCAATAAAAGGGATTCATTTGCCTGGAACCTTATTTCAATGAGGTAAAAAACAAAAAAAAAAACAAAAAAAAAAACCAAAAAAAAACCCTCAAAAATCCAACCAAACCAAACCAAAAGACAAAACTGAAATAAAGAAATGTCTCATTAAAACATATTTAGGGGAAAATAGTTTTAGTCTTTTCCCAAAATATCTCTTGCATTTTGTAATTTCAGTCTACCTTACAATGTGCAAAAATTTAAAGTCCAAATCCAAGTAAAAGTTTTGATAGCTCTCAGTTAATTTAGTGCTATTTTTGATAATTATGATTTTAGAATTTCTTGTTCATTGAAATTTGGAAGGAAGCCAATACAGAATTCCCTTAGAAATCAACACAACAACAAGTGAACAGCAAGCAAGTTTTATACTGACTTCCTTTTGTTTCATCTCTATTGGTCTTATGTTATACTCAGTTATTTTCAGCACTTAAACTATTCAATACTTTTATAGTCATAACAAAAAATAAATTTTTGTAGAAATTTTTAGTTACAAATGTTTATTTTTCACTTCTACTTCTTGATTTTCTGTTTTCACTGCATTCTATTTCACTCAATATCTTCCTAATTGGCCTCCCTGTCACTTAAAAGTGAACTAAACCTCAGGCCAGGGTCTTTTGTTCTTGTTTTAGACAGAATGTCAATGTTAAACAGACATGTAATTTAGGAAATAGGATTAAACCCAGCTCCACTAACATCAGTGTGTGAAAATTTCTGATGATTATTATTCCAAGCCACAGAAATTCCCAGTTCACACCAGCTCATTTTTAATAGGAACGTACTCGTCTTCAGCATGCTCAGTGGGACCTCAGATGACTCTGTGTCCCTTCCATACAAGGATTTTCACAATTCTGTTACTTTATTTTTGCCTGCTTCTCTCTCAATTTAAAATGCTAAATACTTAACAGTGGCAGCTTCATCTGCTGGTACTACAGTACTTCATAGGGAACTTCTACGTGTTTTTCCAAGAGGTTTTAAAACTTTCCTGGTATTTAACCCAGTCATCATATCTTCACTCCTTCATGGTGTTTATTGTAGCCAACAGTATTTCTGTTTCCTTATAATCTTCAATTCTCTAAGATGTAACTTCTCCAAGAGTTTCTTAGATGTCTGTGTCTTATGGAAACTCTTCCACAGAGGAAATATCAGAGTGAAAAGTATTGTCATACTCCACTGCACAAAATTAAAGTGGAACTGGAGGATATATGAGGAAGATTAATTTCTCGGTTGTGAATGGAAATATTACATACTGAGATACCACAACCATGGCCACATACCATAACACATCTTCATATTAATCTTGCAAATAGCATTCAAAATTAATTAGAAATTCAAGCACTATCATTCCTTCTGAAACAAAAGTTTTATTTCAGCTGGAACCAGAAAGATAATAACCAGCAAAGAATTTGAATAGAAATTATGTTTTGAGATTGCAGTGCTCAGAAGCTCCAATGTCTTTACAATGCTGAAGCAGAACAAAATTTTTCTTTTACGTGGCAGCCTGAATGAAGGCCATTCCTGGAAAGATCTACATTTGTACATTTGTAGAGTGAAGGCAGTGTGAATGACTAGCCTTAAAAATGACTCATATTCTGACACATCAAAAATTTTTGCTTACAGCCTTTTACCAAAAAAGTGGTTGACACACAGCTGCTTTATTTATTTCATTTTCCCCATCATTCCTTGAAGTGTTAGTGAAGCTGTTCTGAAGTTTAAGCCTTCAAAGTCTAATTATAAGAAAAAGGGAACACTTTTCACATACTAACTCACATTTTTGACTTTAGCTATGTCTATACACATACAACAACTTAATCTGCTAATTCATGTAGGTGAGACACTAATTTAGCATAAGATTAACCCTTTTCATGACTGTGTGACTAGTGCAGAATTGCCACTCTCAGCTACTGACTTCAGTGCTGCTTTTGTGGCTCAGTTAATTTGGCATGAAAAACACACAATGTCATAATCTTTTAGGCCACAGTGAAGGAATTGCTGAAAAATAACTTAAAATATACTTAGTTTATAATGACATTTATAAGACTACAGGTTTTAGTACTTGTCAGATTTCCAGCTCTCTTGGGTACAGGAAAAATTGAAGTGATAGGAAATTAGATAAGAAAAGGTTTACTTGCAGAGTTGGGGGTATATTCTCATTTCCAGCAATGAATTAATACCCTGTAACTACAGTATCACAAGTGGAATTTCAACATTGTTGCCTTGGCCAGAATCTCAGGTTATTAGACGGTGAGAGTAGGGAAATCACTGGAAAGAGAAAATTAAAAAGGGATGTTTCCCCCACCATCGTAGAATTCCTGGGAACCAGGTCTAATCTGTCTCCCATCTCTCTTCCCCTTGTACTTTCTGTAAAAATTCTTGATGGATAGGCTTCTGAAGGCTTATACATTTGAGAGGAAAGAGAAATGGTATATGATTTCACATATCAAGTTAAGCATAATAATTAAGAATGTTAGAGTTTTTTTAATAGTATATAAGACCATTCATTTCAGAGCTTAGCATTCAGCAAAACATGCAATTCAATCTCTGTGAAACCTCTTCCGGCAGATTTCTGGGGTGATGAAAGACAGAACTGAGGATAGCAAGTTGAATTGCATTCTACTTCCAGGTTTACCTTTCAAATGCCTGCAGTGTAGACACAGTAGAGGGTTGTTTCCAAATCCATGATTAGAAGCAATGATATTGCCTGTCAAAACAGACCATGGAAGTACTGCATTACATAAATGATTATTAATATGGGCACAGATCAAAATAAGCAGCAAAATAGGCAACTATTCTTATTGTCTCCTTCAATGGCTGTTAACCCCTGTACTTCCAAGTACTCAGGTATGCAAAACAGCTTGAAGCACAGTGGTTTGTGAGCATCAGGTTCTGACAGCAATAAGGATACCTCAGCCATGTTTTGGTCCTGTGACAAGTAAGAGTCTCTGATCCCACAGGCAGTTCAGCAAGCAGAGAGTCTGCAAGCAAAAGCTTCACAGTGAGGCATCAGGAGTTTGCCTTGCCTGACCTGCAGCCCTAATTCTTCTCAGAAGACACTGGGGACCTTGAATGTTGAACTTTTTTGTTCTGTGACAGACTGGCTACTTAATCACTGCCATGCTCTGTTTCAAGATGGTTGCTAACTAGAAACACAGATATTCCTCTTGAGTTTCATTAGTCTGTAGCAAATGTAGATTCACTTGAGTACTAAAGAGCTTGGCTCCAGTCATTAACCTCTGCCTTATGTTTGCCTTCTGTGGTACTGGGAACTGATAAACTCTCAGTTGCTGTGCAATAGTCTCTCTCTGCCTGTCTCCTTTTTCCACAGCTGGAGGGAAAGTACAAAGCTGTGCAGCTGTGTGCTGGATTGAATATAACTCTTGTGACATCAGCCCATATGGTGCAATGCTTTGGATTTGTGACTAGAACAGTAATGATAGCACACCAACGTCTTAGCTGTGATAAACCTTGTTTGCACAGCATCAAGGCCTTTTCTTTCTTCCATTTTACCTGTATGGGTGTGGTCTGGGGGTCCACAAGAGTCTGGGAAGGGACACAGCTGGGGCAGCTCACGCAAGTTGACCAAAGCAATATTCCATACCACATGATGTCTGCTCAGTGGTGAAAAGTCAATGAAAGGAGGAGGAAGGGGAAATGGTCAGTATTATGCTGTCAGACTTTCCAAGCAGCCTTCACATGTGTTGAGACCTGGCTTCTCAGGAAACAGCCGGACATCTACCCATCAATGGGAATAAGTGAACTCCTTATTGTATCTTCCCTGTGTGTGCAGCTTTATTTCACTTATTAAACTGTCTACCTAAGCCCACAAATTTTCTCACTTTTGTGCTTCCGATTCTCTCTTCAGTCTCACTGTGGGGGAGTGAGTGAGTGAGTGAGTGAGTGAGTGAGTGAGTGAGTGAGTGAGTGAGTGAGTGAGTGAGTGTTGGAGGAGGTAGCAGCTGGATGGAGTCATCCCACCAAAACCTGAGAGAATACATTACAAATATATACTTCCATACACATTCTGTCTTTTCAGCCCACCTTGCTTCTTAAGGCTAAAGTCTCCAAATAGCCTTTTCTATTTATGGGACACATAGATGCAGTGCAATAGGAGAGATCAGCCTATGCTTTTAAGATCAGGGAAGCTTTCTGATGCATTCTGAACTAATATACACGCAACCAACTTTTCTTCGCTTGAAAAATAACTCAAACTGTAGCTTAGTTCTAGTGACAGTACATTAACTTGGCAAACAAGGTAACTTAGTTGCAGGCTTACTAAACCGTTTTTTAGTGACTTATTTCTCACACAAGGGGGAAAAAAGGGCGGGAAAAGGTTGCAGCTTCAAATTCTGTCTGATAAACCTTCTGATTCTGTCTATCTAAACCCTACTGATCCCTCTCACACCAACCATCTACTATCATCTACTCATAGATGATGGCAACAGCTTAGTATAGCTTTAAGACTATGATTCCTACAAACTCATTTCACTCAGTCATTATATTTATTCTTAAAATGAAAGAATAGTTCTTAAACAGGAAGCCTCACTTCACACTAACTTGCTGTGCAGGCTCTGGCACAAGACTGAAATTTATGGGGAGGGCTCTTGCTCAAAGCAGCAGTACAAATATTGGCAGAAGAAAGTGTGATACTAAATTTCTTTATGTAAGATAATGGTGACAATCACAGTAAGGTTTCTTCAAGACAAAAATACCCAGATATGATTTTAATTAGTTCATGTTATCTTTGTTAAAATTTGTTATAAATTATTCTATTTGCTACACTATTGGTGATCCAGATTTTCTATTTTTTAAAGTAGTGTACTCATTTTGGCTGGGATATAGTTAACTTTTTTTGTGGTAGTTTGGATGGCAGTGTGTTTGAGATTTGTGATCAAAACAGTGTTGATAACACTGATTGTTGAGCACTGCTTACCTATCATTGAGATCTTTTCTGTTTCTCTGTTCCCACTCTGAGAATTTTCTTCCCAAGTAACCATTATGCTTGATGGAGTCCTGCTTTCCTTTGCATGCTTTGCTTGAATGCATAAATTTGAGGTTTTGTACTAAATCTTTTTATCTGGAATTACTAGTTTTCTCACTTTTGCCTTTCCATTTCTCTCCACTGTAAGGGAGTGAGTGAGTGGATGTGCTGGGCTGAGCTACCTACTAAGGTAAACTCACAATAATGATTGTATGAGATCCACATCATCCCCAAAAGCTGAAGAATTTAAGCAAAAATATCTCTTTTCCTTCCACTCTACTGACTTCTGTGTTTCCACATGACCTCAGAATTTAAGTACAGAGCAAAAAATTTAGAAAGCAGGTCTCATCTGTAATACTTTTGTTTCTATTTATTGCTTTATGGACAGATAGATAATATAATCTCCTTTAATATAGTTATTCTCCTAATAGACCAAAGTATCATATTGCAAATTTTTGCCATATCAGTTTAACAGAAGTTCATGTTAAGCTGATAGTCCTTCACAAAGAATCTTCCAGGATAATGTCTCACAGGCTTCATGTATAAATATATTGCTTTGCATATGACAGCATCACATTTGCATGTAGGCTTCACTACATTTGAATACTTTGAATACAGATTTTCTATAATGTGCATTTTTTGTCTGATCATAAAGCAGGAAAACAGAAAACCTTTGAAAAGATGAGTTGGTTGGCAGTTCAAAACAAAACTTGCAAATTTCAAAGAAAGAATGAAGAATTTAGATTTTTTTACTATTATTATATTTTTTTTCTTTACAAAACATGTTTCATTACCATCAGTTATAGTCCTTCTGGCTTTTACATGAATAATATATCATCTTGCCTGTTGTTTTACTTGGTTAACAACCCTGTAGAAATCAGATCATTTTCTAAAAGACAAAGAGATCTATTTATTTATTGCTGGGACTAATAGTGGCACAAGTGGGGGAGGAAGATTTCTAAAACCAGCAACAGCTTCTGCTCACATCTAGACATGACAGAAACACAACGAGAAAGAAGGTCAAGTAATTTTTATTTCTTGGATGGACCTATTAAAAGTCTGTACAGGTAAAACTAATGTCAGAATGTAGAAATACAAGAATGAAATTTTAGAAATAATTACCTGAACTTTATCATGGGAGAAAATGTAACTCCTCCTTCCTTAAATAGCAAAGCCACCTCTAATTTATTCTGGTAATAAATCTGATGGTAATCCAAGAGTTTCACTGAATGGCAAAGATGGCTCAAAGTACACCTACTTTTTAAAGATATTTACACTTATGTTAATATAGACATTAAAACCCCTTGATCAGTTCCTTGATCTATCTGACCATGGAGTTCTATAGAAATTAAACCAGCACAACTGACAAGGTGTAAAAAAACATGGGAACAGAGAAAAGGCAGAACAGCGTGAACTGGCCTTGGCTCCAACAAAAACATTCTCTGTAATTGAATTGAATGAGATCAATGGGAATTGGTGTGTTTTTTCCCACCAATTGAATTCAGAGTTGATTTCAATTAGAATTCATAGCCCATAGCATTAGTGTTATCATCACTGCAAAATCACATTACAAAGGGCAGCATAAGTTATTTAAACTAGGATTTCAAATTTTCCATAGTTTCAAGAAGGCAACTCTAATTAGAGTGTATTACTTCAAGGCTATTTGATTAAATTACACATTCACACTCCTTTTGAAGTTAGTGAAAGTTTCGAGATTGAAAGGAGATGTTAGATGTAATGGTAACAAAGTAACATTAATTGTAGTTAGGTAAGAGAAGTAAATGTGAAGTAAGAAGAGCAAACATGAACTGGTTATTATCTCATATATATTCATTTACTGAAGACAATGAAGACAAAATTTAGAAGAATTTGTCTGTGGAAGAGTTTCCCTTTTGATAGAATCTATAATGCATTTGTAATATTAATTCCTTAAAAACACAGAACAAATCTCCCTGAAAAAAGTATTATTGAAAAATTTCTGGCTAAGTAAAGACATTGGCATTACAGGTTCTTTTCACAAGTTTATTATATTCAGGTTATAAAAAATAGAATATGTTAGCCATCTCAGTACTACAGGTGAAAAAAGCCCACATTTGGTATGGGTTATTAGGAAAGAATGAACAGTGAGAAAATAAAGCCAACTGTTTTCAGAAGGAGCCTGGCAAGAATCTTCTCAGTTTAGAATATTAACAATATAAAGTAATGCAAAAGCCTTCCCACCCTTCTGTCAATTCCTTTTGAAAGTAGAATCACACACTGAAGACAATTTGGATGACATTTTTTTTTTTTTAGTTCAGAGTCTGTTGCAGGTTTTTCTGTTGTTTGTATAATATTTTGGAAGTACTCTTTCCCTGATAGACAGACCAAATCCACCCCCAACACTTAACATTAGCAAATCTCTATTTACTTAATAGAAGCTATCATTCATGCTGACAGTTAGTATGGTACTTTTTTGGATGCAGTTCTCAGTGGAGCCATTTTCAGAATAACTTAGTGCATGTCACTGAGTAAAACAGCACAGCATATGAAAGCAAAAAGATTAGGAAAGACTTTTTTACTAGGGCAGGCAAGAGAGATCTAGGCCAAGTTGGGAGTTGTTTCTGAAAGAGTAGCAAGAGTATGCAAAAGTGAAAACAAAAAAAAAATACTTCTTTGGATGTTGATGTTTGTAAACAAGTTCTGAATGCATGTAGCACTGTTAATCATGTCAAGTGTTTATAGAGATAAAAAATGTGCATTGTACCCATAAATTTGAAAGTATTTTGGCTGACTGTCCCTTTTTCCCACATCCTGTCCAAATCCACTACAAAGCGACCTATTTTGTTATACAGTTACTTTTCCAAGCCTCAGGGCTTGCTTGCTTTAAGAAATAGACACATCAGAAAGGGACAATAATATTCTTTAGATTTGGTGAAGCTACATGTCTTGTCACGTCTGGAAGACAGTGGCATGCTAACGACTGCACTAGTGGTGTTTAATGGTGTCAAAGGGCCCATACTGAGTCCAGTCTTGCTTAATATCTTAATCAATGGAGTGAATGCGCTGATGGGGCAGAATGTACCCTGAGCTGGTCTGCAGGTGATATAAAACTGGAAGGGGTGGTGATACATCAGAGAGTTGTGCTGCCATGAAGAGAGGTTGTCAGGTTGGAGAGATGGGCTGGCAGGACACTCATGAACCTCAACAAAGAGAAGCGCGAAGTCCTGCACTTTGAGAGGAAACCCCCCCCCCCACCAGTATATGCTGAGGGCCACCCATCTGTAAAGCAACTGGGCAGAAAAAGCCCTGGGCATGTTGGTTGAACATGAGCGAGGGATGTGCCCTTGCAGCAAAGAAGGCTATTGGTATCCTGGTCTGCATTAGACAACATATTACCAGAACATCGAGAGAGGTGACCAGTCCCTCTGCTCAGTACTGCTGATGCCACACACTGAGTACTGTGTCCAGTTCTGGGCTCCCCAGTACAAGAGACACACGGATGTGCTGGACAAGTTCCACAAAAGGGTAACAAAGAGGTTCAGGACACTGGAGCATCTCACATTTGAGGAAAAGCTGAAACACCTGTGACTGTTCAGCCTGGAGAAGACAAGGTTCAGTGATAAGGTTACTAATTTCTCTAAATGCCTGAAGAAAGACTGTAAAGAAGACAGAAACAGATTGTTTTCAGTGGTGACAGGAGCAGAGGCAATGAAAAAAGAAAGTGGAAACACTGGAGGTTCCCTGTGAACATCAAAAAACAGTTATGATCTCTGAGGGTGACCGAGTACTGCCACAGGTTGCCCAGAGAGATTGTGCAGTGTCCCTCTTTGGAGAACTTCAAAACCTGTCTTGACATGTTTCTGGGACACTGACTCTCTGTGGTTCTGCTTGAGGAGGGATATTTGACAAGGTGATGTGCAGAGCTGCCTTCTATCACCAACTATTTTGGGATTCTGTGATTCTATGACTGTTTCCATAACTCTGGAATTTATAAAGTCTATTACTCTCAAATAATTTTAAGTGATTAACATAACAGTGACTTAATATGGGATGTTTGTTCCTCTGCAAACTGTTCTTGAAAATTAGATATAGCAGAAGTCTAAGAAAAGAGATCTAGTAAGCAGGTTAATTGTGTCTGAGGCTTTTAAAAAAGGCATAATCCATTTCTCTTCATTTAAACAACTGAATACCAGAAGACATTAAAATGTCTGCTATTTCATTTATTCCTAGCAGATTGGTTAATATCCCGAACTAAACAGAAAATTTCAAATAGTGTATTTTCTCAATATGGTTTTGCAGTCTTTACCACCTTATCAAAAACACTTGAACTCATTGAAAACCATGAGCTGCAATATATTCACTGTGATGCTGACTATTCCAGTCCCTCAATATTTTTGACCAGATTGCACAAAACACCAGCATTAAAAACAGACAGTTCAAAAATCTAAACCTATGGTCAAAACCAGCCAGTATAGGTCATTCTTTGTGGCCTGACTTTATATGAAAATTTACAGGGCTTTATGGGATGGAATTTACTTTGTGAAGAGTCCAATCAACTTTACGATAATACATTTGGAAAAGTAATTTAGTATCATGGCAGATAATGAATAGTTCAGGATGTCTCAAATACTAGTAGCAATTGCTGGATAAAGATGTTATCCTCTATTTCTAAGATTTTCAGGAGACTGACAGTTAAATAGTTCCTCCTACAGATATGATGAAAGAGCAAAAATAAGCTCAGTTCCAAGACAATCTCTCAAGTTTTCTTCCTGAATAAACACAAATGTCAGCAAAATCAATAAAGATCTATGAACCACTCAAGTAAAGTCACTGAGAAGTCCAATTACTTGAGAAGAGTTAATTATCCAGAATGGAAAAGGACATATGAATGGACATGATGAACACTTGGGTTTTTTTTCTTGTGGGCATTTTGAAGATCCATAAAATTTTACCATATATAAATAGAAGTATTTTCTTGACCTTTTTTTTTCATAAAAATGAGAGTACATTGTATCCAAAAGGGCTGACACATTAGAGGAGCAGTCTGATTTTTTGCCACAAAATTATTACACAACTCTAATAAATTGTTCTTGTTTTGGCAATTCTCTTCACAGTAGCTGGTATGAGGCTGTGTTTTGGATTTGTGCTGAAAACAGTGTTGATAATATAGAGATGTTTTTGTTATTGCTGAGCAGGGCTTACACAGCATCAGGGCCTTTCCTGCTTCCTGTACTATTCCTCCAGTTAGGGGCCTGGGGCTGATCAAAGACTGGGGAGGGGACACAGCCAGGACAGCTGACCCCAGCTGAGCATAGGGATATTCCAGACCCAATGGCCTTGTGCTCAGTGTATAAAGTAGGGGGGAGAAGAAGGAAGTGGGATGTTCGGAATGATGGCATCTGTCTTCCCAAGTAATTTTCTGTGCTGGAGCTTTCCTGAAGCTGAACACATGCCTGCCCATTGGAAATGGTGAATGAATTCACAAGTTAGTCAGTGGCTTGGGTTAAACCACAACAGGAATGAAAAATACAGATTGAAATTTTGCCTGAGAGAATTATACTAGGCCACTGATCTTACAAAACTTCAAAATGGCATTCTTGTACAGCAAAAGGAAATACCATAGTGAAAAACTTTTTCAGTAGCCATTTCTATAAGAAATGCAATGCATAGGTGATGAATCTTTCTGTTCTACTGAATAGTTGCTACCATTTCTCTGAGTATAACATTCACAATTCAAGGATGAGGTCAGCCAGAGTTGTCTAGAAAGGAAGTACATAAAGAATTACTCATAGTTTAAGAAAAGGGAAGCTTAACTTACAGGGAGTGACTAAACTACTGGAATATTCAGCCAGGAAAGAAAATTCCAGAAAGAGAAGATTATAAGAGCTTTCATCTACCTAAAGGATTGATGAAGCTCCACCACTCTGCCTTTGGAGAACAGGTCAAATTGTGGTTGTGGTGAGAGGACATTTATAAAGTTTTATTTAATACTGCTTTACTGGGAAGCAGTGAGCTATTTTGCAGAGAAATTCTACAGAACTGCATCATAAGAGGCCTGTTTTTTCTTCTTCCTCTCTCCAAGATCAGGTCAGGCAAATAACTGCCAGGAAAAAAGAAGGATAATCCTTTTAAGTTACAGGTGTGACCCAGACAACCTTTAGAAATCCCTTTTCCCTTTTTCCCTTATGAATCTAAGCTTCTACTTCATTATGCTATAACAGAAATTCTGACAGAGCTTAAAAAAAAAATAAAAAGGGACCTTATAACACAAAGTTTCACTTTTTCTGGTTTTGACCCAAACTGAAATGTGTGTGGCAAAATGTCTGTCACAAACTTGATGAAGAACAAGCTTAAAAATGCATTCCTTCTCCCTGGCAGCTAGAGCCTTTTGTCCTCCAAGTGGCTAAAGGTTACTAATTCTTGCTGCCAGGAGTCTGCTTCATCATTTCTAGATGAACTCAATGATAAGTCAATATTTCCTCTTCTCTTGGAAGCAGAGGCATAGAAATAGTAGCTTTATACAGTTATACACAAAATCAAACAGGTTTAAGTTTTTATTAAGTTTTATTTTCCTTAGTAACTTCAAAACAAAACCAAATTTTAATGAACTGGTACCAGGTGAGGCATCTTTGCTTTATTTTATGTGCAGTTGTAATTCTTATATCATTCTTATGTATCTCTGATATTGTCATGATAAGGCATTTTGTATAAGGCAGAAGCATCCAGTCTCAAAACTGGTCATCCATTTACCCACTGTTTTGTCCACACAGACTGCGAAACCACTGTGACACCAAGAAGTAGCACAGACTGGGGACAACTCTGAGACTACCGTGGTAACCAGTGACCATCTTGCTCCACATGCTGGTGGAGCATTTTTAGGAATTCAAATTCTGGTGGATTTTCTTAGGAAGCCTGGTAATAGAAATTTGTCACTGAAATTTTATTGATCATGGCAGGGCTTTTGAAAGCTGCTTTTTCCTACAAAATGTAAAAATCACATGAAATATGGACTGTCATCATCTATTAGCTTCTCTGATACACATTTCTTTCTTTCAACCTTGATGTGTAGCAAATGCTGAAACAGAAGCAGGACATGGTAGAAGAGATGAGGCAGGGAAAACTAGCAAGACGCTGAGTAGTATTCCATGAAGTTAATTTTTAGAGACATGGGCTTAGAGATTCACAACCAAATAAAAAAAAAAAAATAAAATAAATAAATCAGTCTTTCTTATTCCAAGTGAAGTCACAGAACTAATCTTTCCCAGGGACACAAAGCCACACCAGCATTATAACAGGACAAGAGCAGCAGGGCAAGACTGAACACTACAATATGAGATGCTATCAAAACCACTAATATCATCTTTGCATTCCCAAAGACTTACTGCTGGCTGCATCTTCTATGCCACTACCTTAATGGCCAGCCAGCATGTCACAGACAACATCAAGCCACACAAAGCTGCTAGAGACAGTACCTGGCAGTCTCAGCCTGTATATACATAATCATAGACAGCACTATGTGACACAAGCTTCAGCAGGATTTGCTTGAGCACAGCTTGGAGAAGACATGCCAGTACTACTTTTTATTCCATATAGACTATTCTTTACCTGGCTTATCTGCACTTTTTAGAACAGACTTTTTAGTAGAGTTTAGGTTGATGCTAATTGGTGTCATTCAAAAGTAAGAAAGAAATAAAATGGAAAGATTCAGGGGAGAAAGTACTGAGTTTTTCCTTCTCACATTGTGGATGGAGACAGCAAGTCTTGAAATGGACAAAAAAGATTGTTCTTTTAGTAGCTGAATTCATTATCCTTGTTTCCAGCTATTTTTTATTATTTTTTCTTTCCAAGCAGTGAACATTTGAAAAACGTACTCTATTTGATCTTACACTACACACAGTTTTCACATAGCTTTCACAACTCTATTAAAAACTAAGGTGATATGCTATGGGATTTAAAAAAATATAGTCCATCCATCACTGAGAGCATTGTTCCCACATTCTATTACTGGTTGGCAGGTGGGCAAAATACCTAGTAAGAAACTAACACAAATTGGAAAGAATACTTAAAAGGCATTAGAAGTCTCAGTAAAGCTTTAAATATTTTACAAAAGCTGCTATCTGCAGGCTTTGCCTTCAGCCAAAATCCACTCAAAGTGAAAAAGGCCTAAAAAAACCCCTCTTTGCGATAAATAGATACCTCATGGAGATATTCTAGCCAGCAAATCTCCACCTTTGTGTTTTGAACAAAAGCTGCCGGAAAACTTTGAAAAATCCTACATGAAAGCTAGAAAAAAATGGGAGAAGACTTTTTTATCTCAGTAACTTTTTCTAGTTTGCCTCACAGAAGACCTTTTTTAATAGCAATGTCAGGCCAATTTGGTGTCGGCACCAAGTTCTGAAGTACGTGTTCTGAAGTGCTGCTTCTGAATCCATTTCATGCTACTCCCGTAAGTACCTAGCCAGAGAAACATAAATGATTTGCTTGATCTCAGCATAATAGCAATGAACTTTTGGGAAAAGATGGCACACAAAGAAAATAAACACACACATATTTATATTTGCTATACATACAAATTATAATATTTATAGTAGAGATAACTGTAAAGCTTGATGCATTTATATTGTAGGGTTCTCTGTTTTCTGTTGTAGGTGACAGAAAACTCTTGGCATTTGAAATTTCAGGTTGCATAGCAGTATTTTAAAATTAATCCAAGTTGGGTGAAGTACTGTATGACTGGGGAATAGTAAAGGGCAAGAAGTCATCTTCTCAGACAGAGATTTGTTTTTTTCTCTGAAGACAAGGTAAAAGTTCAGAAAAATTTGGAACTAAATGGCAGATGATATAATAAAATATGACTCTACCAGAGAAAGATAATTCTGACATGATGTACTTACTTTCTTCAATATGACATTTACTTTCATACAGAAAGCTAGAAAAAATAATCTTTCTGGACATCTACAAATGTTTCTTATCATGCCAAGTGGAAAATTATCGTGAAATCTGGAAAGTGTGGGTGTCAGAAGATGTATAAGCAACTAGCTGAAGGAAGAGCCCAAAATGACTTAAGAGTGACAAAGGAGTATTGAGACTGTTTCACAAGATTTCACTTTGGGGTTAATTTTATTTACACTTTCATTTAATGATATTGACACACAGGTCGATCTACACTCATGACTTTTGCCATGTGAAGCACAAAGAGAAAGAATAGCTGACCTTGAGGACTGGAGCCATGTAAGCAGGATGCACCTCTTTATTATGAATCACAAGTTCACAACCGTTTGAAGAAAAAAGAGGATGAGAGCTCACGATCTGACAGCAGAAATAAAAAAGAATATATGGACTCCTTCAGTTTTTGAATTGAGGAAAATGAACTGAGCCATGGCTATAAAAAGCCAAATATGATCTGTAACCAGGATTAATATCTAGCAGGCATAAGTAGCTAAAAAGGAAAAGTGTAAGAGAGTTAAAAGTGGAAGAAAAAAAAGAGAAAATGAACAGAGAAACCACTTCGAATGTTCCCTTAACATAAGACATTCAGAACATCAAGTGAAATTACCAACAGAAGTTCAATAAGCATACACATTTTCACAGTATGCATAATGAATACTGTGACTTTTATTGCATGAATGAATTCTATGTGATGTTGTAGATGTTAGAAATATAAAAGAAGTATAAAATACTCAAACTGTAAGCAGTACCCTGAGGAAAACGCCTTTACTTAAGCTCCTAAAGTCATAAATTTTCATGTCTTTCCCAGTATGTCCATAGCCAATACCCATTCTGTATTTTAAAATAAAATTCTGGGTATATTAGTTTCAGTTTTAGTTGCTATATAGTTACATATGTATGCCCATATATGTATAAGTGTGTATATAAGATATACAGTAATAATATATTTAAATATATTTAATATTAATATAATACTAAAATAAAATATTTGTACACTATTTCAAGAATAAATTGAATCATTGACTTTGCCAGACATTGCAATTCAAAAATCTTAGCCACTGTGTGATGAGGGAAATAGTCTACAATGTCGAATATATTGTATTTGAAAAAAATATTATTCCCTCTACTAACCCTCATTGCAAAACAAATCAAACTGCAGTAACCAATACAGGGAAGATGAATACACAAAGTAAAATACCAGAACACAGAACTGACTACCAGACTATTAAATGGAATACTAGTACCTTTAGTAACAAGGTTTATAAATTGCTATATACAACATTATTTCCTCCTTCATCACTGAGGGTGTCTCAACAAATTTACTAAATAGTTTTTCAGGTTTCTTTCTTTTCATGTATTCATCTAAGACAGCCCAGTCTCCTTATCCCACTCCTCTTTACAACACAGCTCTGTCATAGTTACTAAATTTTGTGTAGTACATAATTGCAATTTTCCAAATTAACTCTCTAAATATTTTTCCACCACACTCACAATGCCTGTCTTAGCCTAGCAACACAGTCTCTAGGAGGATCTGTACGCCTGCTGCAGGTTTGAATTTTTTGCTTTGAACAAATACGTCCACAATAACATTTGTTTGCATTTTGTTAGATGAGACTGCAAATTTCCTTCCAAATTGCAGTGCTTGCAAGTGCACCCACATGCTTAAGCTGATAAATTAAATGCTTACAACACATGATTATTATGAACAACCTAATGAGTCAAAATTCAGAGGAGAGCCAAATAGTTCTGCAAAAGTTCTATATACGTAACCCCTGCTGTCTTCAAAGAATGCTATGAAATTTTCTTTTTAAAGGTATCAAGGTTACAACAAATGCAGTGAGACAACATGATGGGTAACTCCCTTGCCCTCCTGATCCAAGAGTGTCACACTGAAAAGTAAAGAAACATCAGATTTTAGACCAGGAAGTATAGTTGACTTTAGGAAGTAATACAGTTCTGCTACCATAAAATCCTCACAGCTTCCCCAAGTAAGTGTTGGCAATACTTCAAAAACCTCACCCACTTCCATCCAAAATAAACCTTTTTTACTTCGTTACATTTAAGAACTGTCTCAGCTAATATTTAGTTGGGGTCTTTATCCTTTATTATCAAATTCTCTCTAGTCTTTCAAACTCTACACCTGGTCCTAATGCAGACTGGGGGGAGTGAGAGGTTAAACTTTTCAGTTCTGCTGCAGCCTGTCTGGCTACTTGTATATGTTAAATAAGTGGAGCATGAAACAGTGCAGCCAAGAAAAGGAAGGATGGAGGCAGGGAGAGAGATACGTTTCCTAGCTGTTCTTTTGTCTGCTGTTCAATATAACACAGCCTAAATTTGGTGACAAATTCCGTTGCTGAATTCCAGGTTTTACAATTACAACTGGTCACATAATAGATGCTCCATTCAAAGAGCTATCAAACATCCATTTTGATCACAAGCACATATACAAAAGAATTCTTGATACCATAGAGTGATGTCATTAAGGACAAAGGAAAGGAAGAAGAAATGAAGAGCACACCAACTCCTAGATCTCTGTAATAGCAGTGATTCTATAAAATAAAACTCATAAATTATCTTAAAAGCAACTACAGTCATTCTGGAGAAGAAGGTAGAAAGAAAACAAAAATAAAAAAGCCTACCAACAATTCCTGCCACCTCCCCATCCCCCACACGTCCACTCAAATCATTCCCTTTTCCTTGAAGAACAAGAGAAGTCCCTCAGATAAAAGGCGTGTTGTACTAGACCCTTACAAATCAAATTAAACACAGCAGTTATTTTACAGAAACCTAGACCATTTTTGTCTTGTTATTCCAATGCAAAGCTTTTTCTGTATGTGCATGTTCTTTGAGGGGAAGTGTAATGGCAAGTACCAATCTCTTCACTCTCATGATTAGTGACAAGACTCAAGGAAATGGCATGAAACTGAGCCAGAGAAAGTTTAGGTTGGATATCAGCAAAAGGTTCTTCCCCAGAGTGTGGCTGGGCACTGAACAGGCTCCCTAGGTCAGTGGTCACAGCAACAAGGCTGACAGAGCTCGAGAAGCATTTGGAGGCTACTCTCAGGGACATGGTATGACTCTTGGGGTGTCCTTTGCAGGTGTAGGAGTTAGACTTGATAATCCTGATAAGTTCCTTCCAACTCAGATTATTCTATGATTCTATGATGATTCTTCCAGGAGTGCAAAGTGCTTTTATCTCAGCTTACAGAAGTATATACATAATGACACCATAGAAACTCATCTGCTGTAGGCAACAAATGTCTCTGCTAAAGAAATATACATATTCATTTCTCTTTGAAGAGAGGTTTCACTTTTGTTGAGATTAAGTTATAAGTCTTGCTGAGAAAAATGGAGTTTTACAATATGGTAACTGGAACTTTATTTTTTTAGTCATTTGCTTTGTTTTTACTGTTTTGGCTGGCATAGACAAGACATCAGTATTTCTGTAGTATCTTCTATTGGTTTGTTTATCCATCTTCCATCTGTAATGGAGCTGTTACCTCCTACAGGCTTGGTACATACCACAGACACTGAAAAGGTATTACAATGTGCCTGAATGTCAAATTAACCAGAGCCACAACAAAGTGGGAAACGAGTCGGACTGAAAGAACCTTTATACTTCCCAAAAGAATCTGTGTACTCTGGGTTCCCTCCCTCACATGGCCAAAAAAAGCTTTAGCAATCCCCACCCTCTTCCCTTTTCAAATTCACATCACACCAACATCCGTATTTATCTATTGACAGAAGCTTGGGTGAATTCAGACATGATATCAATGAATGGATAGACACTGATGCAGTCTTTCCCTGTGAATATGGTACAGAACTTCACCAGGCTAATTGGAGAAAACAACAGTCCTCCTAGAACCTCAGGAAATTCAAGATTACAAGGAGCTACATAATTCTCTATTTTTAATTTCAAGATAATTAAAATACTCCCCACAGTCTTAGAGTTCCTCAGTGTCTCCCATAGGAAAAATAAAATAACCTTCCTTCTTTTTAATTTTTAATTGTCAATTGTTTCACTACAGACATAGATCTAATCTATCAAGTGGAATAATTAGGACATCATTGAGGACGCAATTGAGGTTACCATTCCTGGGGCTGACCTGTATTGTGAAAAGCCTCACTCACAGTGACATTGTCCCACATCTACATGCCATGCTATATGTGCTTATAAAGCAACTACTGATGCATAAGCAAACCATAAGGTTCACAGTGTGAAATTAGATTTTTTTTTTCAAACAGATCACTTTTGAAATCCAAGAACAATTAGAAAGCAATGCCATTAAAATTTTCCATGTTATTAAAATAAATGCAGTTGAACTGGCATGAAATATCCCAGGAAATTTTTAAATTTAGGAAAGCAGTGAATGCAACACAATGCAATGAAATAAATAAATATTTTTTTCTGAATAATTTTGAGAATAATTGCACAACTATTAAGAAAAATGTGTCTTCAAGAAGTATTCATGCCAAGTCTTACAAGATCATAAGAAGAATTATAAATAATGCCAAATATTAGCTAAATAGCTGTGAAATATCCCAAAGTATCTGACATGACTCAAGGTATGGTGGTAATATGGATCAATTATTTTTTAGTCATTTCTCATATAGCAGTACAGTGGCCTTTAGCTTTAAATATAGCCTCATAATCTTAAAAAAAATGAGCCTGTTTATGTAAGCTTTTTGCACTCCGGTCAAGATATACTGTGGTAATATATGTATTTATTAGGCTGCAAATTGAGGAACGTCACAGCAAGCATTGGAAGGTTCACATGATGCATGAGAGAGGTATCTCTAGAGTGAAATTACACTTGCAAAGAAGAAAGAATAAAAATACTGAGTCTATTAATATATGTCTGAAATAGTAGTAGCAGTTAAACCTTTTGATTAAGTCATCCAGAATCCGTGATTTTCCAAAAGGATGTTACCAATATGTGCTCTATTCAGGTTAATTGAACTGTGTAAATCTACTATTGCAGTTTTCATGGCAAGAAAAATTATGAAACTGCAATTTACAATATAATAATTAGGGGAAAAATAAGACAGGGTAAAAATAAAAATTTCTAACAAATGATTATCATTTGTACAAAAAAAAATAATTACTAGATGGCCAAATTATTCAAAGAAATAATATTAACTTAGAGGCTTTATTTTGGTTGCAACAAGATCAATATTAAAATTAGGTTTTCAAATAATTCAGTTTTTATTAAATAAACTGAACTGGCTGTTCAGAAACAATTTTATTTAAAATATTTTCTGTAAAATAACGTCAAGATATTTTTCATATCTTGGAAGAATGATCTTGTTAAAACCTAAGTCATTCCCACCAGGTTGTACTAGACCATATTTTATGGTCTCCTGTGGCACTAGACAAACAGTGCCTTAAAGAACTAGTGAACTGCAGATGTTACTCTGAAAATGACACATCCCTCACAAACCCTCTCTTTGGTGAGTGTTTTCCATCTCAGTGAGCAGAATACTTTTACTCTTCTGTTCCTCTGTTATTCATAACAGATCGATGTAGATTAGTAAAGAGTTCACTGTGACAAAACTAAAGAAGGTACTATGGATCCAAAATATCTGTCAGCAGTTCCTGTGATGTATTTCCCTAGGTTGGAGCAAACCCAGACTCTTTTCTGATTGAAGCCCCTGTCCTGAAATGTTGGAGCACCTTTAGATTCACCTGATGCAGTCGATCAAGTGTGATATAGTTGAGCAGTTACTGAATGACTGTAAAAATGCATAAAGGGAAGCACGTGTGAGAATCTTTGCAGAACTGGGACTCAAGAAAAATTTACCTTTCTGGATAATAAATTTAATAGCTATCAGGTATTCCTTCTGGATTTAGAAGGCCATGATTTTAGATGCTTCAGATTTTAATCTCAAATTCTCCCTGTTCCAAATGGTTTCAAATATGGGAATTATTATTGACCCATTGTCCCCACTGTCAGTAATTGCTGATTTTGTATCACACTTCATTAACTAAGTTTACAGTCTTGGCTATAAAAAAACCTAATTGAATTTCTGATCTGCTTTGAACCAAAACTCCGGAACAGCCATGAATTGCAACAATTTGAAAAAAGATAGAAAACTAAGTATCTCAGCTACAACACCTAAGCAAAAAGTCATTGATTCTGTAACATCAATTGCGAAGAAATACTTCTGTGTCAAAGTTCCCGTCTCTTGTTAATAAAGAGAAGCAAAAAAAAAGACTTGTAGTCTTCTGAACAGTTAGGTTTTTTCTTTTATGTTATTACCTTAAATACAGTGTTTGCCTTTCAAATGTACTTACATAAAATACATCAGATCCATTTAGTCTAAAGACCGCATATTAAATTGTACAGTTTCAAATGGGTAATTTTCATTTAAAACCCAGTGAGAACTACAGTGGTACAAAATCAGTAGGTTTGACAGCCAATTTGAAATGTCTAGGAGGGGCCTGATTTTCACAGGTAAGAACATGCCTTTCAAAGTACAGGTTGCTATGAAGGTATTTCAAGTTCAAAATCCTACCTGGACAAATCCTGAATCAGCAGTCATGTCCATGAGATTCCATCCCAAGCTCAGAACTTTGCAACCCAGTAGCTGCTCAGCAGAGAGTGCTCTTCCCCCTGCTGTTTTCTCAACACTTGCAATGGTATAATGGACAGAAGAAACCACAAAGAGTTACAGACTGAGCAGATTCCTTCTCAAGAAAATGGGGATTTAAGCTTTCAGAGAGACTTCACAGCAAGCATTTCCTTGATTGCTTGATCTTAATAGAGCCTTTAGGCTTCTAATACACATAATGTCCTAAAATAAAAGGTGGTATAAATGAGGAAGAAATTGAAGCAATTAATCTGACTAGATACTTTGGAGTACCTTGAGGGAAAAGGGAAATTTCTCACTAACAATCACTTTTATAAAAAAAAAATAAATCTTTAAAACCTAAAAAAACTGAGGAAAATGTATGTTACACTTCATCTTTCCATTCCTGGTAGAAAGCAAATTAAAGGAACTACATTTCATTTGTTTCCTCAAATTATTTGAGGAGCATTTAACAGTCCTCCATCTCTACCCAATTCCCCTAGTATAGGTGAGAGCAACCAAAACCAGAAACATGTTGCTAACAGTAGAGGGTTCCCATCTCATCTCAAGTTCTTGCTCCTGTTTGGCATGGATCACATCACTTCTCAAGCGTTATGCTTATTGCATTTTATGTCTCTCTTACCTCCTGTGGGTCAAGCTCATAAAACAGACCTCAAAACTGTCATGAGTGTGGATATTTATTAAAGATGTTTAAAAAAGCTAAAAGCTAATGATAACACAGTCTGGTCTGGACTGTGGCAAGTAACACATCAGAGGATTGCGAGTAAATTTGTATAGCCCTTAGCATAGTATTACCCAAGCAAAGACCATATTTGTAGATAAAGTAATAAATATTATCTTGCTTTATCCTGCATCATGTTTTGTTTTCAGCTGCTGGAGAACCCACCCTTTCCCTTCTTCCTGGGGACTGGGGAGAAGAACAACTATTCAGTTGAAGCACATGTTGGAAAAACGTATTTCTGGCTGGCAAATCTACATTGCATCTGTTTCTCAGGACAATATGGTCCACCTGTAAACAGAAAGTGCATCTCCTTAACAATTGGTTTTAATTCTTTTTTACCCCAAGATTTCCATGTATTTGCCAGCCTCATCATGGATACTGCTGTGTATAAGGCAGCATTAATGAAATTCAAGAGGCAGTACAGGGTGATCTGTGCACAGTATCTATCTGTACACCAATGCACAAAGTGAAGACAAATGTCCTACAGGGTTATTTTGTGTTCCATCTACCCACAACCAGTTTTGAATCTTTTGCATGCTAAATATAATTAGTGAGGATCTCAATCTGGTAAGGCATATTTTCAATTCATATCAGAGCTGCTTTAGAATACTCCTTTTTTAAAATATAACATGAGTAAAAGATTGCATAGCTGAGTGGCATTATATCCTGTTATGCACTACGCTGGTGTTTACTTGACTGCAAAGGAATAGCAAGACAGAATTAAATCAAGAGAAAACAGACTATAGTGCAATGAAAGGCATATAAAATATTAGAAAAACGTGAATAAAGCTAAGAAGATCAGTAGTTTGTCTGCTCTTTCTAAGTTTTTGAAACTAAAAGTTTGGTTGTTTTTTTGTTTTTTTGTTTTTTTTTTTTCCAGGATGAGTTGCTAGACTTGCATATTTTGGAATAGCAAATCCAAAAGTTTAGATCTCAACATAAATCAAGGAATGCTTCAGTGTGCTTTTATTCCTGTGCAATATTTAAAGTATCTTTTATTCATGGTGTTTCCTCATAGCATGGGCACTGACAGCATTGCTTTTTGTTGCTGTTCTCTGGAGACATAGAGGTATTTTAAATACCCTCCACCTCTGAGGAATTTGTAAAGGTCATTTGTTTTAGGTATCATGAACACCACCGAGATAATTTATGACCCACTAGCCTATATCAGGACTGAAAATGTAGAAATGGTAAAAAAGTCCTTTGTAAGAGAGCTCACAAAAAGGAAGTGGGAAGAAAAGGCCTCTAAAGACACCGGTGCCTGGAGAAATGAACCAGGGGTCTGAGATCACACTAGGAAAGCTGTCAAATTCCTTGTTTGAAATTAGCTCATTTTCTGGTGGTCCTAATGAAGTACCTATGTCTGGCAACATCACCTCCATTACTTACAATGCAGTAGCTTTGCAGGGTGAAGTTTTCATGAATCACTAAATAGCAGAGGAGCTGTGTTATTAAGCATTCATGTGACTCAAGAGACAAAAGGCAGATGAAAAGATAGATAAAAATGTGCCATGGTACAAGTACAGATATACTTGCACAGGTACACTGTTATGCTGTTCCAAAACAGAAAAAGGAAAGAAAGAGGAAAAGAAAAGAAAATTTAATTGGGTTGCAATTATGTAACATGATTTTACAAGTCCACATAGTAAATTAGAGACAACTCTAGACAGTATTTATTCTTTAAGGTCCTAAAACATGAATTTCAGCACTACACTACATATGTTCAGTCAATATAATCTAAATACTTAGAGTAAATCTTTATTTCAAACTTACAATATATATTATCATGAGAATATTAAGTGAAAAAATCTCTTTTTCTTTTATGTTTCATCAAAAAATGTGATTTGCCTGATTTGTTTCATGAAGTTACATAAGTTATTGAAGACTCTCGAGTAAAAAGCCGAAATTTTGTTAAGATGTGCAATGTTAAATTCAGTGATTCAGTACAGAATACTTGAGAAGTTCCATGGTTTTTTGAAAGTTGAGAAAAATGTTAGTCTTTCTGTTGCTAGGCTTTCCTGTGAATAAGGAATGGAGATATTTCAGAAGAAAAGAGAACCAATCTCATAAATCACATTTATGAAATAGAAAAATCCAATTATAACAGATGTGTAGTAAAGAACATGTATATTTATCATTAATATTTTGCAAGGCACCCTATAGAAATCAAGAATTTAAACCTTGAGATTTTTTATATAATAAATTTTTACTCAGATAGAATACAAGTTAAATTGAAAGTAAATTATAGCAAAAAAAAAGGCTATCATGGGCACAAACTGTATATCCATCATTCTGCACTAGTAACATCTTTCACATCACCACATACTGTCTTTGTTTGCTGATGTTCAATGATGACCTTGCAGCTGTGTTAGATGTTCCAAAACATTAATTTTTGATTACACATAATTTATGATTGCTGAACTAAATTTCACAGGCACTGATGAAATGAAATTTAAAAAAGAAAAAAAATAAACCCTTAAAATTTTCTCTGGTAGTAAAGACCAAACTCTATGCTTGCTTCTTTTCCTAAATAAAAAACCATTATGACATGAGGTTATAGTACTTGAACTACAGGGCAGTTTTCCTCTCTGAGAACATTTGGACAAAACAAGACATCTGATTGAAAAAAATTTGCTTCTTAGAAGTTTAAACCCAAAGTTGTTCTCATCATTAGGACGTGGTGATCTAATAGATTGGAAAACATTGTGGTGTCCTAGTTTTATTGGATTACAACATCAGCTGTTCACTAGGAAATTACAATGGAGTCCAACAGTTATTTGATTTCCTTCAACTCTCTTCATACACTGATCCTCAAACTACTGCAACAATGGGGTCAGTGTGGGGTCAGTGAAT
>JAWWMO010000083.1:55453106-55463110 GCA_035047845.1 Dendrocincla fuliginosa
TTTGATTTCCTTCAACTCTCTTCATACACTGATCCTCAAACTACTGCAACAATGGGGTCAGTGTGGGGTCAGTGAATGAATGAATGAATGAATTAATCTCACAAATAAAGAACCAAATGACTCTGAATATCAATCTCTACACCAGAGTATTTCAGGGACTTGAAGAGAACGTTCTCCACTGCAGGAAGCTTGTCTCTTCCTCATTCCCTCCTCTGTTATACCACCTGTAACTTTACTGAGTCCCGGTGAGTCCACCTTAGAACACTTCCTCTCCCAGGAATCAATTTTGTAATAGTCTAATTCACTTCAGTGTGAGAAACTTCTATGTTGCAGCAATTTTGGACTGAACTGTTTTCACAGTGTAGTTTTATGTATATTCAGATAATACTGGAAATTCTGTCTGAACGAATTTTATCATAAATATAGGGAAACTTAGATTACACACTGCATTAATACAACAGTATTCCTATTAAGCAATGAGAGTAAATGTTTAGACAGCTGCCTTTGAAATTTTACCTTTAATATAGAGGATACAAGAGCAAACCAAGCCCAGTTCACAATACAAAAATACTTAATTGTTTCATCATTTAAATTTAGCTTCACTTGGTGGATTATTCTCCTTCACTGTAATTGTCTTTGATGTACTTAGGTAAACTTTATCTCAAACTACACTCAATTTGAAAGCTGTATCCAAGTAACGAAGTAGCCAGAAGAGGAGGAAGTGTTCCAGAATAAATTACATTCGAGATCTAGTGCATAGGAGAGGGTGTAACATTCAACTGGAATGGGTCTTTATAGCAAAGGTAACATTAGAATCTGCAAACACACTGGAGGATGACACACGATTGGATTCACTGCAATATCCCTCCATCCCAATAAATCCCAACTCCTGTTTTAATCAGTCCACACATACTACATAAGTGTATAATTAAAAATAGCTGCCTGTTCAGCAAAACAGGGATTTAGGCTGAAGTGCTTTTTGTTGGGATTTATTTTTTCTGCTTTGTTTTTAAAGTAGGTCATAGAGCTTTCAATAGTGCATGAGCTACTTAAGGCTACCTTGCTATCAGTATTAATGTGTCAGTAGAGAGTACAGCACTGGCTAAAGTGCCTTGCTAAAACTTGTTTTTTGTGTACACACACACACAGACACAAGTCACCATTTTACAACTCTGAGCCAAACATCAAACATCTAAATTCTACCAGACCTCTATCAACCTCCTCTTTATCAACAACTCTGAAGACATATATAGAAAAGCAGTATATTTACCTGGACTGGTACCAGAATCACTAGTACAAGTGTTTGCCAATGCTGAGTGAAGAGCCAACAAGGCTTTCCTGAACCTCAGGCTGGCACTATGGTAGATATTTTTTTGAGGACCTCCTGGTGCTGCAGCCTTAACCTCCACAGTGGGTCTTGAATAACAACTTCTGATTTCATTTACTTCATAGGAAACTTTTTTTTTAGAGACTGAAAACCACCGGAAAAGAAAAAGAATGCATGGCAAGCAAAGACAGATGAAGGAATCACTCCAAAACTATACTACTGGTGTGAGCCAACTAATTAATGTAGACATAGCCCTCATAATGGCCATCAGATTCCTCAGAGAGAAGATAAGCCAAGCCACTGATCTGCCACAAAGCCCTGTCTGCCCCAATGTTCACCTGACTCCTCAATCGAGATTACAGATCAGCAGTAATCCTAAAATCACAGGGGACACCAGAACACTGGTGTTTAGAAAGAAAAGGACATGTCTGACTTTGCTTTTCTTATTTCCAGAAAGACATGTTTTTGATCCCTCAGTGTGGCAGAGAAATACTTCAAAAGAGATCACACACATATAAACCAGTCGCTAAAAGTGCCCCACAAATAAACAGATTGCAGTCTTCAAATTTGCTAATTTTCAACTGCATCTTGGCTGAGGTAACAGGATTATATATAAAAACACATGCACACAGGTTCATGTTAAGTGTCAACCTTACCATAGACTCCTTTCACCTCCTTCCTCAGTTTTCCCAGTCCAGCTGGTGCCTGGTAATTTTGGAGAATTTTTAGTTAAAAATTTACTAATCATTTATCCCTTTGTCACTGCAAAGCAGTCAATTCACCTTTCTATTTATAAGTAGCAGTAAGTATTACAGCCTTCTTGCTGTAAAACTAAAACCAAAACCCAAGAAACCCACAGATATGTCAGAAGAAAATCTGTTTTGTTGATAATTTATTTTAAAATTTATTTGTTTGCGTATTGAATGAAAAATACAACTACATCCATTTTTAAACCAAAGTAGATCATATTGTTTTCCCATGTATTTTGGTAGGTAATAAAAGACAATTACTTTGCATGGAAAGACAAAACTGTATTAGACTGATAAGCCCCAATTCCTCCTGATGCAAATTTCTCAGGGTTTAAATAAAGAACAAGGTTTTTGACCAATCTACAAGTTTCAGGATCTTGCAAAGAAAGTTGCATCAGGATGCAATGACAAAGTGATCAACCATTGTCTCACAGCATCTCTACATTCATGCATACGCCAGCAGTATTTTTCAGGACAAGAGCATATGAATACTTCAAAGTTATTTGTTGTTTAAAATCAAGAATCTGTGTTTGCATGGATAGACCCACTGATAACAGGAGTTTGCAATTATAATGACTGTTGTGTGTGCCACTCTTAGTTTATTTTGGTTCACATTGCAGAGAAGTCTCAGACTGCATGGACTGATTTTTTTTTTTTTATTTTTTTTTTAATGAAACCAAATCAGAAGAGGCACTGCAGAAATGGACCTGCTTCAGTTGCTACCTTCAGTTTATGGGGCTATACTAGGGCTAGTGTGAGGTAAAATTAGCAGTACATGTGGTTGGACCATCACACACTTGATGCTTTACTCTGCAGATCCACTTTGACTGGACATCACTCCTTACTAGTGCAAACATAACCACACAGTATGAGAGGAAAACCAAAGGATGTGAGCTCCAGTGAGTCTTACAGCATTCTAGTTCACAAAGATATTACTTTGAATGTTTATTTCTGCTGAATTTCCTTCTAAGGAGAAGATGCAGAAGAATTGATAGCTTCAGTCCAATCATTGTTGTCCAAAGACAATAAATTCTTCATTCTCAGCTAAGCCTAAAAACATTCCAAAACAGTGAGTCAAAAGTAATGTCTTACAAAAAACCATTCCTTAGACTCATGGAGAAATAAGGGGGCCCATGTACTCTACAATATATTCAGCATTACTGTAATTAAATAAATCCTTATTAATCAAAGCATGAAGTGGCTGTCTGAAGACTTTCTATTATGTATTTATTTATTTAAAGCAGAAACACTCCTTCAGATAAGATATCATCTATCTCCACATTCCTCTAAGCTCTTCCTTGGAACTGAAAGTGGCGAGACAGCATGCCATTCATTGAAATTTTTAGGTACTCTAAAAGTTTTGATAGTTTGCTGTATTATCTCTTCATACTTATCTTTTTATTTGTTTTTTTTTTCTTCTTAATTTTGTTAAAATACCAGCAACATTTTAAAGCACACAAACAAATTGTTCTACTATTTGTGTGATATCACTTGAGAAGATCAAACTGAAAGAGAGTAGGTTTAGATTCAATATTAGGAAGAAATTCTTTGTTATGAGGGTAGTGATGCACCAGAACAGGTTGCCCAGAGAAGCTGTGATGCCTCATCCTGGGACTATTTAAGGCCAGGCTGGATGGAGCTCTGATCAGCTTGGTCTAGTGAAAGTGGTCCCTCCCCATGGCAGGGTGGTTGATCCTTAAGGTCCCTTTGAACTTAAGCCATTCTATGAATCCATGAGAAGATGAAATGTAGTATTTTTTTTAAAGCCAGCTCATATTTATACAAGTCTGCTGGCACCTACATACTAGCTATTTAGTTCTTCCTAATGTACCAATGTACATACAGTGATGACACCTCTTCTTCCTTTCCTTTCTGACTAGGACCAGTCTCATTAGAGTAAAAGCCAGGAAAATAACAACTAATGTTTTCTTTTTCTGTAGAGAACAAATATACCTTTGACAAGTGGCTAAAGGGAAAAGATGTAACTTTGAACTGTCTATCATTTCCTGAAACATGTACTCAGCATTTCTCTCCTATGGCAACCTTCTCGATTGTTTTCATGAATTTTGTGAATAAGAATTTCAATTAATGTGCTTTTGAACAGTTACCTTCCTGAAAATCTCTGAAAGCATCCTGTAATCAGCATTGTTTGTTAGCAGGACAAAATATGTCATGAGCAAAAAAATAGGTTCGTCCTGTTGGCATGAGAAGGAGGGAATGAGAAAGAAGGGGCAGAATTTGTTCTTTTAACTTCATGAACATGGTAATGAACTAGTTTCAAAGGATGGAAATAGATACCTATCTCAAGTTAATGTGTAACTCAATTACTGATTACTTACATTAATTACCTACCATATTCAACAGACTCATTTGTAAAGTAAATATTTATTTGCTCACTTGAAAACTGCATAGTGGTAGGTTTTTCAGAATACATATCTTTGGTACAGGCAAGTATTAGAAGGTTTCCATCTGTTTAGTTCTTTTCAACCAGAAGAAGGAAATAGAAAACAACAATAAATATTGCAATGTTAAATAATCTTCATTATTTTTGTTTACTCTTTCTAGCCATCAGCTTAAATTGTATTTGTCTGTCTCTCCCTGAGGGATCATACCACCGTCTTTCCCTTTCAAAGGGTTTTTTTGTTTGTTTGTTGTTTTTTTTTTTGACTTTCACATTTGGTTTATCCAAAGATGAAGTAAGTCAAATGATGGGATATACTTCAGAAGTACACACCTCTCTTTTCTTTCATGTACTAGTCTCTACATTAGAGTTTATTTCTTGAAACTGTAGCTTTATACTATTAGAAGTAGTAGTAGTACTACTGGAACTATACCTCTGTGTTGGAGAAACACCAAGACTTGTTGGGATTTTTTTTAAGGCCATGCACTATAAAAAAAACCCTGAACATACAGAAAAAAATTGAAGCAGAAAATACCATATGGTGTGAAATGGTTGTCAAGTTCTCTTTTAGTTACTGCACTCAAAGTGACAACTAAGTCTTTTATCGAGTGACACGGGGCGATGCTTTCCTCAGCTGTGAATTCTCTTCAGGCCAATAGCAAGACAGAGGACTGAATTGCAGATAATTCAACCTCTCCTCTTGCCTGTAAAGGCTCTGCTCCTTATTCACTCCAGTTATTAACTCCATCAGAATGTCTTTCTTGTTTGCTCAATTGTCCCTGTGGTTGCATGACCAAGAGTCTGTGCAGATCCACCCACCTTGGGCCAGTTGATGCTGTCCTTTCTTAGGCATGAGGTGACATATGATGCATCAAATACTGACAGTCCTGTTATCCCAACTAAAACAAAATCATTCCTTTCCAGATCCTGCCTGTAGCCATTTGCATTTGTACTCTTTTCTAAGAATGAAAAAAAAACAACAAAACAAAACAAAAAAATGCAAATTATATTTTTTAAAGCAGCCTACATTCAAAACATATTTTCATTCCTGCTTGCTGTTACTGACTGTTACACAAGACATAGTCGTCTCTCTAACTGCTGCACATTTTATTCCTATTAAATTCTATAAGAAAGTAACTCCGTGCTACTAAGGTCCTTACCTATTTTGTTATCCCTCATCTTTTCCTGTTGAAATATGAAGATACCACTCCCCACAAGTAGGTAAGCTACAATTTGCTATCAAGAAATAAACACTCTTTACATGGCACAGTATTTGCCTTATGTGAGACATGTGGGTAAAGCCCTTATTGCAAGAGCTACTCAGCTTGCAACAGGCTTACTAAATAGTATGTCTGAAAACTGCAGTGTTCAGACCTCTTGCTGAAGCTCTGACTTTCCTTCTGATGAAAAAAAGATATATTCCAGTGCCAACATAGAACATTTGTGGAAATAAGTAGCTTTAAGAAAGAAGAAAATGCAACACTGTATGCACCTTAAGGGGATAGGGTATGCATGATTAGTTTTAGATTTTTTTCCAGCAAAAGTTTGGTCAACTCCTATTCTAGCAGAACACACTTTGCCACCCTTAGATAAAAGATGAGTGCAATATATGACTCAATCAGGAAATAGCTAGTGGGGTTTTAGCAGATATGAACTCAATAAAAGCACAAACCACCAGGTTCATCCCAGATTACAAAAAACCCAACTCAATCAAACAGGAACATGTTTGTAACTGTCATCAAGAATTGCTTTCATGGCACCGACTTTACTATCTATACCCTATATTCAGGTCTCAGTAACTGTAATTCTAGTGCTTGTGAACCCTCTAATTTCATCTTCTTAAGGATATTAAAACCTGGTTGCATTTTTAGAAAACCCTATAGCACTGATGAACCATTTCATTTTGCCCTTATCCCTCAGTGTTCTAGAAAAATCATTTCCATTTAGTAGGTATTGAACAGCTCAGCTTTATTTGGTGACTCATTAAGTTACTGCAACTCTGCACTCTTGTTTTTCTAAAACTAGACTCCTGCAAAATATTTTATAAAGGTCTTCATCTCTCCCCAATTTAGATGCATGTAGAAGACATGTGCCACCCAATTTTCAAAAAAATCCATTTTTCAAGCATTTTAACAGATGTCTATCTTCCCCCCTCTAATTATATTCCTTCACATCAGCAGCAAAGCTGTTTCTCTTTTTACACTTAGGAAAGCAAATAACCATAGATTCTAAGATGTTACTACATGGTGACAACATAAATGCTGACATATTAATGGAAATTACTGCAGATGTTTTTTATCTGTGCTTCATATGGTTTACTGTTAATGACAGCAGAATAAAATGCTCATTTGACCAAAGCAAAGAACATGTAAATCACTTTTTTTTTTTCAGGGTGATCAGACTGCTAGCCTGAAAGAGGAGAAATTGAGGTTTCAGACCTGGTTCCAGAAACCACAGTGCAAAATAAAATAACATTGAGATGGACAGCATTGAAGTGCCTTAGTCATCCCCAGTATTTAACAGTCTGAAAGTTCTCAGAAGAGTGATCAGCTACTGCAATCTTTAAAGCAACAAAATTATGCAGGACTTCTGATCTTTCTGTTATTGTGAAAATGGACTTTTCACTGTGGTTTGAGACTGCTGAACCCCAGACTCCACAAGCAATCTCTGCTTTTAGTATGGGACAAGTGAGAAGAAATATCACATCTGAAGAGTTTAAACACACTTGAAGTCCCTCACATCTCTCTTCTTTCTTCCTAGAACAATAGTCCAATATAGTACAAACTTTGCCTTTCACATGCTGATTCTTTCACCCTCCTTCCTGTAAAAACTATCATCCATTTTCTCCAAAACTTACTAGCATCCCAGTCTTACATATCCAAATATTTCTCTCAGCCCTTAGAGCAGGGCTTGGTCAAACTAAAGGTCCACCTAACTCTTTGTATTGTACCATGACACAAATGGCTGAAAAAGAACAGGTAACATCTCACGAAATAATATATACAACACCTGCTACTAATTTCATTCCAGTCTCTGGTTATTTTTATGCCATATGAACATAGAATCACAAAATATACTGAGTTGGAAGGGACCCATCAGGATTATCAAGTCCAACTCCTGGCACTGCAAAGGACATGCCAAGAATATAATGTGCTTGAGAGCATTGTGAAATGTTTCTTGAACTCAGACATGCTTGGTGCTATGACCACTGCCCTGGGGAGCCTGTTCCAGTGCCCAACCACCCTCTGAGGGAAGAACTTTTCCTTGATGTCCAACTTAAACCCTCCCTGACTCAGCTTCATGCCATTTCCTCAAGGCTTGTCACTGATTACCAGAGATCAGTACCTGCTGCTCTTCTTCCCCTCACAAGGAAGTTGTAGACTCTGATGAGGCCTCCCCTCAGTCTTCTCTTCTCCAGGCTGAACACAACAAGTGGCCTCAGCCACTCTTCACATGGCTTCCCCTGAAGGCCCTTCACCATCCTTCACTGCCCGTCTTCTGGACAATCTGTAATAGCTTAGTGTCTTTTTTATGTTGCAATGACCAAAACTGTTCATAATATTCCAGGTGAGGCTGCCCCAGTACAGAACAGAGCAGGACAACCCCCTCCCTCAACTGACCTGATGCCCCCAGGACAGGGCTGGCCCTTCTGGCTGCCGGGGCACTGCTGACTCACGTTAAAACTTGCCATCGACCAGGATCCCCCGGTCTCTTTCCACAGTGCCGTTCTCCAGTCTCTCGTTCACCAGTTTATACATGCAACCAGGGTTGCCCCACCTTAAAATATTTCTTTAAAACTGATTATAAAGGAATCAGGTCAGAGTAGTCAGAGAGCAGGCCAAGTCTGCAGTTTTCACCTAACCAATTTACTATCACTATGTTCTCTGATGGTTAATTTGCCTGTTGTTTAATCCTCTGGAAATGAATAGGACTTCTGTGGTGTGGTGTGTTTAGCAACTAATATTGCAGAGATAGAGAGGGGGGACCTGCTGAGAAATATCATTAAGTAACCAATTTGTTTCTAAAAGGGCACTGCCAAAGTACATTTTTAAGGAAAAAGAAAAAAGAAAAAGTATCCAGTCAGGATCATAATACTTGCAAGAGCACAAAAAAGGAGTCAAAATAATACACCAGGTGATCTGCGTATATGCTACTTTTTATCTACTAAATGACAAATTATGGATTATGTGAAAATCAGATTTTGATTTCCATAGTTCCTCATTTCTTTTACCAGTTTTTCATCAAAGGTCAACACAAAATAGGTGATAAAATAGGAAATATGCCTATTTACCAAATGCTGGGTAGAAATTCTAACACCCAGTGAATATTCTGCAGCCAAAAATAATAATGATAATAATAAAAAATTACTATATAGCAGTTAAGTTCTATTTGAAGGACAGAAAGAACAATAAACAACAGGTGATGAAATAGCAAGTTTCTCCCTACCATTTTTTCACTCTTGACTCTCTCTATGGCTGCAAAAATGTAAGAATGGAAACTGCAAGGCCCTTCACTTTAAATGGTTGACACATCTCTCTTAATTGTGAAGAGTTTTTTCAGCAGGACAGAAGGAGATATCACAGCAAGGGATGTGAGTATGAAGAAAAACAACACAAAAATAGGCACACTAATTTAAGAAAAGCAAACCCACTTCAAAGAACAAAATATTTTTCTTCTGGAAAATGTTTTTTTTAGACAAAACAAGAAACACAATCTCAAACAAAACAATGATTTCCCAACTGACATTTGATCTGTTGATACTTTTTCACTTTTAATGGTGATCCACTTATGTGATGTTTCTGGAGAGGTAGAATAAGATTGGCATTAGAAGAGAAATAGTCCACATATGCATTTACATCTCTTCAAGGCATATTTCTTCCTCTTGTACAACATATTCAGTTATGTTTCCAATAGTATTACTCAGTTGAGTAGAAAATGACAGCAGGTGATTGCTGTGGATGTATTGGACCAACCAGATACCTAAAAAACACCCAGATAATGCAGTAAAGAGGCAGGGACACATGCAAATATCACAAATAAAAGAGCAAATATCTATTGCCCAGGTTCTATCGTAGAAACTTTCTTGGGTATTTCTAGAAACAGATTTGAAGGAATGAAGGAAAAGCTCCTCATCCTCATCTGAACTTCATATTTAAAAGTGTTTAGAATAAGCATCAGAAGCCAAAAAACTTTATCATTTTTTTTTTTTCTGCTCAGTATCTGAAGGACAGAGACCAGCAGATACCCTATGGCAGTGGCCATTCAGTACCTTATATCTTTACGCTAAATTACACTCACTTGAAAGAGGGCAGCAATTCAAAAAGCCAGCAGTAAATTCTCAACTCCATGGACTTAGTAGAGAGATGTTTTCATTTACAGTTTTCAGCTACTCTTACTGAAAAGAATATTAAATAAATATAAGAAGGGAATCAGTGGCCAAATGTGCTGAATTGTATATTCACTATAGCTAAATGTGCTAAATGTTTGATGAAGGATATAAATAATTAGTAAACATACACATACATTT
>JAWWMO010000083.1:55467089-55498969 GCA_035047845.1 Dendrocincla fuliginosa
CGAACGCTCTTCCGATCTTTCAAGGACTTCTGACCTTACAAGCTTCTTTGGGTTTATGGGATAGTTTCAGGGGTCATCTCATCTGAATAAGTTCTAAAATGGAGTGCTAGATGAATCTCAAGCCACTATATTGAAATTTCTTACATTACCATGTGTATGTAGCGCATACATCATCGTTTAAAAATACTATATATTTTATGGTATCTTATCTACACCATTATCTTGAAGGTTTTTCCTCCTAATCCTCTGAAACAGTAATGCCATCCTTTTCCAGGACAATGCATTTGAAACATGAAGGAAGTTACACTTTTCCCTGTAATTAGCATTCTAATTGCAACACATGCAATTAGGATGAATTATGTGGCCTGACATCCTGCCTCCTGATAGCATCAGATGATCTCAAAGAGAAAAAAATGGATGCACACTGAAAGAAATTAATGTAATTCTCCATCTGAGAATTTTTAAATAGATTGAAATGCATGCTTGAGTGATCACTTGAAGCCCCTGGAAAAATACTGAATGTATCTTGAATATAATTTTTTTTTCAAATGGACTCAAAATTTAGGTTCCTGGTTTGCTTGCCTCTCTCCTCCTTTGGAACTCAAGACCTATTTCAGCACTCCATCATATGGGCAAAACAAGCAATAAAGAAATTGTGACAACACTCATGATCACACTACACCATGACTTATTGCTGTCTGAAAAAGCAGCTATGTAGGTTTCCTATCTATCTTTCAGATGTGTTAAAATAGCTAGCTCTTGAGGGATGTAAGCCAATCAGCTTGCATAGGGAAATTGTGACCTTAAGCAGCCCTTGTGTTTCAAGGGCAAACATTAATATTTTAAGAAGAATTTGCCTTTTGTTTAAGATCCTGAACAACAGAAAAGAACATAAGCAGCAAAACTTACTAAGACAAATTTCCCCTATGGCTAGTTGTGTCAGTATTTAAGAATACAATATCTCCCTCAGCTTCAAGAATACAGGAAAATACTGACGTCAACTTCCACACTGCTTATGCTTTAATCCATGTATTTTGTGGTATTCTTGAGAACAGCTGACATCTGTTTATTTATTTCTGACATCCATTCCAGTCCTACTCATACTGCAGAACTTTGTAAGGGTAATGGAACCTTGATTTCTGAATAAATTCGTTTCATTTTAAAGTATCATTAATTCATGACCAGGCTCCTTAGAGCCTGAAGCTGCGTTTCCAAAACTAAAGAACTTTCACTGTCCATTGACTTCACAGATCTGCCCTGTACTGTCTTTATTATCTAATCTTAATTTATTAAATTAACTTTTACCAGTACTACATTTTCTATCCCATACTTCTACTATTATGTTCTGGTCTCTGTTCACGAACTTTTTTTCCTCCCTCTCAAATCAGTTCAGGTAAATATTCCCCCTAGGCAAACTTCTTCCAAGCTCTTCACATTTTACTGATTTTTAAAGTGTCCAAATTAACAACCCATGACAAAGCATTCCTTTTGCACCATTAACTCTGCAGAAATTCCATGCCTGTTATAGGTATTACTTGCCAAAACAAATAATGCAAGTTCTGTGCAGTACACCCATGTTGTTTGCCTGTAGTGACAGCAGAAGTCCTCAGCTTTAAGCAGTTCTGAACAAGAATGGATACCAAGAATCAAAGCTGCTCCCTCTCTGCAGCTTTTTTTTGTAAAACAGAAACTAATTTCTTTATTCTGTCCAAGGTTATTTTCACAACTACAGTAATTGAAAATCCCAGGGGTTTTAAAGCCACTTCCCTGCTCCCCTTTCCCCACTCAAACATCACAAAAGCCAGGGAACTGAAACACTGCCCTGATTTTTGGAGTTGTCAACAGGCTACACTTGAAAGAGAGACAATCGTTGTATAACTGGATCATAAATTAAGCTGTGCTATTTATCACAAACACAACTTCAGAAACTGGCATGTAACAAAATTGCTACTGTGATCAGAAAAGAAACACTGAGCAATTTTTTTTTTTTTTACATTTTTTGCCTCTATTTTCCACTTTTAAAAATAGTCACATAACCTGTTACCTGTCTTTCTTTTGCATTTCTTTCTCATTTAAACTATTCTTGACTGTATGTACCTCCTTGTTTCTCTCTCTTTTGTTCTCTCTCCTGTCTTTAGCAGTACTTAAGGTAGGTTTCCCTGATCTATGTTACGTCATCATGAAATCACAGCACAAAGATTAAAACCAGCTACAATACTGGTCAGTCACTCTCTTGACCAAAGCCCAAACATCCCATTTCTTGCCTTGCTTTTATTTCCTGCTGTTTTTTTCCACCACTGCTGTCTCGCTTAGTAGCAACACCAGAAAACTACTGTTTCTCACAGGCCATAAACATACCCTTTTCTAGAAGATAAGGCGATGGATGAGGGAGGGACTACATTCTCCTTGTTGCTTAAAATTTAAATACAAAAATCATAAACTACATAAATTACACATTTTATATCAAAAAACTGATAGATAATTGAAAACATTAAGAAGTTAGAATAAAGTATTTTTTAAGCTTCTCCCAATGTCCTTTTGCTGTTAAGGAAGGGTTGGAGTTTGGCCATTCTGTGACTGTTTTGCTGTGTGCACCACTATGTGCCAGCAAAGCTTTTTGCAGTCATGCTGTCATGGTATTTAGTGAGTTATCTCAGTACCGGAAAGGACACATTCTTTCTTCCCCTTCATACTTGTCATGCTTATTAAAACATACAAACTGCAACAGAGAAAGTAATTTCAGTTGGATTTCATTACCATGATTTAAAGCTTTTGTTTCTGCAATGTGCACAATGAGAGGATTTTTTATTTTTACAGACAGAAAGCAGTTTATATTCCAACCCCCAATTAACAGAGAAAATCAAGACCATTTATTGTATATATTCAGTAATTCTGCTGACTGATACCTCTGAGATGTCTTAGAGCTTCTGCTATTTTCATTATATGGAAAATACTGGATTCAATTATACTCTTAAGTGAGATGTAATTATACAACATCAGTCTCACATCAGGTACTAAACAGAGAGATTACATAAGAGAAAATTCCAGCTACATTTTTTAGGGTTTGGGGGAAGAGGGGGTCTGGGAAAACCAGCAGAAATTATTTCCTTGAATATTAATGTCAGGGTTTGTATTGTACCAAGGAATGACAGCAATTTAAGGAAATACGATGGCAGCAATTTTAGCTCTCTGAATATTAATAGCCTTATTTTCAAGTCATTGTCATTGTCACATTACGTAATTGTGGAAGCATATTCTACCACCTACATCAAATATGCTGTCTTCACTGGAAAAGAAAATCCCTGGCATGTGTACTGACAGAGCTGGGAATAATGTGTGTTAAGGGGGGCAGGAAAGAAAAAGGGAAATCACTTTCTTTAGCTGTACCATCTGAGGATCACTCAATTCTCTGTGAACTTCCCTTTCACCAAAGAACACTCTCAGACCTTTGTATGTGCTCTGGCACATGTTTAAATTGCAATCCAGACTGCAGTGAAGCAACAGCATTAAGTTGCCGCAGAGAGAATAGATGTCACCAGTAGATCGTTTCCTGTTATCCTTTCAGTAATAACACTTGACATCAAATCAGGGCACAGGCACTTTGCTGAGCCTGTTCTACAGTGAGCTTTCTAGAGCGGTGCCAAAGTAATGCTGCAGAAGACATTAACTCTAGTAAAAATATGACAGACGTATTTCACAGGTTCTGGTCTGCAGTATTTGTGACTTATTAAACCAAGGCTACAGGAAAATACTTGAACACAAATAAGGCAAAACCGAAGAAAACACAATGAATCTTTTTGTTTGAGTTTTTTGTGTGTTTGGTTGGTTTAGGCTTTTTTTTTCTGGATTTTTTGCAGGGTGTTTTTTTGGTTGTGGTGTTTTTGTTTTCTTGTTGTTGCAGTTTCCTGTGGTTGTAGTTTTTGGTTTAAGTTATTCTAAAGTGTGTGTTATTCTGAGTTCCTATTCCTGAAATTAACCTCTGATGTGTGTACTTCTTTTCTACAGACTCAGGATAATTCATGATCCAAGATTTCATAGTCTTTTACTGTCATCTATTTAATGGAGAAAGAAAAGCTTTCAGAGTCCACAGACGAAATAAAATTTACAAATCATGTGGGCCGAAAATGCTTTTTCTGACTTGAGTAAAGAATAATCTTCAATATTTTGTGAAAGAGGTACCTATGCTGTTCGGAGCATCAAACTCATGAACCACTGACTAGGTTATAATGGGCTTTTTTCACACTAACAGCATTCAATTTCCAAACCTTTTTGTTATAATTCAGGCTAAAATACTACAGAAAGACAACAATTAGAAAATTAAGAAAATGGGGAATAAATGCTGTAACTGGCCTGAGATTCCAGTCAAGAAAGGCATGCCCACTTTCTTACATTACTGGTGTTATCACAGTTTTACCTCTATATCACTTATAGCTTGTACCAAGAATGTGATGTTTTAAGTACAGAAGCAAAGCCTGGCAAATTAGTGAATGTAGAGTTAAAAGAACAGTGAGAAGATATCCACATACTCCAAAATGGCCATGAGGAAATTCTTGGATGGTCTGAATTTCCCAGGTCAAATCTTGGCCTGATTCTTACAGATAAAATGGGGTAAGTTCCTACACAGCTATAAAGATTTACTGATTAGTACTCAGTGTACAACTGAGGACTTCAGATCACAGCACTGTCTTATGTGCTCATCACTGAAAATCTATAAGCAACTGATCTTAGTCAAACTGAAAAAGATCTGCTTACACCATCATCTTCAAATAAAATAAAAAGGTATCTCTTTTTCTGGAAGACAATTCTCTTTCAGTTTCTTCATTTTTCTCACAGAAAAGGAATTATGCTGGAAACTATTTGCAATTATCTGCACGCTGTAGAAAAGTTTTTGACCCAGTAGTTTCGGCATTACTGAAGAGTGTTATCCTCAGCTGTCTGTCTCATATGAATGATTTAAGAAAAATTACAGGCAGGGGTATTTGCTGTCTACTCAGATTTATTTACATCTCTCCCTTTGTATGAAACAGGGTGTGACTGCTGCATGTTTGCTTGTAGGACTTCTTTGATAATTGTTTTCTTAGGAAAGTGTTTACAACACAGAAACCAACTACATTTGGCAACATGTTATTGGTCAGTTATTTAATAACTGTAGTATCCAAAAGCAACTGTCAGGGTCGTATCATCCTAGATAAGCATAATATAGATAGAGGAGAAAATCCTTCCGCAAAAGCTGAATCTGCAAATTAATGTCAAGACACTAATGTACCTCAGTATATAATGATAAAAATACAAAAGCAAGCAAACATGCCAGGTAAAAAAAAATATATCAGTGTTCTGTGGAGATAAGGAAAGCAATCTGATGGTTCTGTATATTTGCTACTGCTATTAAAAGTACAATTCCTTTTCTTTGTATGAGCACCAGGAAATCAGGTTTTGTTCCTACTGATAAAAGAAAGATGAAAATGAGAATAGGTAACACTAGTCATATCTTTCAGTTGACTGGGAGAAGCGGGAAGAATCCATTTGAAAAGAGCAGGGGAAAACAGCAACATTCAAGTGGTGAAATTTAAGTAATAATTATTCCTGCTCACCTTTTCCTTGCTCAAATGTAAAGGTCAGTTGGCATATGCAAGCACAGAAATCTCCAACAGAGTTAGAGAGGGGTGCTGAGAAGTTTGTAGACAGCAATATTGGCCTGGGTTGGTTGTCAGATTTAATTTTAAATATAGCCTTGTTCACAGAAGCATCAAGACAAGCAGAAAACATATCAATCCTTATTTAAGGAGCAAACCCTTAAAAAAGAACTTAAAAAAATTTCCTCCGCCCAAGATGAAAGTGGGGTAGCACATCCAGTAAAAATTTTTTGACTAGACAGTATGCATTGGAGACTATGACATAATATATTAGTCGAAACCAGCCTTACTTCTAGTCTTCTCAGTCTTCTCTTTCACAGAAATTTATGATACTTAAAGAAACACATGGAAAACAGGAAAATATCAGGACAGTTTTCTCTCTCTTTTTTTTTTTTTTTTTTTAAATAGAAGAAATCTTATCTTGTTAAAACAAGTTTAAACATGTCCTTCTAATAATTTTGCTACAATACACCTGCCTAGAACTCTAACACCATTTTTCCTGAAGAAACAATGAGACACCCAGAAACTCCTATTCATTGCAGTGAAACCTACAGAAATATTAACAAAAGAGGTATTGGAACAATGCACCAAATAATAGATCCATATTAATTAGAATCAAAGTGTATTTACACTGTTCAATCAATTACTTTGTAATTAAAATTACTCATTTAACTAGAAGCAAGAATTAAGTGCCTGAATTGCTCAATTACAAAACAGAAGGGAAAACGCTAATACCTTTATTACTTACTTGCAATCCAAGACAATAAATTTTAACTGCAGGGCTCTTAAGTTGCACTTGCATAATGTAACTGATGCAATTAAAGTCCTCAGATTAATTATTTATGTCTAAGCTTGTAGCTATTTTTCTACCCACATCCATACTTGCATTTCTGCACAGGGAGTGCAGTAGTTGAGCTGCTGTTACCTTTTTCATGTAATTACATAGTTTTTTCAGATAAGTGCTTCAGTGTCATAGACATTTATATAGACTTCCATTTAATTACAGGGACAGAAATAATTTACATAACAAGCCCCAAATCTGGTTCAGACCCCGTGGGCCTTTGAGACAAGAAGAAGTGGAGACTTCTCAAACGGTGAGATGATGGTTCTTGGAAATCATCATTCAAATCTAAGTTTAACGTTGACTGGAAGAAGTGGAAACAACCACATCTTGCTTTAGAACCATTGAAAACACATACTTACAGTACAGTGCATGTAAGTGCATTGGTGGTTAAAGGTAAGTTAAGGCAAGTGTGAGCCCACTGCTTACTGGGGCAAGGGACCCAGTGAAAATCAATAGGGAAAAAATTCAGGTTTTGATGGAGTAGCCTCAGAGGCAACCAGCTAAACATACTGACAAAAAAAGAACATCTCTTCAATGAGGAGGCCTGAGGCATTCCTGGTAAACTCAGCCCAAACTTCCTTTAAAGGGGTGTTGCTGGCAAGACAAAGAAACTTTAATAAATGAAGGATAACAGAAGTCAGCAACAACCATTCCAGAAACTATGGTCCTATGCATCCTTATATGTCTACACTACATCAAAAGTATTTCCCTATCTACTTAAAATGAGCTTCTCTGAAAGTATCTGTGCAAAAAATCTCCTGGACGGACCAGACCCTTGCTAGGAACACCTGGCTGCTTTGTATTCTGTAACACCAATGATATTTGAAGTGGGACTTTTCCATCATTGATTAACCCCATTCATGGGAATGATTTGGTGAACATTGTACCAGTAGTATTTCACGTAATATATTTATTGGCACACTCACGGGTAATAGGTCATAAATATATGTTTACTTCACTATTTGTAATGATGCACTTACTTTTCAACATTCAATATTTAATTTACTCTTGTAATAATACATACGTGCTTTCCTAGTAGTAAATCTACAGTGACTTGTAACATACATTTACTAGTGTTAGTAGTGTATGCATATGCACAGGGAGTTTTCTACTAATAGTAAAAAAGTACTTCCTAGAAATTTGTAACAAAGAAATTCTCAGAAACCCAGGCTTCCATGACCTTATGTGAAGATGAATCCTGAGAAACCCATTGTCATGATCTACACCCACTTATGGGTCATGCCTCTGACTGTCACAGGTACTCAAAGCCTTCTTTGCCTCAGTTTTCAATGCTGGTCACTGTCTATGACCTTTCAAAGGTCATGGGAGTTGGGGATGTTCCTGATGACGAAGAGCAGATGTCACATACATCTTCAGGAAGGGTGAGGTAAGAAGGGGAATTCAAGGAACTACGGGCCAGTCAGCCTCACCCTGGAAAAGTCTGAAGCAAATCCTATTAGAAGCTATTTTTGAACACATTGAAAACAAAACAAAAGTGATAGATATTGTATAGGTTTAACAAGAGGAAAGCATGCTTGACCAACCGCCTTGCTTTCTGGTGGTTTGGATAAGGGGAGGGATGTGCATGTTGTATACCTTGACTTATCAAGGCCTTTGACACATATGTTCCCGTGTAGTCTTTATCTCCAAATTGGTGCAATACAGGCTGGATAACAGGACAGTGAATGAGATATTGGCTACACTACCACGGAAAAGGTTGTGATCAGTGGTTCAAAATTCAGCAGCCAACAACCAGCACGGCTCTTCAAATCAGTCCTGGCACTTCTATTTTTAGTGTCTTCATTAATAGCTGCAAGGTAGGCATACAGAGTCTTTAGGAAGTGTTGGAGTTTCAAATATAAGTTGGAATTCCTTCCAAAAAGCTTGGAGCCAACGCTTTAGTATCGGTAAAGATGTTTAACAAAGGAGAAAAAGACATGCATATTGCTGATGTTATTTGCCTTAAGCACAGCTTTTTGTTCTGATTTTCCCCCAGTCTGGGAGGGGAAAGACTGGCTGCAGTTGGGGGAAGGAACTGGTTTTTCTGGTTTTTCCTGCGCAAGGCAGGAGCTCAGTCTCTCATCGGAGGGAGGAGGACGGGGACACAGACACCGGGATCCCAGCATCACTGGATACTGGATTTGTGTTACTTTTTTTTCCTTTCCCCAACATCGACTGTTTTCATCCGTGGGTGATCATAACTACTACAAAGCTTGCTGTAAGAAAAGGAGGTGGGAGAAAAGCCCTGGTTACCCTGCCCATGTGAAGACAGGATTGCTGCTGCTTTTTGTTTTCCATTTCTCCTCTCACGGGAACTAACCCGGGAACTGCCTGCCACCTCGCCTGAGGGGAGAGCCCAGCCGGCCGGGCGCAACATCGCCAGCTGCTGCCCATAAATATAACTGCAACCCCTGGGAGAGGGCGAGCCGCCACTAGCGGGGGTGCCACAGCGCCTCCTGCTGTCCGTGGATATAATTACATACCCCCTTTTGGGGGGTAGCCAAGAGGACCTTTTTGACAGTTTTGCCTTGTCATTTGGGGGATGGAGGGGTTTGTTGCAGACTGTTGTTGTTTGGCTCTTTTCTGGATATATATATATATATATATGTGTGTGTGTGGTTAAGAACTGTTATCCTTTTCTTTATATATATTTTTTCTGTAATTAAAGTTCTGTTTTCAAAATTTAAAAGGAGAGGGATTATTTCTTGGCCAACATAATATCTTAGTTCTCTCTTCATCTAAGATAGGAAGTAAAGAGGATGATGAGGAAAGGGAGTTGCTCTTTATGTGAGAAGACAGTTGGCTGTCTAGAAGCTTCATAGCAATTAAGTTTAATGTTGATTCCAGTGTTCCCTAGTTAAGGATGTCACAAATTAAGCATGGACTACCTCAGTATATATGTGGATACTTGAAGAAATGTTTTTAAAGGGTTTAATTTTCTCTAATATTCCAAACTTTACATGAAAAACTGTTATTTGAGTTAATGGAACAGCCATTAATATATCTGGATAAACTCTAGTTGCTTTAAATAGAATGTAAAGACAAGAGAACTCACAATTCTCAGAGATTTTGGATAAGGCCTTCATATTGGACTGTGACAATTTCCTTGAATTTCCTACTGCTTTTCCCAAATTACAGTGGTGCATTTTTCTGTATTTTAAAAGTTAATAGGACTTTATTTGTGCTCAGTTATAAAGACAACAAAGTTATCTCAATACTTTGTTATATATTAAAATAAGTGATTTTTTTCTAATCACTTGTCTAACAGGAGAGATCTTTTCCAGTTTCACATCAGTGAAGAACCTTTATAGTCTTTTGTCTTTAAAAGATTAATACTCAGTCAATTATTCTGAATTCTTCACCAGTATTTCAGACAAATGCTGGCTTAAAAAGATTTTGATACCTTGAAAGGAATAGGTTCCATTTTCAACTCACTGCTATTTCTTTTGAAAGACTGTAACTCAGTTTACTTTGAATATATTACTCTTTTACATTCTGTTGAGGGAAAAAAAGGTAGCTTATGGAGAAGAAATGCCAAGTGAAGTGAGAAATATATGTTACTCTCAGAAGAATTTTGCTAAGATAGTTTGCTCTGAAAACTTCAAGCTTTATTCTTGGATCTTGCATTTTGAATCTATTTTTCATCTTTTAAAAAGTTTATATAAAAATACTCAGAACACTACATTGATGGGAAATATTTGACAATTTCCTTATCAGGAAAAGCAGAATTTCTCCCCCTTCACCATCTAACCAGCACCACACCCCATTCCCATTTCCGCAACTGGTCAAAGAAAAACATTCCAAAATTATATTTCAAGGAAAATTTTGTGGAAGTTCTTTCCATGCCTGCTCTGAGAAGTCAGTTGTTTTTGTATAGGAACATCTTTAGCTTGCAATGCCAACCTGTTCCTTTAAGCTAAAATGGGTTTCCTACGCCCAGTTGAAGCCTACAGCTCTTCAGACATCTTGGCTCACTAGTGGTTGTACAGGATCAACAGACAAGACTGCAGATGGAGAATCAGAAAGTGGAATAAGTTTTCCATAGAATCATATAATTGTAGAATAGACTAGTTGGAAAGGACCTTGTAAAATCATCTGGTCTAACCTTTTGTGGGAAAGGAACCCTGGATGAGATTATCTAGAACTCTGCCCAACTGCATCTTGCAAACCTCCAGTGTCCTGAGGACAGGACAGGTCCTGAGGAAGGTTGTTTCTGTGTATGATTGTTCTCACCATAAAAAAAATTTTCTTATACTGCGACAAAATCTCTCCCGGGTTTTGAAAAAGCCAGGAATATTTCTGACAGCCATGAGTTGGAGGCAAATAACGACAGACCTAGAGACAGGAAGGAATGGAAAAAACTCATAAAAAGAAAGGATATGTGCGTCCATAATCCACACTTCTTAAAAGAAAGAAGCTATAAGCATTCTACGGTAATTTCTGATAATATTATCAGAGTGATGCTGAAAGTGAGACACAGAATCTGACATTATTAATTTCCTCGACACATCCTTATGAACCTACATTAAATAAATATATTGAATAATAAAATAAAATAAACAAACTGCATTAACCATTGTCTGCCAGCCTGTGAGAGACTGAAATATTAATGGTTAATGACTCCAACAATTGCCCATTTTCAAAAGCACCAGGGTTCTTTGCTGAGGCCAGGTTTGCACCCCCCAACCAAAGGGGAGGGGGAGAGTTTTTGCACCTGTGGTGTCCAAATCACTGATCTGCGTAAGAACAGCCCAGGTGTGGAGGGGGCAAGCACTAACCACCAGAGAATGACCAGAGCAAATCAAACTTTGGTCAACAAGGAGATGGATTTTGAGCAGATAAGGTAAGAAGCTGATAAAAAAATGGATCCTGTGAGGTTGGATAATGGTTTTTATCATGACGATCACCTCCCTTACACAATCAGCTCAATTGTAAAACTTTACCCAGGAAGGTGTCTGGACATTCACATCTGCAGAAAGTATTCTTCCCTTCTGATGGGGCATAACTGTCTAAACTACTGCTGATGTGAGAGGCAGCTGTCATGTCTTAGAAGGTGTCGTAAAACACAAAGGACTCCGGAAATGTCCCCAGGTTCATTCTGGGGGCCTTCCCCCAGAGGATTCTCCATGATCCACAGTGTTGCAACAGACAGTGTAAAACTGCCCCTGCCCAGGGAAGGTATCTGGCTGTTCCCACTTAAACCTGAGTGAGGAAGGGTTGACCTGCTGGAAGGCAGGAGGGCTTTGCAGAGGGACTTGGATAGACTGGAGAGATGGGATGATTCCAGTGGGATGAGGTTCAACACAGCCATGTGCCAGGTCCTGCACTTTGGCCACAACAACCGCATGCAGCGCTACAGGCTGGGGACAGAGTGGCTGGAGAGTGGCCAGGCAGAAAGGAACCTGGGGGTTCTGACTGACAGGAAGCTGGACATGATCCAGCAGTGCCCAGGTGAGCAAGAAGGACAGTGGCAGCCTGGCCTGTGTCAAGAATAGTGTGGCCAGCAGGATGAGGGAAGTGATCGCACCCCTGTACTCAGCACTGGTGAGGCCACACCTGGAGTATTGTGTTCAGTTCCGGGGCCCTCATTTCAGGTGCTGGAGCAGGTCCAGAGAAGAGCAACGAGATTGGTGAAGAGACACGAGCATAAGTCCTATGAGGACCAGCTGAGGGAGATGGGATTGTTTAGTCTGGAGAAGAGGAGGTTCAGGGGAGACCTGAAAGGAGGGTCTAACCAGGTGGGGTTTGGGTTCTTCTTCTGTGCAAACAGCAATAGCACAAGAGGGCACGGGCTTAAGCTCTGCCAGGGAAGGTTTAGGTTGGATATTTGGAAGAAATTCTTTACAGAGAGAGTGATCAGACATTGGAATGGCCTGCACAGGGAAGTGGTGGATTCTCCATCCCTGGAGGTTTTTAAGATGAGACTGGACATGGCACTTAGTGGTGTTGGATCAAGGGTTGGACTTGATGATCTCAGAGGTCTTTTCCAACCCAGTTGATTCTATGAATATTAACCCATTGAACTTTATGTTTTGTGGGCTTCCCACACCACCAGCGAATCAAAAATGTGACCATCTTTTTAACCAACAGACATCTCAATTCTAACAATCAAGTCTTGTAGCTGGATCCAAGTGTGGTGATACCTTTCCACTATCTACTCTTAATCTTTATACTTTTATATAGATAATAACCTAAACAGCTACATACCTCCTTTGCATTGCAACCAAATTTTTCCTAAAATTATATATATATATATATATATATATATATAAACACCAATCATTCAGTGCCATTTCCCTCTATTAACAAGAATCTCAAATACCCTTACCTTCTGGGGCAAGTCGTAGCACAGCCATGAAGGCAACTCTGACTCAGAACACTGAAGACCCTCTTCCTCTGTACCTCTTCATTTACACACTGACATTTATTATTATCAGGGTGGCTGTTCTAGTACTAGACAATATTTTTTTTCTCCTCAGAACAGATATTAGAGATTGTGCTTGAAGAGACCAACATACTCAATCCATAAAGGCAATGAAGATAAAAGCTACGTGGAGGTTATGCATTCCAGATCAACTACATTTTCATTGTTCTCATGTGTTCAGTGTTGAGCACCCACCACTGGAATCCACAGAACTAAGAGAAGAGGAACATATTTTTTTGATGAGTGAAAACCAATCAGCTTGGGGCCAGTAAAGGAGAGCAGAAAAAGGCACAAAGCAGTTAAAGAATTCTTAAGCACACATATTACATAGGTTACATTGCTGATATTGTCTGAGAAACTGAAATGTTACTCCTGGGGACTTCTTTTCTTAAATCCCTATCTATATTTTATATCTATACTCTCAGAAGATAGAGCAAAATTTAAATCTAGCAATGTCTTTGCAAGCATATGCCATGGTGCTTTTTTAAACACCAGAAGAAAAACATATTACTTCTCTGCTTGTTGACTGAAGGAATAAAAGAAGCATTGAGTCTACTACAAAATTCTTTAGTATTCACATAATGAACTCCCAAGTACAGCAGTGAAGTACAACACGGAAAGGTCTAGTTCTTGCTTATTTGCAACATTTATAAAGTAAGACTTGTTCTCTTATCTTTTATCTGTAATTATGAGGAGGTTGTGTTTGTTTGAGAAAAAAATAATAATACACTAGTGAAAGACCACACCACTAATTTCCTAAGTTTTAATAATACTCCGTAATACAGGACGGACTGTAAGACTGAAATTTCAAGTTCATAAGACAGTATTTTTTTATGTACTGATAAGATTAGAATATGTATTTTATATTCATTTATATTAAAATATATACTTAGACTGTAGGCAAAAACAAAGTTCACACTACTGATTATAGTTTATGTCTGATTCATTTAAATAAAAATTAAAGATCAATATACTACCAAACCTCTTTTGTCATGGGAACTCTCTTACTCCTGAGTCACCATAAAGTTGCTAAACAGGGACAAACAAGAAAAGATTTGTTTCACTTTCCCTCAGTCAACTAAATTTACTTCTACAAGCTGATCATCTGAGCTAATAACAGAAAGAAATAGCAAAGTCTGATTTGCATTCTTTCAAAGAAGCTCTGAAAAGAAAACTCTTAAGCTCACTCGAGCCAAGTTTTTAAGATCTGTTCACACACCCACTCATCGAAGCTGCTATCATCTTCCCACCTTTAAGCACTCTCTCCAGCTGCAGTCTGAGTGGAGCACCAAGTCTGGCTAAACCTATTGCAACGTATTAAAGACCTTGCATTCGATTTGAGCTTTGTGCATCCCAACCAACTTTTCCCATTTGTCTGCTAATACTGTTCCCATCCCTTGTGACTACCAGTTCATGATTTTCCAACCTATCTTCTCTTATTCTCCACTAAAAATCTTTTTTCTTTTTTTTTTTTTGATGTCTCTAACTTTATCATATTTTGCTTTTTGAAAGACTTATATTCAGGATCATAAAATCCTAATGGAGCAATAGAAAAGTTCATTTATGCTATATGTCATAAATGAGTCTGCCTTCTCAAGTACAAGCTAAAAGGATGTCCCCTTGGATGGCATCATTTTAGCCCTGTAAATTACACTCAAAAACTTTGCTACCTTATTGTGAATATATTATGCCTATCAATTTCAAATGTATACAAGGAAATAGTTGACTTGGTGAGGCACAGCTTTGTGCTTAGCTTTCTGCTTGCTAGGCTATCCCTAAAACTTAAGGGCTGCCCATGGTAAGGAAGCTGGAGGCACGTACAAAAAAAAATCAGGCTGATTGCTTCTACCAAGACCTAGTTCTCAGTCAGGCTGTCCTTAGAGAGGAAAACTGCTTCATCAGTCGTTTTTTGTTTTTTTTTTCCTAAGAGAACTATGAGAATAGTTTGCCAATCCAGTTTAGTTAGCTGTTTTTCTCTTTTTCAGGCTTTCAATTTGCAGGTTTTGAAAGCTTCCAAAATCATTAGGGGGTCAATCTCTAGTGTAGTATCTGAACATTTCCAAATGTCTGCTTTAATCTGGCTATAATCCTAGATTGCCACTAGATCAGATTCCTGTGGAGAAGTCTTTTGTCAGACTAGCAGTCAACACACTGACTCACTGCTCAAGAAGTTCTTGGGACCAGCTTTGAAATCAGTAAGATCACTGTAGGGCCAGGCTTGGGGCTCATTTTTCTAAGAATCCTTGGCATGGAGGTCTGGCCTTAGGCCCTAGTGAATTAACTTCTCACCTTTTTGTGATGAACCTGAAATGAGATAAGACATTTCTGTTTCAAACAGTGTTTTTACACTAGGTCTACAATTTCCAGTAGCTGTACTTTCTGCTCTGAGGGATCTTCTGCCATAGGCACAATAACCATTTTTGTTGTCTGGTCTGGGTCCTAAAAAACACCACTGTGCCCTGATTTTGCAAATTTTGCAATATTTATATTGCTCTCAGACTCAGGACATATCAATACAGATTAAATACAGATACACCAGGTTTGGTGCCAAAAACCAGATTTGTAATTAACTATTATTTCTTTTCCATCAACACATCATATGCAGCACTGTGGAACAACAGTACCAAGAAAGCCACAAAAGAATTGTTCCTCATTAGGACTACTTTCCCCAAGGGAGGATGAATAATGAGACAGGAAGGACAGGAGAAATGTTTTCCCTCCTCCCCACCACCCAGTCAAAACCCTAATGCTTTAGGTAAAACTTCATAAACCCACAGCAGACTGAAAGCTCTGTTCGGGCACAGCATAAGTTTTGTATTTTCTAACAATCCTCTCTGAATTTTCATTCTCTAGATAGTGGATTCATTTCCCACAGAAGAAAAATTTTTTACAGTTTTATTACAAAATGCAACACATGACCTCACTCTCTGGGTTCTTAATCCTATGCTTAAGTTAGAAGTAGCATTTCAAAGAATTTACTGGCGGTAAAGAGTTTTTCTTTAATTGTTTATTAATTTAGTCTTCCAGATGAAATCATACTGCATTTTTCTACAGCAAGTTATGTTTTCAGTTCTGAACAAGAAGAAAATATTTTTCTTGATAATCCTATTTCTTTATCACTTTCTGCAGACATTTTTATTTCAGATCATTATTTCTCCAATTTATCCTCAGAATACCTGTTTTCAGTATGAAAAGTAGTCCTGATATGGAGAAGTGTAATATTTTGACTTCATCCAAAATATCCTGGAAATAAATTATTTTAAAATACCATTGTTAACTATTCATATGTTGATATAGTTTTCATCTTTTTTATGTTAATTTGAAAATATACTGTGTCTATGAATAAAAATATATATTTAAGTAGCGATGTGATTCAAGCATAACTGTTTATTGAAATTTAGTTATATAAAACATAATTGGAAGTGTCTGATTAAATATCAGCTGATTTTCAGAACACTATCTTCAGCTTTTTCCTAAGCTGCAGAAAATTCATAGAAACTTCCTCACAAGAATGTGGTGAAGTGTTATATTTGTGGTTTTACTGTAAAAAATGAAAAGCATTTATTTTGCTCATCTACACTCATTTCAGATTTATTTCAGACTTAGCTTATTCATCACCTTGAAAAGTGCTGATCGGTTGGTGGAGGTATGTAAAAAATATTTCCTAAAGGAAAGCTGTGAGCATAGCTGTCATGCCTATCTTTTGAACATTCCAACATAGAAATTACTTCTGATAAATCTTGGACATTTACTTTTTAGTGTTATCTGTCACTTTCCAGGGCATGAAATCTAATGACTTTCCTGCTTTAGGGAGGGAGTTGCCTTAAGATTTTCCAAGCTCTTGAGACAGTAATATTGAGTTAGTTTCAAAATGCTAGTGGGTTAGTTTCTGATAGAAACTTTCCCTAAGGTTTTACTTAGATCAGCAAGACAATATGTACTTCAGCTCCTTACCTGTAACACTCTGTCTTCTGCTGAAACAACAAATGCTTACTGTGTGAACGTGCAGGTTCTTGAAGGGTAAATTGCCAAACTCCATTTCATTCCTTGCATTCTCATGGAGGAGGAGTCACCTTCCCTTGTTGTTTGAAAGTGCCTTCAAGCAGATCCCTGGTCTATGATTGGTGACTGTTAAGTCACCAGAAAAGTTAGTAAGGAACAAAAGAAAAATTACTAAAATAGTCAGTGTTAGCCTTTGTGCATTACAATATTATGCTTGATGAACAACAGAAGTAAACTCATTATAGTTTCAATTCCTCAGTTCTTTCAATCAATCATCTGAAATGCCTCAGGAGACCAGTCTTCCAAACCCCTTATGTATCTCAGCACCGGGTTATTATTAGTATAACAATGCTCTATTTCCTAGGTTACCTCAACATAGCTAGTCTATTTAAAAGATTCATCTGCATTGCTGGTATACAGAGACAAACAGAAGCCAATAATGACATTTTATTAGTTTGGTAAGGACGTTATCCCTGAGACAATTGCTGGAATTTAGACCTGCTCCAGATATCAGAGTGAAAACATGCCAGTCTGAACTGGCAGGTAGTCCCTTTGCAGTCTGGGCAATCACTTCACTGCACAGAGAAGGAAGTCACAAAGGCAAGTAGGTAATCACATCTGCATGCAAGAGGTAGGGTATGAAGAACAAGACAAGCTCCACAAAGCTGAAAACAAGTGACAGTTCTTTGCCCAGATAGAATAACAATGATTGAATGAAAAGGAGCTCTCATATGGAAAAAATAAAATTCCCAAGAAATGAAGTAGATTTTTCAGGGATTTTCTGGCAACATGTATCTGCCTGAAAAATGTGCAAATGCCATTATGGCTGTCACCATAAAATATACAGCATGGGCATGAATCCTAGAGAAGAATTTTTTTCCCACCTCCACAACAGTTTTTAAAATTTTAGCTTCTGGATTTGTCCTCTCTATACACACATACATACACATTTATAATTACTTGTATTTTAACCTATCCAAGATAAAACTAAGATACTCTAGGTTTAACTGTGAAAGCAACAAAAATTGCTTCTCATTCCTGAGTTCTTTTATGACAGATCTTAATGAAGACACTGGCAAGACACTGCATGATACCCTTTTCCCCACAGCTGCCCATACTCAGTGAATCAATCATAAGCCTTTCCATGAACAAGCAAGTAAGGACTTTTTCCCTGTGAGTTTGGTTTTCATTTACATAAATACGCAATATATCCCTTGACTGTATTGCTTCAGTTTATTTAGATTCATCCATCAGTATATATTTAGTAAACTGTACTGTACAAAATGTCTTTCACAAAGAGAAATGTCATACAGCTGCAGTCACACAAATGCTAAGGTAAGCTAAATATTAAGCAAGTTAAAAAGGAAATTGAAGGAAATTAATGGTCAAGCAAAACAAAGATAAGCTCCTCCAATCAAAGTCAAACCATTGATTAAAGGTTTTTAGGGTCAGTAATTTCCTTTTTGTTGTGAATTTACCAAAACTTTCATAATTGTTTCACATTGACCAAACCAACTAATTTATTAACTAGGTAGTTGTACAGTACTAGTCAAAATGACTAGTTAAAATGCAAGTGTATGGTATATAGATAGGAGGCAACTAAAACATTATACAAGGAGAGAAAAGATCAAACTTGCTACATGTCTCTCTTGTCCTGAGGAGCCCAGAATTGGACACAGATCTTCAGGTAAGGTCTCATCAGGGCTTCTTTATGCAGAAAGCTCTTAAATTCTGTTTAAGACATTATAAATATTTCAGAAAGTGATTCTTTAGCAGTTAAAGGCCTTCTGTGATCAGAAGATGCTTTTACCTAGATTTTTTCACTGTTGAAGGTCATTTCAAAAACAATGAGTATATCAGCAATGTATCAGAAACATCAGGGAAGAAACCTGAGCATGAAATTGTATTTTAAAATTGTGCCTATATTTTCAGTATTATAAACCTCTTACATTCAAAACCATGAGTCACATGTCCTTTTTCCCCCCTTCCACCCCAACCTGAAATAATGAGGCTCATTTAAATGAGAAGATTTTTAACAATAATATATTTTAGCTTTTTTGTTTGGTTGCTTTTTGTTTTCTTTTTTAATATTAAGCCAAGAAGTTTGTAAGCCTTAGGCTTCTCATTTTCAAGCTTTTCCTGTAAAATTAAGAAATCTAAGTGTTCGCATTTTTCATAATGAAAGCTAAGATTGCTTGGCAATCTCATACCTTCAGAAGCTGAGGCTTTAAGAAGAAAGCAGCAAGGGATGCAAAATGCCTGTTAAAGGCAGAGGACTTGGCAACACTACATTTTAGTTGCTATCTAGCAATAAAAGCCCATTGAAAAGTAGTTGTGTTTATAGAGGAGGAAAACCATGAGTGTTTACAGAAAAAGAATTAAGTTTACAGTAATAAAAACAATTAAATACCCATTCTGTGACTTTTCTAATCAGAGGCATTCTGCTTCTCAGTTGCAGCAACCTGTGTGCAATTAAGCTTGCATCCCATAATACTGAAGGCAAATGAATTTTGATTTTACTCAGATTGCCACATCTCATTCCACTTGTGTCTGTGGTGGCCAGAATTAATGGCTCATATGAAGTCAGTGATATACCATGAAGAGAAATGCTCTTAACTGACTTGTTTTTAAATTCACATAGGACAGTTCTCTGTATAAAAAATATTTTCTTACAGGTGTGACACACTTTGTCACTCTTAATGCATTCTGTCTTTAAAACAACTGGTCTAAGTAAGGTTTACTGCTTCAGACATCATGAAGTGCTTTAGCAAAATGAATTATATAAATGCATACTCAAATATAAAATTATAAGTAATTCAAAACCCTGTTCTCATCGAGATACTGTATCAATGATTGTGAAAGGCCTTTATCTCTAATGTGTTTGAGAGTATTGTGAGGCTGATACAGGTAAATTTTTTTCAAATAACTGAATATTCCAAGGAAGCAGAATATCCTTTATACTAACTTTATAAGCTTTAACAGAACAAAGACTACTTGAGAACAATTCTCAATGGCAGTACATTTTTAAGCAAGCTATGGAGTTAGACATGAGAATGTGAAAAGCAGCTTTATTTTTTGCCTAAATATAAGCTCAATCTCCAAGCTGTCAAAGCTCCTTAACTTTCAATAACTTCACATTTAAAACCTGCTTTGAATTTTTTTAGATAAAATGTAAGGATAAAAAACCAGTGAAATCCAAAGTATCAAAATGAAAGAAGCTAACTAAACCTAAAATACAGTGCAGGAAATAAGGGGTGAAATTGTTCTTCTTTATTATTGCACTTAGAAAGTCTTAAATACAACAGGATCACACTACATTTGAGAGTTTACCGTGAGATTTGCTTTTGCTTGTTGTTTTCTCCCATTGAATATTTTCTCTGCATGGCAGAAAGAGAAATTTGACCATCTGCCAAAGATGCTCAAAATCTGCTTGGAATCTGGCAATCTGGTATTTTGAAATTCCAAACAAGTCCTCTGAACTTGTACAGAGGAAATGCAATGTCTATACAGAACACATATTTCTAATGTGGACCTGCTGTTTGAAAACAGAGAAGGACTTGTGGGTGATGTGATAGCTGGAGGCCACCTTGGGCATAGAGATCATGAAATGGCAGAGTTTTCAATTCTTGGAGAAATAAGGAAGGATATAAACAGAATTGTTGCTTTGGACTTCTTCAGGGCCGACTTCGGCCTGTTTAAGAGCCTGGCTGAGAGAGTCCCTTAGAAGACAGTTCTGAAGGGCAAAGAAGTCCAGAAAAACTCGACATACTTCAAGAAGGAAATGTTAAAGGTGCAGAAGTAGACAATCCCCATGTGCTGGAAGACTATATGATGGGGAAGAAGACCAGCTGAACTGAGATGTTTAGCTGAAACTTGGGGAAAAAAGAAGAGTTTATGCCCATTGACAGGCCACTCAAGAGAGCTATGAAGATGTCATGAGGTTCTATCATGAGGGAGAAAATGAGAAGGGCCTAAGCCCAACTAGAACTTAATCTGGCTACAACCGTAAAAAGGACAAAACCAAACAAAACCCTCCAAACAACACTAATAAAACCCAGTTTCTATAAATATATTTGCAACAGAAGAATGATTAAGGCAAATCTCCATCCTTTCCTTTATTTGATGCAGGGGGAAACATAGTGACAAAGGATGAGTGAAAGGCTGAGGTACTTAATGCCTTCCTTGCCACATTCATTTTTAGCAAGACCAGTTCTCCTCAGGGTACTAAGCCCTCTGAGCCAACAGATACAAGGAGCAGATTGAAGCCTCCATAATCCAAGAGGAAGTGGACAGGAAACAGCTGCACCTCTTAGTCACACACATGTCTATAGAGCTGGATGGGATCCACCCAAGAGTACTGAAGGAGCTTGCAGAACAGCTCACAGAGTCACTTCCACTGATTTAACAGCATCCCTGGCTGACCAAGGAGGTCCCAAGCATGACACCCATCTTCAAGAAGGAGGATCTGTGGAACTACAGGCCTGTCAGTTTGACTTGTGCTGGGGAAGGTTACAAAATAGATCATTTCGAGTGTCATCACTGTGACACATGCGGGACAGCCACACAGTCAGGCCTGGTCAGCATGGGTTTAGGAGAGGCAGGTCCTGATTGATCAGACAGATCTCCTTTTTGTGACAGGGTGACCTGCTTAGTGGATTAGGGAAAGGCTGTGGTTGCTGTCTACCTGGACTTTTTTATAACCTTTGACACCATTTCCCACAACATTTTCTGGAAGAAACTGGCTGCTCATGGCTTGGACAGGTGCGCTGTTTGCTGGATAAAACACCAGGTGGATGTCTGAGTCCAGAGAATGGTGGTGAATGGAGTTAAATCCAGCTGGTGTCTGGTCACAAGCAGGGTTCCCCCTGGGCTCAGTACTGGGACCAGTCCTGTTTAATATCTTTATTGATGATCTGGACTCGGGGATTATTTGAGTGCCCCATCAGTTTGCAGATGACATTAAGATGGACACTAGTGTTGATCTGTTGGTAGTCTCAACAGAGGGATCTGGGCATGCTGGATTGATGGGCCAAGGCCCATTATATGACCTTCAATATGGTGAAGTGACGGGTCCTGAACTTTGGTTACATCAACCCCGTGCAAAGCCTGGGGAAGTAACTGGAAACTTGCCTGGAGGAAAATGACCAGGAGGTGCTGGTTGACAGCAGCTGAACATGAGCCAGCAGTGTGAACACAAGCCAGCAGTGTGCCTAGGTGGCCAAGAAGGCCCGTGGCACCCTGACTTGTATCAATGGGGCCAGCAGGACTATGGTAGTGATTATCCCTCTGTACTTGGCACTGGTGAGACTACGCCACAAAGACTATGTTCAGTTTTGGGCCCTTCACTACAGGAAAGACATTGAGATGCTGAAACATGTCTATAAAAGTGCAATAGAGCTTGTGAAGGGGCTGGAGCACAAATCTGATGAGGAGCACCTGAGGGAGCTGGGATTGTTTAGCCTAGACAAAAGGAGGCTAAGGGGAGACCTTATTGCTCTCTACAACTGCCTGAAAGGACACTCTAGTGAAACAGGGCAAGCATTTGAAAAGTTAATTTAGAAGGAGACTCAGCACCTTGCCCTAAGAAATATGCTGTTTGAAACTGAGAAAACAGGTTCCTAAAGATTAACTGACCAAAGGAATGCCTCCCATTGTGCTACAAGAGAGATAACATAAAGAGTGGGCATCCAGAGAGATAAGGAGATCAGGACTCAGGATGAGTCAGGAGGTTTTCTTTGCAAGCCTCAACATGTAGAGAAAAGGTGAAAAGTTCAACGGAGGAAGAGGAGAGAAAACAACTCCTTTGAGACCGAAGAAACAGGAAAGACCACCAAAAACCTCCCCAAAAGACAACTCCGCCCAAGGCTCTGCCCAAACCCTGCCTACTATGAATATTGTAATTAGATGTCTAGACCTAATGAATATGTATATAAAATGTTGAACTTCCCCTGAAAAACTGTATGAAAACCCTAACTTTACACTAGAACTTTAGAGCTACTTTGTTCGATGCGAATTGGGAGCTCTCCAATGTTGTATACAATAAATACCTTTGCTGCTTAAAGATAAAATTTTCTTTGAGCAGTTTTTCTGTGCTATTTTGGCAACACTAGAGAGGTGGGTATTGGTCTTTTCTCCAAAATAGCAAGCATTAGGTCAAGAGAAACAGGCCTTTAGTTGTGACAGGGGAGGTTTAGATTGGATATTATGAAGACTTTCTTCATCGAAGATATTATCAATCACTGAAACAGGTTGCCCAGGGAAGTGGTTGAGTTACGATTCCTGGAAGTATTTAAAAGACACGTAGATGTGGACTTATGGTTTAGTGGTGTACTTGGCAGTGCTAGGTTAGAGGCTGGATTCCATGGTCTTAAGGGTCTTTTCCAACCTAAATGATTCTATGATTCTATATATAAAACATGAATGGCATCTCTATTCACTGCAGAGAGACTCTGGTCTTTTGCACCCATAACCCACATTCTGGCCCTTCAGGTTATTCAGAGACATAGAATAAGTACTAAATTTTTGAAAATAATTAAGTCACTGTAATTAAGCATAAATTTAAATAACACATAGGCTACCCAAATCCTGATGTAATTTATCTGTCCCTGAACTAACAATAATGATAAACAGACACGCAATATACTATAGATTGCTTTGACTTTTGAACCAGGATAATACTAAAGTTAATAATCAGGTTATATGATAGTGACATACATATTATTAATACTCAAAGTGCATTCAGACCAATATAAGAGAAATGTCTCTACAGTTAATCTGTAAGTAATTATTCCATTAACCGTGGAGGATTGGACCTGTCCTATAAGCCTAATGCTAGAAGGTATCAAAAACTCGGTGTATTTCCATGCTTCCCCCTGCAAATTCCTGTATCAACCACAAGATACTGAGGCAAGGAATGATACTGAAGTTACTTGTTTTGAAGAACACCATTTTCACGTAGGAATAATTCACTTCTCTTCTTAACTTTTATGAAACGATTGTATCAGAAAAGATTTTTCTTTCTAGTAGATTAAAGTTTGGCGACAGTGCCCTTCTATCCAATAACATTGCTCAGACAAGCCAAAATATTTTATACAAATTTAATTAGGACACTATTTTTAGGGGATCCATTTCTGTATCACTTGCTACATTCTCCTGTCATAGAAGAGATAATCAGAGCTGGGATAAATTTTCATCAGCAATGGCACATTTTAAATGCATTGCTCTGGGTTTCAGCAGAAGCTTGGGAAACCTAGAGTACTGCTGCTCCTGAGGCAGTTTGAGATGGGAGATGCAATTAGTCCTGCTGGCTCTCTCCCCAGAATTACCTACTGTTTACTGTGACTGTCCAACACCTCCCTCAGCAACAAATCATATTTTACGAGGCTCTGTTGGACAGAAGAGCCAATGGGATCAAGGCCATTTTGCTACTTCTAGGACACTTATCAGGCTTAACTGCTGCCTACTTTAACTTGTCCAGAACAGTTACAGAGAGATCCAAATGGAAAACATAGTTTTTCAATTAGGAAAGTCTTAACAGATGGACTATAAACAGTGTAGAGAGGAAAGGATTTTAATGTTTCCATGTTAGTCTCAGTGCTCAGAAAACCCCTAAAGTCATCCCAAAATGGATTTCTCCTCCTCTGGTTAATCAAAGTTTTCAGGGAGTAGGACTGGATGATCCTTATGGTCCTTTCCAACTTGAGATACTCTATGATTCTATTATTTAACATATATTTATAAATATATGAACATATTTATAATTTTTAAATTTTTTATATATATGAAGTTGACTTTTTTTCTATTGGAATTCAGTCATCTAAGAAGAAGCAAGAGTAAGACTCAGGCATGCATGACAGGAAATTAAAAGCTGCAGCAAAAATGTTAGCCTCATAACAGGTTTTATAAAAAATAAGACAACAAAGAAAAAATTAAGGAAGGAAAAGAATAGGAAAAGAAGGTGGAAAATTACAGACACTAGGAAATATAAGTGGAAGGATTCACAGATAAAACCAACTTGGAATAAATGGATATGGCAAATAGTACAGGAAAATACATAATTTATATATTAAAGTTGTAACTTGGATGGATATTATTCACTCTTATCTAATCTTTTTCCAGCATTTTTTATAACTCAATTGGTGAAAGAAAAATAGATTTAAATTGTTAATCTTTTTTTTCTCACAAACATTGTATATCATGTTTTATAGTGAAAAATGTAAAACCTCATGTCACTTTATTGTCATATTTTCATTTTATATTTGGTTTTCTAGTTGCAGTGGAAATGCACATAATCTAATTTTTTCCTCTGCACAATTCTTCTGGTATGTAGGACAGAAAGTATCTTTTTCTTCCTAAGTGGCTAATTTCAAGTATTTATGTTGTGTCCTTCATAAAAATGTGTGCTTAGATTTCACTGTGTTGGGGGGAAAGAGGCAGCAGACTTCTTGATTAGGGTAAGAACTGAGCTAAGTTCAGCAAAATCTGTTTGTGAAAAGGTGGCCCTCTGGTACCAGTCTTATATTTGCTCTACTCCAGGAACTGTAGCTTTTTTAGACAGCCTATCCAGTCTTCAGTCTAAATCCTTGTACCCACTATTCTTAACAGAACAGAGAACCACTGTTACATGAAAATGGGGCATCAAATCAACAGGGCAGTGAGTATTTGTGTCTATAATTTGCTGGTCACTTACTTGATGCTGAAAAATATGAGACATTTCTACTGCTTTTCTACCTCACTTTTTCTTGCTGGAAGACATTTTTATTATTGGCTTCTCCAGCAAGTTTCAGCCTCTGAGTTACCCAAGAGTGTACATTACCGATCTACACCTCATCTTCTTCAACAGGAGGCAGGTGTCTTGGGGTGGCTCATAAGGATGTTTCAGTTGTATCTGGAGGAGCAGTCATAAAAATCTCAGCCTAATACATGCAATTCTGAATAAAAACCATTGAAGTCAAGGCCACTAGAGAATCCATATACTGGATGATGACAGAATTACCTTACTGCAGAACTGCAACAGCTAACTGTAATCTGGCCTTTGAATGAAGACAAGAACTCCACGAGTTGCAAATTATACTGAGAGTAGGGATTAGACAAAGTGACTACTTGCTAGTGTTTGACATTCTAACAGAGAGAAGGTATGAAGTCAACTAGAAGACAAAGCTCCTGAGAGCTGAAAACCAGCAAAATGCTTAGCTGCCATTCCCAGAGAAAACTTTAATCAGTAAATGAAGACCTTTTCAAACCTTCTTTAAACAATGGCAGTCAACTTAAAAACAAGAAAACTCTCTGAGGTACTCATCTGGAACAGACCATTTCACTTGCCTGTAGAGTTTTTCTAATGGCCCATTAGTTTTAATAGCTCGTTTATTACAGTAAGTACAGTGGAGGAGGGAGTAACTGAAGAGATATTTTTAAAGGTTTAGAAAGGGTACAAACTCTCATTTTTCAAATTAGGCAATTTATAATTTTCATTTTAATACCCAGAATGTCTATCTCCAACAAGGCAAATAAGAATTGCATATAAAAAACATTCTTGCATTCTTGGTGATAAGGAATGCAAGCACCTGGAGTAAAACCAGCTGTATAAAGGTGAGCTTTGGAACAGTTGCTGTGAAACCATGTCACATATTATCTATTTGATCAGTAGTAAATGCGTAAAATATTTTTAGTTGAATTCAGGATTTACAAATGGCATACAAATGTATGCACGCAAAGCAATTAACCTGTATTCAGTACAACAGGTCTTCAAAATTTAGAAGTAGCAGGTGTTTAGTGTCAAAGTATATAGCCCACGGAATTGTGAAGATTGGAAAAGACCTATAAGATCATCAAGTCCAACCTTCAATGTAACACCACCACCATGTTCACCTCTAAAAATGTCTTTAAACATCCACAGGCTTTTTGAACACTTCCAGGGATGGTGACTAACAATTCCTTGGTCAGTTTCTTCCAAAGTTTTAGAACTCTTTCCATGAAGAAATTATTCTTAATATCTAATCTAAACCTCTTCATGAAATAAAGTTCCAAAATGTACCATTAGAAAAATATAGTCATCTCTGCTGTGGTAAAGGCAGTTGCTGGGTTTTCGTCATGGTCACAGAATAATAAAACAGTTTGTTAGAAAGGACCTCTAAAGATGAATTGTGCAAGAGGTTACAAAAATATAGGTGGGACTGATGGAAGACTGACTTGGGCTTGCTTCTGCAGGATTGTTCTGGTCATCTTATCAAGCTCTCTTTCATCTTCCCTAACCCTGTGTAGTCTGCTCGCATCCTCCCACAGTTTCTCAGCTTGACCACACAACTCCTCAACCAGCTCTTACCACCTGCAGGAATAATTCAAAATTCAATTCAACTTTTGAAGTTTATGCCACGTTTTCATTTTTACTACTTCTTTGCCTCATACAGTATGAAAGAACTCAAAGACTGTAAAAATTCTTTAATAATAGATCCTCTCATTCAGGTGTTTGTATCAAAGGAGACTTAAGTCCTATCATAACTAGAAAAGAAATTTACACAACTAATAAAAAAATGTATATCTGGGATTTCATGTAGACCATATAGTGATTTTACACAGGTGAAAATCACATATATTTCTTTATATCACTCCTGATTTATGATGCAATAACCGCAACTAAAATTCAACCTATATTGTGATTTACAAGCAACTGAAAATTATCAGGGTGATGGCTGTCAGCTCATTAAAGCATAGGGATCTGAAGTTCAAACATGAAAACATGAAGAACAGGACGAAAATCTGCCAGGGCTCCATCCCACAGTTCCCAGGATAAAAGAGACAAGGAAGGCCCAAGGGTCACAGCCAGGGATGGCCAGAAGTCTGGCTGGCCGTACAAGTTTCTGACAGGGCACAGGTGGAGACCAGCAGTCCTGCAGTCTCAGTGGGGCAGTGACTACAACCCGAGGCCCATAAGAGCTGGAAGGGGTTCTCTGGACCATGAGTGCACACGGGGAGAGCCCCATGTGAGATTTGTCAGGGCCAGACACTGGTGCACTCAGGCACTGAGAAAAGCAATGCACGGTACATATGGTACTTTAGGTTGTGGGGCTGCAGGAACTTAGATTAGGTGGCTGTAATAGTGAATTTTGATCCTAAAACCTGTGGCTTATGTGTTCTCCATCTTATATCATCATGTTGTTTATGTTTTTGGGAGCTCTCCTGTTTTAGCAGTAGAGTAGATGCAGAGTAGACAGTGGCTGGGTACAGTGGCTCTAGTTGAGCCTGGACAGGTTGCAAATACCTGTCTGATTTTTCAAAGCTATTTTTTATTGCTATTTTTTAGCTGTAGTCATGTTGTTATAATTTTTCTGATAACAATGGGAGGAAAAATCTGGATAGCTGTGACAGTATTATTAGTTTTTCCGTTAAGAAAAACAATACAACTTTTCTCATCAGTCTGAGTCATGGAACAATTTATTTACTGAAAATATTCAAATAAATATTCCCAAAATTTTCAATATACTTTTGTATTCACAGGGTAAAAATAAAGGATGCATTTCGCTTATGGTCATACTGACCACAAATCTCAAATGCAAGTATCATCACATTTTATTACCTTCTTGTGAAATCTCTACAGGTGTTTGTTCTTAAGCAATGGGCTAAACATATTTGCTATAATTAAAATAATATAAAATTCTGGAGAGAAGTATGATTTCTGGAGTCTTGATATGTACCATGTAACTAATATAGCATATTATAGAGGGATAAATCCCGCTACTTCTGTTACCTTCTTGAACTAAGAAAACCCAGAATTCATGGTATTCTACCCTGAACCACCTGTGTCTTCCATATGCCAGTTTGTGTCTATTCCTGTGTAAAATTAATGAAAGAAGCTTGGCTACCTAATATTCTTCTCACCTGTGAGGATCAAACCTTGAGATTTCCATTTCAAAGTACTTTTCATTGCTACAGTGAATAGTTTAGTTCAACTGGGGAGCAAGGACATTTAATTTCCCCACAGTAGCCACTAGAAAAGAAGGTATCTGAGGACACACATCACTGATCCACCAGGAACTGCTGGAAAAAAAGGCCCATTTATCTCCTGGAGGGAAGTTATAGCAGTAGTAAATCCTCAGGATGAAGAGAGATTTTCCAGCATAATATGTGAGTTTGCTACTGATCTGAGGTCAGATGAGCCTGCTTAGGATGTGAACACAGTTTCTTGTCCCATACATGCTTGCAGGATGTGGCAAAATCTGCTCTCAACCACTGCTTTACAACTACAAGTACTGGAGCAGTTTTTGCAAATTAAGGTAAACAAAACTCCCAAAGATAAGTATCTTTTCCCAAAAGGCCTTAACTTTCTGAACTTCTGGTGAAAGTGCTTTCTGCAGCTGTCTTGGAAGGTTGTAGGAAGTGCTGCCATAGGGGACCCCTAAGGATTGTGTTCAACAGACAGCTTCACCACAGCCTGCTTAGGACAAGTGTGACAGAGGAGGTCACAGGGAATTAAGTGAACATCCATCTGATCATTTCCTCCCTCTGTCAGCAGCCAGGCTGACTTCCTGCTTCAGCTTCCTAGACCTTATGAGAAGAGAGAGCTTATAAGCTTTCAAAAACCTCACGTCTTCAAGACTGCAGAAAAGTTCATTGTATCAAGCATGAGCAAAAAGAAAATATCTGCCCTCCCAGAAAGGGAAAACACCAGAGAAGCAAAAACCAACCAAAGTGCAGTAACGGCCCTCGTGTCCAAGAGCAGGTTTTTGTCTCTACCACTTGAACCCATGTAAATCCTGTAGCCATCCAATTCTTATATTTTCTCTCTTCTTCCCTTTCTTCCCAGTATGCAGCTTACCAAAAAGCAGTTGAACTAGCAATAACAAATCAGATTATAATGCATTCTGAGAGTTAGTATTCCACTTCTTGATCCTAGTTTAGAATTTGGTCATTCATAAAAACATGGATAATGCCAGTTCCAAAGGACTCCCATCACTTGGATGAATTTTTCATTAGTGTGTGTATGGGTTAAAGAAGACAGAGTCACAGGACTAAGTTTTTCACTTGTCCATTTACATCAGGTGAATGCTGTTTTTTTACAGCAAGTTTGGATAACCCAAAGGTACTCTCAAGATCCATCCTTGTATTTGCAACTTAAGACAAATTTATCATGTACCATGATACTTGCCTGCTCTCAGTTTTGCATGTATGAACTGCTTTAGTTTTCATAGGGACCATCAACCACATTGTGTTGGATTCCTGGAATAGAGTTGCTAGTTGTAGCAATCTTGACCAGGAGACTGCTCTACATGGAAGAGATGGTGATCCATATTGTAGTTCACGTGGACAGACATGGGCCTGCACTGTGCTGTGCTTTGTGTGTCCAATGGCTGAGGAGTCACCCCATCCAACTTATGGCAGCAGAGGAGACTGCAGGCACTTGGCATCAGCTAGCGTGACAGCTGTTCATCCTTGCCTTTATGCAAAACTGCAGCCAGAAATCTCATGTGAACATCCCTTTTATTTAAAATGATTCCTGGAGCTCTTTTATGAAAATCCTGTAAAGTCTTGAATAACCAAAATGAGGTAACCTTTCCATGGTTGATATCTGTGTGGTGTACTGTGCCCTCAGTGGATGCCTGGGCATTGCCTCTCAGTTCAGGCTCCCAGCCCTTCCCTTTAGAGTTTTATCTCTAACAAATGGCATTTTAAGCAATACTTTGCAGTGTCTGAGTGCTTTTCTTAATAAGTTCATAAGAAACCAGCAGCTCCTGGTACAAAAGGCTAAACTGTTGTTTTAGTTTTATGAACAAAATTACAATTTGTTACTTACATATTTTGACAGTGCTTTTCCAGATGTAAATGTTAACAAGAGTATCAATTTTATTATTTAGAAGTCATCTATTTTGGCCATTTCAACTGTAGGAATATTTTGTATGAAAATACTGAAATTAAACTCATCCTTAATCTAGTGTGGTAGTTCACCTGAAAATGTTTCACAATTCATCACTTAATTGTTTTCCATTCTGAAATTAAAACTGAACCTGTTTCTATATCACATTGAGAAATTGTTGTAGGTGTGGTGTTTGGAAGCAATTTATGTCAAATGACTAAAGCACTATACAGCAAGGAAAAAATGCTTTCTGGAAGTGATATCTTGATATTATTAAATTCATTAAATTTTTATCATAACATCTCAAGGACTCAGTTCAGAGTGCATGGGAAAATTTTTGCGTGATAAATATCTACTGGGACCACAAAATACGGCTTAAGCAGTTTCAATATTCATCACACAACATTTAAATAATGAAGAAATAAAGTAAAAATGTAAATATTTCATTATTAATGCTAAAATACTTAAAATTGTACCTATTTATAAATTTTCTCTTTAAAAGAACCCAAACATGCTAGAATTAACTATATCTAGCTAGTGACAGGAACTTTTATTGGAAGCTTCCTGAAATTTTTATTAAAATTTTCCCCTAACCACGGCTGTAATTGCTGATCATGAAAGAAATATCAAGTTTTATTTCACTGTTTTCCAGATGGGTATCTAATACTAATTATCACTCCTTTCTGATAAACATTAGCGTAGAGAATATATTTTAATAAATCTCATCAAATTTGACTTTTTCTGTACCTAGCTGAATCAAGCACATACAAAACTGGATGGAAATCTGGAGACACAGACTATTAATTCTAATTTTATATGCAGGTGAAATAATTTTTATCAATATATGAAAACATTCCTGTCCAAAAATCTGTACAACATCTGAGATCTGTTCATGAACAGGGGATAATACATTGTCTAGAGCATCTACCCAAGGATTTTGTTAAGGAATCACTTTTTTGATTCCTTTTGGTTCCTTTCAGGAATCACTAAAAGATCACTTCTTTTGCAATTACCCTTAAAAAAAAAAAAAAAAAAAAAAAAAAGAAATATTTTTTTTTAGAAAACATTAATTAACACTAATATAGAGATTTCTTCCTTTTATGTTTTCAAAACTCTTTCTCTACATGCACC
>JAWWMO010000083.1:55499069-55519701 GCA_035047845.1 Dendrocincla fuliginosa
TTAAGGAATCACTCTTTTGATTCTTTTTGGTTCCTTTCAGGAATCACTAAAAGATCACTTCTTTTGCAATTACTCTTAAAAAAAAAGAAATGTTTTTTTTCTTTTAGAAAACATTAATTAACACTAATATAGAGATTTCTTCCTTTTATATTTTCAAAACTCTTTCTCTACATGCGCCCAAATTCATCCATACTGATCCACAAACATGTTAGTTGGCACATCTACTCATATAAAACCTTTATTCATCCCTAGTTTTATCCTGACAGATACGTTTCTGTTAAAAATACTTTTTGTTGTAAATAACTCAGAAAGGATAGTTGTAATGTATAAATAGTTAGCAGGACTTCAAGTTTTTATTATCCTCCATTGTGGTTTTCATTCAGACCTCTCTTCTGTAAACACCTACTAAATCACATTGTAACAAGTTCAACGGGAATTAAAATTCTCTCTGTAAAAGGTTGTAGAGTGGGAGATGCTTCAAACTCACAGGCTTGGTAAAGCTTTCTTCAATTAATTCTCATCCTCCTACTGTATTTGGGTAGCAAGAAGGAAGATGTAGGTCAGCAGCCCACAGTAGTCTTTCTAGTAGTATCAGATTCCTGCTAAATTTTACCTCCTGGAAATACTACAGTGAAAATTACAGACTCACTTTGAGTAAGCAATCTCAGAAGTAACTGCTTTAGGAAAAGGACAACAAGAAGAGAGAAACATCTAAATTAACTTGCTTGTAGTCACAGGGCTTACAACAGAAAATCCAAAGCCCCTTTGTCCCTGCACTTCCTTGTAGAATATTTTTATAGACTACAACATCTTTCTTCATGCAAGGCAGAGGTAGAGTCTTGCTATGTGGGCATAGCAACTAGCAGCTAGTGAAAGACTATTTTTTTTATATACTACAATTTTCATTCTAAGATGATCTTTCTGGTTGGTTCCCTTGGTTCTTATCAAATGATCCACTGTTTGGCTTAATCCCTACCTGTTCAAAAACGTCTTGAAAATGGTGAGAAATGCTGTTACATAAAGTGTGCTGTCACCTCCCTCTAATGCTGAAGGACTTCAGAAATACATAATTAATCTCTGAAATGTAGATTGCCTTTAGGATTATTTTTATCTAAATTATAAAGTAATTATATATAAATAAATCTATAATTAAATAAACATTTTTATATAAATTACAAAATAATTACTTTCCCATTACAATAATATTCAGCATATCTGAAACACTTTTTATAAAAATATATCAATATGTTTTCCAAATGTATATATTGATTCATATGCATTGTGATTAACTAATTTCTAATGGTCACACAGAGAACCACAGAATCATAGAATGGTTTGGGTTGAAAGGACCTTAAAGCTCATTTATTTCCAACACCCCTGCCATGAGCAGGGACACCTTCCACTAGACTAGGGTCCTCAAAGGCTCATCCAAACTGGCCTTGAATGGGGCATCCACAACTGAGCAACCTGTGCCAGTGCTTCACCCCCTTCACAGTAAAGAATTTCTTCCTGATATCGAATCTAAACCTACTCTATTTCAATTTAAAGACAAAATTTCCTCTCCAGGTCTCATATAGGCCCCTTTAGGTATGGGAAGATGCTCTAAGGTGTCCCCAGCCCCTTCTTTTCCCCATTCTGAACAACCTTAATCTTGCAGCCTGTCTTCATAGAACAGGTGCTCCAGCTCCCTGATCATGTTCATGGCCCCCTTTGGACTTGCTCCAGCAGGTCCACATCCTTCTCATGTTGGGGACCCAGAGCTGTATGCAGTGCTCTGGGTGGGGTCTCATGAGAGCAGAGTAGAAGGGGAGAATCAGCTCCTTCAACCTGCTGGTCACCCTGCTTTTGATGCAGCCCAGGGACACAGTTGGCTTTCTGGGCTGTCAGTGCACATTGCCGGGTCATGCAGAGCTTCATGTCCACCAGCAGCCCTAAGTCCTTCTCCTCAGGGTTTCTTTGAATCTATTCTCCACACAGCCTGTATCTGTGTTTGGGATTGCCCTGACCCAGGTACATGACCTCACACTTGGCCTTGAACTTCATGAAGGTGACACAGGACCACCTCTCAAGTCTTTCAAAGTCTCTCTGGATGGCATCCTTTCTCTTCAGTGTGTCAACTTCACCACATTGCTTGGTCTTATTGGCAAACTTGCTGAGGATGCATTCAATCCTGCTGTTCAACCTTGTGGCAAGCATTGCCCATCCCGATACCTGTGCAACACCACTCTATCACTGGTCTCCACTTGAACATTGAGCCATTGACCATAATTCTTTGAGTGTGACCATACTGTCAACTTCTTATCCACTGAATGGTCCATCCATCAAATCTCTGTCTCTCTGACTTAAAAAAAAGGATGTAATGGGGGGCAGCGTCAAATGCCTTGCACAAGTCCAGGTAGACGACGTCAGTCACTTTTCCCTCATCCACCATTGCAGAAGACCACTACATTTGTCAGGCACAATTTGCCCTTAATGAAGTCATGCTGCTTGTCACCAATCACCTCCTTATTTTCCATGTGCCTTAAGCATAGTTATCATGAGGATCTTCTCCAGGTGCTTTCAAGGCACTGAGGTGAGACTGTCTAGCCCATAGTTCACTGGGTCTTCCTTGTTTCCCATTTTAAAAGTTGGAGTTACGTGTTCCCTTTCCCAGTCATTGGGAGCTTGGCTACAACTTCTCAAATATGATGAACAGTGGCTTAGCTACTTCCTCTGACAGTTCCTTCAGGACCTGTGGGTGCATCTCATCAGACCCTCTGGACTTGTGCACCTTCAGATTCCTTAAATGGTCTTGAATCTGATCATCTCCTACAGTAGGCAGCCCCTCCTTTTCCCAGTCCCTCTCTTTGCCTTCTGCAACTTGGGTAGTATTGCTGGAGTGTTTGCCCATAAGAACAGGTAAAAAAGTCATTGAGTACCTCTGGCTTCTCCATGTCCCAGATAAACAGGCCTCCCATTTTCTTATAGAGAGGACCCACATCTTTCCTAGTCTTCCTTTAATCACCAAAATACTTAGAGAATCTTTTCTTGTTGCCCTTGAGATCATTGGTTGGATTTCATTCTGGCAGGGCTTTTGCTTTCCTAATCCAATTCCTGGCTGCTCAGAAAATCTATCTGTATGTCTCACAGGCAACCTTGTTTCCACTCTCTGAAAACTACTTTTTTTGTGTTTGAGTTTGTCCCAGAGCTCCTTATGTCCCAGAGCTTTACTTATGCCAGTCTCCTGACATTTTTGCCTGACTTCCTCTTTGTTGGGACTCATCACTCCTGAGCTTGGAAGCTGTGTTCCTTGAATATTAACCAGACTTCTTGGGCCCCTTTTCCTTCCAGGGCTTTATCCCATGGTATTTTATCAAGCACATGCCTGAGGAGGTCAAAGTATGCTCTGCTGAAGTTCAGGGTAGTGAGTTTGCTGTGTGTCCTCCTCCCGCTGCTAAGGATTCAAACTTTATATTTCATGATCACTGCAGTTAAGGCTGCCCTCGAGCTACCTTCCCCACTAGCTCCTCCTTGCTGGTGAGAACAAAGTCCAGCATAGCACCTCTCCTCGTTCTCTCATCTATCACTTGGAGAAGGAAGTGATCATCAGTGCATTCCCTCTCTTCAGTCCTGATCCATAAACTCTTGACCACCTCCTAATCCCCACTGGGCAGAGACTCCTGCTGGTCACTGACTTAGAGGATGGCACCCTCTCCCCTGCCTGCCATTTCTAGAAAGCCTGAATCTTTCCATTCCACCCCTCCAGCCATCCCACCACATCTCTGTGATGCCAATAAGATCATAATCATGTAGGCGTGTGCACATCTCTAACTCCTCTTGTTTATTCCTCATGCTGTGTGTGTTTGCACAGAGGCATTAAAGTTGGGCCCCCTGGCGAAACCGACTGGAGTGGCTGGGACTGCTTTGTGCTGACCTTCAGGTGCTCTCATACTGACCTGTGATCCCTCTCTAGGCTCAGGGAATCTTTTGCTGGCCTAGGAATCTAATTAGTTTGAGTGGGTTGTATTGAGGTTCCCCTCCCCCAGCCAATTTATTTTAAAGCCCTCTTCAACAGCTTGGCAAGTCCATGATGAAGCAAACTAGAATAGAAATCCAGTCTCCTGAAGTACAGCCATCTATGACAGAATTAGAGTCAAGCTTTCTAACCCTAATGACAGCACAATGATCACTTTGAGATAGTGCTGCAAGCAGGTTCAGAAAAGCATGAAAATATTCAACAGCATGACAATATCCTTTAATAGCTTCACTCTCCCTTGACGCGTTTCTGAAAATATGCTGCTCAGCTCCTGATCCAGAAGGCTGAACTTGTATACAGAGAGGAACAAGAAAGTGTCAAGATTGCAGGCCTAAATTCACTCAAACCTTCTGTTTAAAATTTAAATACTGAATTTCATGCTGCTGGGGCATGGTGTTTTAAAAAATGCATAAACCTCTGAAAAACGGTAACATGCCCAGTAATGGATGAAATAATGTGCAAATTCCTGCCACCCAGTATTCTGTCATTCCCTGCTCTCTAAATAAGAATGTGGGTTATGTACCAAGGAAATGTAAAATAATAAATGCATATGAATAAATAAACTAAAGCTGATTAACCTGGAAATATGCACTTAGCTTTCATTCAGTTCTGTGTCTCTTTACTTCCCTCCCTCTTCTTCCTATTTCCCTTAATTCTTTTGTTCATTCTGTCGTTCTCATTTTCCTTTCATATAGATAGCATGTTCCCTCTTTTCATCCATAGTTTTCACATTGCCACGCCCTTCCTGCCAGCAACATTGGCCTCCTTACTTCACCAAAGCCTTATATCATCATTCTTGATTTAACTCTCTCTGTATCTGAGTAACAGAAACAGGTCTCTTTAGCTGGAGGTCACATGGCATGACAAAGCCTGTGTTTATACATTTAAACTCTCCTTCTTCTGAAATACAGTGGCTATTGTATTTTGGAATATAAAGTGTACTGATGGCAAAGTGGTGGGCAAAGCCCTGACTCATATTACAGACATTTGTATCTTTCTGTACATTGCCTTTCTAACCCAAGATACATGCCACACTCTTCTCACCTCCGCCTCATGTGCAATACTTCACATACCGACAAAATAAGGTTGTTGTGTCCTATCCCTTCTGCCTAAATCCTTCAGCCACCATGGACAGTGCTAGGTGCTTCTGATTATCTCCTGCAGCTTCTGCCACAGTCCAAAATCCAGTGCCTCCTGGCACCTCTCCTGCTCCCCCTTCCACTGCTTATGTGCCAGTCTTTGACATCCTCTGAAGCCACTTTTAGCCCAGGGTTAGTAGAGTGTAACACAAACGCAGCATATAACTACTTATGACATTCTTAATTTACAAAGTTTTTATTGCAAACCTTCCTCATTGACCCTCAAAAAAATCCAGGATTTCAGCCACATGCATAGGGAAGAAGATGTTGCAGCAGGGCTTGCTGGTGTACATAGCAGCAAACAGTTTAACAGGATAATGCTGAATGATTTGGCCAGAGGAACGACACCAAATGAGCAGAACCTTTGCTAACAGGACCCATGCCATTCTCCAGACTGTGCATGGAGATTGCTTTGGGAAGTCTGGCTGGCCTGGACCAGAACCATGCTGGGCAGTATGCCAGCAATATAACAGTATTGGACAACTGTGTACCAGTGTTCAAAAATATGTTGTGGTTTGCTTTAGTTTGTAAGAACAGACTTCTACATTTAACTCATGCGAATTTCTTAGAGAGTGAACTAAGTGCTCTCAATTTAGGTCATGTTTTGAACTAGTAGAATTCATGGGTTTTTAGAGAAGAATATCAAAAAGTGAAGGAGTTTTTTTGGAGTCACACATGGATTTGGATGTCTTATTCTTATTAACTTTAATTAGACACCTGAGTCTCTTAAGTGGTTTTGAAAATCAAAGCAAATTTCTTCAGTTTGGCACTAGAGATCACTTCCCATTCCTCAATAAAAGTGTGACGTATTTTGTTTATATGTAAATGAGAAGTTTTCAAAGAAAAGTTTGTATGATGCTTTAATTATGGAAAAATATGAAATCTGTCATCCTCTCCCCCTGCAGTCAAAGTCTAATTCTTCTTTCCCCCTCAGTTTTCTTCCCATTTTTAAATTATTTGTATGTATGTATTTGCTGGAAAAATACTGGAAAATAAAAATTTGATTTTTTTATTTTACCAGACCATCTGCTTGTTAATGCAGTTTTCTGTGAAGTCTCATACATTGTTATGATAGTTGTATGTTAGATGTGATCCATTGTGAACCAACATGAAAGGGGTAACCAGATCCTGTGAATGTTCTTTTCCCCCTCTACACCTTTATTCAATATGAAAGTCAGTGTCTGTTGCTCTTCACCTTTGCCTGGATTAGATCAAACATCTCTCTTTAGTCAGCTGGTGAGTCAACCTTTAAGGAACCAGAACATACTCCTTCCAAGACCAGTCTGGTGGAACATGTCTAACTGGTAGTTTGCTCTAACAAGAGCATAGATCAAAGAAGTGTTATGCAGAATACATTTTGATGCATCATGAGTGACATTCCAAGAAATGGCATTTTTCATGTAAGACATTGATGTCATGCAAGTGTGTCAGTATTCAAAAGATCTAAATTGAAATTCCCATTGAACCCCAGGTTGAGGCATTCCTTCATTTCATTTATGTCTGGTATCAATTCACTGCCTTCTTTAATCTGATCCCAGCTAATTTCTGAAGAGGTTTGTTTCCTTGCTGTTCCAGGTACATGTCAGCCTTTTTTCAGGTTGCTTACTTCAAAGTGCCAGTATCTTGGTTTAGCAGAGAACTGAACTCCTATCGTTGCCTACACTGATATGTGCTACCAAGACAGACATACATCTGCTTGAGATACAGTTTCTAGACCTTACTTTTCTAGACAGTAGTTAACAGCTATCTCTCTGATTTCAGACAAGAATATTTCTCTTCCCCATTTCCCTTCAACAGCTCAGTCACTGTAAAATCCTGCCCCAGAAGTTCTAATCCTCATGAGGGGAACTGCTTTCTGGTCTGCCAATATTTATGGTCATAACATTTGCTTACTTCAGACAGCTAAAAGGCTGTGAGTAAGAGGGATATTAAATGCAAGAACTGAGCTGTGAAAATGTGGTTACAGAACACAGCAGACACTGTAGATTCTTCTGCAGCACTTAAGACCATTCTAAAGACGCATTAATAGCACAACAAGGGTTTGTCCCCAGTCTTTCTGCATCCCCACTGCAGAGTGCTAGCTTGCATGCAGATGCATGTAATACGTGCACCCATTTCCTTTGTGTCTGCAGAGCAGGACTGAAGACATCCCTCATGATCATCAGGATGAAATTACATTGAGTCATCCCATGTATTGCACACATGTATAACACAGGAGTATGTGGTCATAGGTACCACACACTACATTTAGTGTATGCCACGCTATACGAAACAGTCCCCCAAACTACATGGCAAGAAAGGTCATCACTGTCAAAAGACAGGACAAAAGGGATTCTGAAATATAGACTAAGGTGACCAATTTTTTGCCACACAAAGGGTTCTTCCTGAATGTTTTGTATTTTTTTTTTAATTCTCTTTCTGTTTCCATTGTTTGCAGTAGATGTTGAAATATTGCAGAAGGAATTCCTTCTTTTTACTTTATGAAACTCTGTTAGTAGTTTGTCAAAAGGCAAAGTGACAGGAATAGCTACATTCCAGGAATCACTTTTAGGTTCTGAGCAATGTGTATTTGTTTTTTTTGTAAGTTAAATCTGAACTTTTACAGTAGTTCACTAAAAAGGATTCATTAATAGTCTAAATTTAGGTTTTAGTGTGATGACTGCATAATGCAATGCATTCACTTAAATGCAAGAACAGAATTTAAGATGCACGCAGTTCTAGAGGTTGTATGAAATGGAGACTACTCCCCCAAGAGTATAGGGGAAATCATAACACAAATGGGAAAGGGAGTGAAAATTTATATTCAATTTTACCTCAAATGCAGGGGCAAAATCTTCCACAAACCACTGGAGGAGCAGTTCTTATTGGTTCTGGAAAAGAAGCGAAGATTTCCTTATGCTAGAGATGTCAGATAGAACATGGTTGAGACTTTTGATTAGGAAGAAAGAAAATACAGATGGTATGCTTAGGAGAAATCCTATGTACTCATCTTACCTTAATGGTATGTTGAGCAAAGACTAGAATATGGCTTTGAAGAACAAAGATTCCAGAGTCACCCTTTTGATTTGTGAAGGTCCAAGAGTGAAGAACTGTTAAATTAAATAAATGTCTATGTGTATATACATGTTTTTAGCAAAGGTTTGAAATCTGAACCTTATTCTAAAAAGGGAAGTGAAAAGAATGTGTTATTACTGCCAAAATCCAAGAAGGCAACACATAAGAAAGTTAAGAAAATCATAAATAGTTTGCCAAGGTGATGTGGGGCTTGAGACAGATTGGGAAGTGGGAAAGAAGAGATAGGAGGATGAATTTTGGGCCACAAGGCAGGCTGGAGGTTGGCAAGGTGGGTTATGAGCTCCAAATAAATAATGAGAAGGACAAATTAAAAGTTGTTGAACTGTCACACACGTAAAGAGGCAGAGAGAAGGCATCCAGAGGAAATAGGTACTTCTTCTCAGGTAGGAGGAGCAATATGTGTTCAAGAAGCTCAGAAAAAACATCCTTTTTTGTATTGTAGCATACCGAATTTCAGGTAAGCACCACTCAAAAGTTACCAGCAGCTGACTTATGAGGCTAAGACCCATATGTGGCAGTGTTATTTTGGCATTACAGCCACCTCTTTTCTAATCCTCTTGAAGCTCTTTTTCTGATTCTTTTATCAGAAAATGTCAACTGGTAGAATTATGCAAATACATTTTCCACAGCTCTTCTTGTATCCTCAACTCACTCTGGAAGTCTGCCTGTAAGACACAGTGGAAAGATGCCTAAATTGTCTTTACATAGGAAAGTGGTTCATGATGCCTGAACTAATTCACTGACAGGCAGCCTAAGTGTCTGTGTATGGAATGGTTTGGGTTGGAAGTGACCCTTAAAGATCATCGTATTGAGTTTGTCTGGCCAGGTTTTGGGAAGGAGGACATGGAGGGGGCCACAGGGGTGTGGTGGCTTATTTGAGAAGCAGCTAGAAGCTTCCCCTACATTCAACAGAGCTGATGCCAGCCCACTCCAGGATGGACCTACCACTGTACAAGCCTGAGTCAGTCAGAGGTGGTAGCATCACTTCTGTCATCATATATATTTAAGTAGGGGGAAAAAAAGGTATTGCAGAGGGGTAATTGCTGCCAGAGAAGAGAGGAGTGAGAATATGTGAGGAACAACTCTTCAGACACCAAGATCAGTGAAGAAGGAGGGGGTGGAGGTCCTCCAGGTGCCACAAAGGAGATTCCTCTGCAGCCCGTCGGGAAGACCATGGTGAAGACCATGGTGAAGCAGGTTGCCCACCTGCAGCCCCTGGAGGTCCACAGTGGTGCAGATATCCACCCATAGCCCATGAAGGACCCTCATGCCGGGAGCAGGTGTATGCCTAAAAGAAAGCTGTGAACCTATGGGAACCCATGCCAGAGCATGCTTCTGCAGGGACTTGCAAACTCACAGAGAGATGAGCCCACACTGGAGCAGGTTTACAGGTAGGACTTGTGACCGTATGAGGGAGTCACACTGGAGAAGGCTGGAAGGACTGTACTCTGTGAAAGGGACCTGAAGGTTCACGAAGACCTGCAGCCCGTGGGAAGGACTCACAGAGGAGAAGTTCATGGAAGACTGTCTCCTGTGGGAGGGACCCCATGCTGGAGCAGGGGAAGGACTCCTCTCTCTGAGCAGGAAGCAGCAGCAGAAACATGTGATGAACTGACTATAACCCCCATTCTGTGGCTCCCTGCACTCATGTGGGAAGGAAATAGAACTTGGAAATGAGGTAGAGGCAGAGGGAAAAGTGTTTTTAAGATTTACTTCTCATAACCTGGTCTAAGTTTATTGGGTAATAAATTGAATTAATTTTCCCAAGTTGAGTCTGCTTTGCCTGTGATGGTAATTGGTGAGTGACCTCTCTCCATCCATATCTCAACTCATGAGCCTTTTGTTATATTTTCTCTCTCCTGTCCAGTTGCAAAGGGGAGTGATAGAGCAGCTTTTGTGGTTACCTGGCATTCATCCAGGGTCAACTCACCACAGTCATCTAGATCCAAGCCCTCTGCCATGGGCAGGAACACCTTCCACTAGATCAAGTTGCTCAAAGTGACATTCAGCCTGGCCTTGAGCACTTGCAGGGATGGGAAAAGCCAGGCAGGAGACTGGAGAGAGAGAAGGAGAAGGGAAAGAAAGAAAAGAAAAAAGCAAAAACAAAACCAAAAAAACCCCACCCCAAAACCAACAACAAAGAAAAAAATCACCCAACATGAGAACTTGTCTTCTCACATCCATTAGTGCACCAGCTGTCTTTTTCCCTCCTGATTTTCTATTTTTCAAGTAGAAAGTGAAAAGATCTAAATGGATGGAAGTTAATACTGCAAAATGAAGGTCACCAAATCAGTTTTAGACACAGCAAGAAAGGAAGAGATTTCCTCAGCTAACTGTTCTTTTTATATTTGGATCTCTATTTAAAAATTGACCCACTAATTTAAATACTACAGAAGTCCCAGAATTACTAGGGAGGCTCACAGATGGTTTCTGAACAGCTTTAGAAGGCTTACAACTCTTCCTTTTTAGGGACATCTCTGCTGCCTAGTTTTTGGGTTTGCTGCCTAATTACACTAGCAACAAACACTTGAAAATCTTTCTTGAAGTGCTGCAAACAAATAGTCTTTCAAACAGACAGATTAGCACTGGAGATCCATTGAAATGTTCTGTGGAAACATGTTTTGTTTTGAACTCCAATAATCTTGATGGTTTAGAGACTTGGAAGGACATCTTTGTATTCTTAACCTGAAGTTCCATATCTGTTTTATCTCTAAATGATAACTGCTGACCATATTATTCACTGCTGATGGATTTTAAATATACTTTCCAACTCCAGAGAGACTTCAAACTGCTGGACAAGTTGTCAGTGAATGACAGACTTCAGCAGTAAGCAATAAGAGGCTAGTGGGGGGAGGAGGGAAGGAGATGTTAGTCTGGGGATTTCAATGGTAACAGCATGAACCAAATTTAGAAAACTAATGTTAACAGGCAGCACTATCCACATTTAAGGAAGTTATTATTAAATATTTAAAAAATACTTCAAAAAATGGAAAAGCAAGTTTCCTAAATATTGATAGTGTCTGATTTATAATAGATGCTGCAAAAATTTCAAAAATTGAAAGGTGTCATGATTTCGTTTCTCATCAGAGTGCTTATTACAGATTACTCCTGGGTAGTAACTGAACAACTTTATTCAAAGAGGATTTTATATTTAAGGTAAAGGAAGCTCAATTTTTATGCTCCTTCAAAAAGGCAGAAGGCATTGAATAACAGTGTTTAACCATGTAACTTAAATGATGCCTCACACTTGGGTCTAAGTTTAAGAGAAATTAGGAATTTTGTCCATTGTTGCAGCTTTTCTGTAATCTGTTGGAGAGAGAAAGACAGCTCCATCTGGCTATTTACAATAATTTTGAGTCATTTCTGTATTCAGCAGACTCTTGGAAGGTCCTTGCCCTCTCTGTATCCTCCTAAATGGGGACAGTGAGACACTGGCATGCAAATGATGGTCAACAGATGGGTAGGATGATTACCTGTCTCTGTTTATAAAAAATAGCACTGTAGAAAGTAGAGTTTATGGAAGCCAGAGAACAAGGAGTGTTGTGTGTTCTTTAGAACATGTAACTACTGGGCTTCCTTCAACCGTTGCCAAACCTCACTCCCAAATTGCCTAGGATTAGCACTCCCACATTCCAGAGTGATGCACACCCTTTGTGTAGAGGCACTAAGTGATTCCCTGTGGGTCTCAGTTAGATTTCATCTTGTTATGACAATGTTTCTCATAGATTTGTGCATTTGGCTTCTTTCATTGCTTTATCATGTATTTAAAAACAAAGAAACCCCAAAACTGTAAATATTTATCGCAGCTGGTTGGGGCGCTCCCCCTCTCCCATCCTTCCCCCCCCCCAGGTCCACATGGACGTGCCACGTGGTCTCCTGAGGTCCCAGTAAAGAGATCCACACATACCGAGGACAGGAAGGAGGAAGAGAAATTTATTCACCTGGCCAGGTCTTTTATAGACTTCCCGGCAGGGAGGGTTCAAGGGGAGGGATGCAAAAAGGACCAATCAAGAAAGGTTTCACTCACCCTGGGTGGGGCTTACATACTAATCAGGAAGGTAAGGGGTTGCCTTCCAGGGGTGTGGGAAAAAGGGAAACTCAGTTTACAATACAGTAAAAAAACTCAGGTTTACTTTGGTTGATTTCTGCATCTTTAGAGGCTTCCTGTTACAAATATTATATTCCCATAATGCACAGTAATTGCACACTGTTGCATACAGTACTGTACACTACATGTAATAAATACACAGTGTAAACCAGACTGTTGATGAACATACAGAATGACATTTTCACTTTATATATGGTAACTGAGAGCCCTCCACAAGGAATTTGCATTATTGGAGAAATCTTATCCATTGATAATGTATGTGAAACTAAACGTGTGATATGTTCTCCTTGTTCCTCTGCAGATACCAACCTTCTTTATCACATATTGTTAGAAATATTGAAATGCCAAATGCTAATCCTCAATTGCATAATGAGCATCTTTAGTGGTGGTGGGGGGAGGGGAGGATATCACCTTTAAATCTGTATTAGAATTGCCTAAATCAATGCAAAGGTTTTTGTTTCTTTGTCTTTTTTTTTCTGTAATTTTCTTCCATCTTTCTCTGTGACTTTATAAGCATATGCCCTGTGTACTGCACTAGAAGAGCTCTATAAAATGAGATTTAGCCCTTATGGTAGTATGAGGTGTGCTATCACCAGGATGCAACCAAACCTCTGCATGAATGCACATGCATCCATGTGAGAAGCACTAAATATAGTATACCCTGCTTTCACACACAATCCTTCAACAGTGAAGAGGTAGAACAGGTTGCCAAGCCCAAATTAAGTTTGAAACAGGATGAAACATCAGATGTTTCTGATGGCTTTTTTTGTCTGTGTGACTTTTCATACAGTGGGTCAGATCACTTTAAGCACCCAGTTAGGAGTATTTTAGCATAACTTTTAATTAAATATTTAGAAAACATCACAAGCAAAGTCCTAAAGTGTTTTCGTTGGGTTTTTTTTGTTTGGTTGGTTGGTTTGGTTTGTTTTGATTTGGGTATTTTGTGAGTCTGGACATCAAGCCTCAGCTCCACAAAGCAAATAAATGGAACATGAGGATGGCCAAGGCGGAGCAAGATCATTTCCCTCCATGCAAACTGAGTAGCACAAGGTTTGTTCCAGTCTGTCATTCTTACAAATCCCCGGTTCCCTAAGGCTATATTCAAACACTGTTTGGTTGAACTTCAGTGCACCTGAATTTCCTGGCCAAGTTGCATGCATGTGCTGCAGGGGCCTCAGGGTCTAGTCAAAGTCAGTGTTTGCACATAGTTAAAAAAAAAAAATCAATGACTCTTGCATCTCTAAATCACATCAGGAATGGAAGATTCCATAACTGGTCCTTTCATTTTTCCTCCCTTTCCTCACAGTCTAGCAATATCTTGGTTGCTTTAACCCTTCCACCTCCTACTCTGTTTTCAATGCATGCAGTCAAATGCAGGTTCCTGTTTTGTCTTCCAGCTCAACTGAAAAGAACTCCCACAAAGGTGCACATTCAAAAGCAACATTTAATTTTGTCAACACTATAGGATCCAGTTTCTAAAATGTGAAATTTTCCACTCATTCAGAAAACTCCAACTTCCAGTGCTTCTGTTAGCTTTGTTCTTTTTGACAAGCCTATCAGACATGGGCTGGCCTCACCAAAACACCACAGCTGTGATAGACAAGGTCATTTTCAAGACATGAAGAAGCTGTTAGGTACAGCTCCTCTGTGGGAAAGCAGTTTGTTGCAATACTAATTAGGTGCAGAGAGAGTTTTTTCAGGCAATTCAAGAGTAATTTAGCCTCCTTAAGCATTTCAATTACATATATAAACAGATCAATAAATTGATTTTTTCCTTTGTTAATTCTAGAAAATGCACACCACAAACATCAAAACATTTGTTTTTATGGGATAGATTACAAAGCCAGCATATATACTGTTTTGCAGTTAATTAAAGCATTAAAAAAATCAGCAATTACAAACACTGAGATCCTCATAAAATTCTCATAAGATCTGGAATTTGGCATTATTATTTTGACAGTGTGTTACAGATTTTAACATAAAAAAAGATTCCACAGATTTTTATGTGCAGAAATGTTGTTGTTACCTTTGCAAGAATTCCCTAGAGTTCTAGATTTCTGCAGGGAACATTGACTATCAGAAATATTGATCCTTGCAGTTTCTACACCCATTAGATCAGGGCAGTACGTGCCCTGAAAGCTGACCAAATTCATCATTACAGCAGAACCAACTGATGTTAGAACAAAAAGTTTTTCTAACTTAAAAAAGACTTTCACCACTTGTTCAAGAACTGAAATGGATCCAGAAAGAAAAAATGAAGAAAAAGTTTGTAGAGAATAAAACAGCAAACTGACTGATTTCTACACTACTGTGAACTGTTTTATAGTATAATCATTTGTAGATTATTGAAACAACATACAATTGCATATTTAAATCATTCATACTTTAATTGCAGTGTTGTACAATAAAGCAGCTAGACCCAAATTCGCAAACACAGTAAGAGATTAAAAAGGAGGGCAATATTATTAAAAGATAAAGTTTTTGTGATATTTGTAAGAATCAGGTCATGGCTGACTTTTTTCCAACTCTTGCAAATATTTTCAGTTCAACAACTTTGATCATATATCTCTTGCTTTAGATGAAGCATTGAATGATGACAACAGGAGGGCGAGACAGTACCTGTCGTAGGTCAGCGTGCTAAAATGCTCATGGAAGCACCTCTTTCTCTCCATTTTAGCTCAGTGAAGTGCAGGGAATAGTTCTTGTAATAAGAGAATTCCTAATGAAGATTTATAGCATACGATATTTAAGTCATCAAAGCACATTTTGTTGCTATAGTAACAATAATCCTCCACACACAATATGTAAAGTAATTTGTCTAAAATAATATATTCTATGTTCATTCTAGACATTGGCAGACAATCTTCTCAATCTTCTTGTCCTTTTGTTTAGAAGAGTTTTGTTTTAATTTTTTAAAGGTACATCTCTTTAGAGGGCAACAACTGCTTATTTTGCTATAAAATCACTTTATGATGCTGTGCGTTTCCTCAACTTGTTAATGAAATTCAGCAACAGTCTGAGAGTATATCAGACCTTGAAAGAAACTGTTTATGACTTGTTATGTCAACTATCCAATGTCCAGAAACTATATCATTGTTTCTAATGTTCATTTTACTATTACAGGTTATAATGGTGTATTGAGTGAAAATACGGAAAGTATCAAGAGCAAATTACTATATTTCATCAAGTACAGTTGGCATTTTCTCAAAAGCATAAAAGAAAGGAAGAATTTGCCCTGGTCACAGAGGGCTGGGTTAGAGATTGGCTAGCAGAACTAAACACCCATAAATCATGGGCTCTGATGGGATGCACCCAGGGGTGCCAAGGGGGCTGGCAAATGTTGTTGCTCTGCCACTCTGCATCATCCTTAAAAAAATCATGGAGAACAGGACAGGTGTCTGATGGTTGGAGGAAGGCTAATGTTACTCCTTTCTTCAAAAAGGGCAAGGATGAGGACCTGGGAAACCACCAACTGGCCAGTCAGCCTCACCTCCATCCCTGGAAAGGTGATGGAACAGGTCAATCTGGAGGCCATCTACAAGCATATGGAAGTAAAGCAGGTCATCAGTAGTCAGGATGGATTCACTAACAGGAAATCATGCTTGACCAATTCAATGGCCTTCTATGATGGCACGTCAGGATGAGTCAAAGAGGAGAGACCAGTGGATACTATCTACCTTAACTTCAGAATGATTTTGACACTGTCTCCCATAATGTCCTCATAGGTAAGTTCAGGAAATGTGGGTTGGATAAATGGACAGTGAGGTGAAACCAGAACTAGCTGAATAGCAGAGCTCAGGGTGTCATGATCGGTGGAGTAGAATCCAGCTGAAGGCCTGTATTCAGTGATGTTTCCCAGAGATCAGTACTGGGCCCAGCCTGGTTCAATGTTTATCAGTGATTGGGATGAAGGCACAGAATGTGCCCTCAGCAGTTTGGTGATGATATGAAATGGAGGGGGAGTGTCAGATACATCTGAAGATTGCACTGCCATTCAGGAGGGCCTCAATATGCTGGAAAGCTGGGTAGAGAGAAACCTTATGAAGTCAACAAGGGCAAGCGTAGGGTCCTGCACCTGGGGAGAAATAACCTCGAGTACCAGTGCAGGCTGGGGGCTGACATCCTGGAGAGCAATTCTGCCAAGAAGGACCTGGAGTACTGTTGGATGACAAACTGACCAGGAGCCAGCAGTGTGTCTCTGCAGCCAGAAGGGCCAATGGGATCCTGGGGTGTGGCATTGGGCTCCTCAGTACAAGAAAGACAGGAGCTACAGGAGAGGGTCAAGTGGAGAGGCACAGAGATGATTGGCATCTGGAGCATCTTATGAGGAGAGGCTGTTGGAGCTGGGCCTGTTTAGTCAGGGAAGAGAAGACTGAGAGAGGTTCTCATTAATACATGTAAATACCTCAAAGGCAAGTGCCATGAGGATGGTGCCAGACTTTTTTGTGGTGCCCAGTGCCAGACCGAGGAGCAGTGTCCATAAACTGAAACACAAGAATTTCCACCTCAGCATGAGGGTGAACTTGACACTGAGAGTTGAAGAGCACTGGAACAGGCTGCCCAGGGAGGTCATGGAGTCTCCCTCTCTGGAGACATTCCAAACCCACCTGGGTGTGTTTCTGTTTAACCTGCTGTAGGTGACCTTGCCTTGGCAGAGAGATTGGACTAGATGATCTCCAGAGGTCCCTTCCAACCCTAACAATTCTGTGATTCTAAATAAATATGCATCAAGTGGTGTTGCTCATAGGGTTGTACCATCAAAAAAGTTCAGAGACCACTGCCATAGACTGCACACATTTTCAAATGGTAAATAGCAAACCAATGTTCTAAAGCTACCCAATAAGATTCAGAGGCAAATAGAAGAAGAGATCCTTGTTTTTTTCAGACTGCTTCCACTGTTCAGACAGGACTATTCTCTGTACAAGCAGTCCTAGGTAGTTTTGGGGGCTACTTAAAAGCAACGTACAAAACTAGATGGACTCATTTAATCTGAAAGATGTGTTTATTACTGTGAAATGCCTTCTCTGAAGGAAATCGACATAAAATCTATGTGTCACAAAAATTTCAGGGATGCAAGGCTTTGAGGGTTTAAGAGGATCTCAAAATCAATGCAGGATGTTTAAAAACTACTGCCTAATAGTGAAATTTCCTAAGTCAACATAAACTGGTTACAGAACAGATACCTGAGAAAGTAAACAGTGGCAATAGTTGGTGAATTTCAGTTTAGACAACTTCGTTATATAATTCCATGTTTTAATAATGTCTATTCTTGATTGCACACAATTTTTCCACTGATGAACAGGCAACTTTTTAGGGAAATCTGATTCTGAACTTTTATCTTATTTGAGAGCAAGACCTTGAAATCTTTGAAAGGAAAGCAGTGTGAGGAAAAGGTACTAGAGCTGGATGACATTTTCCATGAGAACTAAAACTACTTAAAGAGGGAGTTTTTGAGGAATGGAAATGTTTTAAGAAATCAGATCAAACATTGTAAATATTCTGGGGCAAAATTTCTAATATGTTAACATATTTGATTTCATCACATCTGTAATTCTTTGCTGTCTTCCCTAGGTGATTTTGAAGCGCTCCTCTTCTTAGCCTATCATTTCAGAATAATGGCTTCTATTTCAAAATTGTCTGACAATTTAAAAGAATGGAAATATTTTCAAAAAATAAATAATTGATATATTCTATACCAAAAAGGAGCTATTTTTAATATACCCATGCACATCTATGTTCATATTATTAAGCTTGTGTGTAGTTCAGCCTGAACCTTATCATAAATTCCCTGCAAATTCTCTACATGGCCACAATCACTCACCTCTACTATCTACTAAAAAGCCCCTCATTTAATAATTGTTCAGAAAAATTAAATGGTCTATAAATAAAATTCAGTAGCTTTTTTGCGATGGATGATATTCACCCACAAACATGTTTGAGTGGTCTTATGGGATTCAGAAGGATCTTTCTCAATGGTTCTTGTTGTGATTAATGATTGCAGAACTGAACTCATTTTATATGGGTTTTGAACAAATTCCTGAACAAAAAATTAACCTCTGGAGAAGTTCACAAGCAGCAAGCTTCAAAAAATGGAAAAAGTGCAATTATTACTGTTAAATGAAATATCTTTTGCCTTTTCTTATCTGTGACCATTAAAATACCTTGGATTTTCATAGTTTCATAGCACAAATGAATACCAGTGTCAGGATAAATGACCCCTATCAACATAATAGAATTTATGGGAGTCTCAGATGGGCCCTTGAAGAAAATTTTTCTGCAAGTGTAGTGCCTTTGAGAAAAGCAATTGCACCCTGAGGCAACTTTAGCTACTCTCTCTTACCTGAAGGGCTCCCTGGAAATCTTCCCTTTCAACAATCTATCATAATCCATGCATAGATGAAACCCTTAAACAGATTTTAGCAATTTTTCTTTCTGCATAGGCCAGTACACTTGTGTGTGTGTGTATGTTTTGCATAAAACATCTTAGTAATTGTTATTAGCATAATTGTTTAAATATTTATTGGGTTAGGTGTAGTTCCATAGTTCTTAGCTAGGCCTAAACGTTATTAACCACAGTCCTCAGTACAAGTTTGACCTACAAAGCAGCCTGGGGGAAAGGAAAATTTGAAATACCCAGTGTCATAAATATTTTAACTATACAAGGTATTAATGTTTTAACACATGCTCTAATGCTGGTCTTTTCACATGGACGAAAGCTATTTTGCATCTCATATGTACATCATGAGACCTTAATGGTCTCAGGTGGAGCTCACATGGAGGAAGGGCTTATATTACGCTGTAGCTTTTGCTATTATTAAACTTCAGAATGGGAACAGAAGTTGAATGTCAGGGAAAAGAGGGCTCCAGTCTTCTGTCAGCAGGGTACCTACTCATAAGGAAGCAGTAACAGGCTGAGACCCTCCAAAAGGCATAGCAACATATCCCATTTTGTGGAGACTTCTGGTTTTCTGGTGTAGCAGGAAGGGGCTACAGAATGTAGGTGGATCTCTGGGGCTTGAAATCTCATTATCCCCACAAAGCATTAAGAGCAATTATTGTATGTCTGTGTAAATTGCAAATAAAAGTTATTGGAAATAACAAAGCACAGGTTTATCATGTATATTCATGGAAACCAAGTATACTTCTAAATTAAACAAATATCATAATCACAGTATATAAGTGATTACAGGACTGAAGTCAGACCCTAAATGTCCACTTTGATTTTCATTTTTTTGGATTAAGTGACATGATAGAGATGGCATTCTGTGTAATTAGCAGTCTGTTACAAGTCATTAATGGTGAGATTTTTAAGGAGTTTTCAACTGGATAAAAATAACCTCAAAATGCATTCTTACAAATCCTTCTTGCCATCAGTTACTAATTCATTAAATAGATCTAAGTACAAATAGAGAAGGAAAGGCATTTCAGAAGGTGATAAAGGAGGAGATGGTAGTGGAAGTGAGAAGATCATGCTGTTTCCTTTGTGTTTCTTATATAAGAACACAAAAGAAAAGCTTTTCTAAAATCTATGAAACTAGATTTGAAACTATGAAACTAGGGAGGGTCAGGAGGTCGTGCTGCAGTGCGATAATCCTGAGCCACTTGCCATCCCAGATTTCCCAAAGACCTTCTTGTTTTGGCCTATCAACAATTCAGATGTGGTATCCTTTGATTGTGATTTAGTTCACCAAAATCACAAAGATTTTGCCTATCAATATCAGTTGGAATTGTATCTGAGCAATATTAAAAGTTAAACATATATCCAAAGTTACATTACAAATACAACAAAATAATACCTGAACCACAGTCTGAAATGCCCTCAGAAATGGTCTAGTTAATCAGTATGGAATTCCAAGGCCAGGTTGTGTAGGAAAACCAGAAAACTGGTGGAAAACCAGACACATTAAAATAAATTCACTAAATTGCATTACTACTTCCATTTGCTTATTTGTCAACAAGTTTTATTAAATATGGTTCATTATTTTCCATCCATGACATTAATATTTATTTGAAAAGGAGATGCTTGTTTCAGCTTTTTCTTTTGTAACTACAAAGTATATTCTTCTCATGGAGCCTGGAGCCTTCTGAATTATTCTAAATAACACTATGAACATATATGTAAATATTATGTGACTTTTATGCATCCCCTCCTAAAATAACACACATTCTCAAAGTGACCTTTACACATTGCATGAGATACTCAGATTTTAACTCCCAGGTAAAGTAACCTATAGAAGCAGCATTGTTCTATAGAAAAAGTTAAATCATGGTCTTAAACATTTGCCTTTAATCCTA
>JAWWMO010000083.1:55519801-55541823 GCA_035047845.1 Dendrocincla fuliginosa
CCTCAGAAATGGTCTAGTTAATCAGTATGGAATTCCAAGGCCAGGTTGTGTAGGAAAACCAGAAAACTGGTGGAAAAACAGACACATTAAAATAAATTCACTAAATTGCATTACTGCTTCCATTTGCTTATTTGTCAACAAGTTTTATTAAATATGGTTCCTTATTTTCCATCCATGACATTAATATTTATTTGAAAAGAAGATGCTTGTTTCAGCTTTTTCTGTTGTAACTACAAAGTATATTCTTCTCATGGAGCCTGGAGCCTTCTGAATTATTCTAAATAACATTATAAACATATATGTAAATATTATGTGACTTTTATACATCCCCTCCTAAAATAATGCACATTCTCAAAGTGACCTTTACACATTGCATGAGATACTCAGATTTTAACTCTCAAGTAAAGTAACCTATAGAAGCAGCATTGTTCTATAGAAAAAGTTAAATCATGGTCTTAAACATTTGCCTTTAATCCTAGGTAAAACACTGCAGCTGAGAAAAAAACAGGCAGGCACAATTTAATTCTCAGTCAGGAGAAAAGCACCAGACTAATCTATAGACATAATCTGAATCCTGAGGCAGTGCAGAAGAGTGGACTCTAATTTAAATTTTAAGTCTATGAAATATGTTTTATTACTCATTTTTGATCATTTAATTAATAAGATACTAATCAGCTCCTTCAGATGGACTCAACTCCACTCCAAGCATTGTCTTGAAAAGTGGAGAAAAATGTTATGCTTCCATTCCACAAAGTGCCCTTCCATTTTGTCACTGACCTGGGTCCAAGCTTTCGACATCAAAGTTCAACAAGCACAAATAATGTGATGTTGATAGATTATATGAAATTGAAAAGGTTAAATGGGCTAGAAAATAAATTATTTATAGTTTGCCTTTCCAAAAATCTCCTTGACCCATGACTTCTGCCTAACTGAGCCACTGATGCTGACTATGCCTCTTCCTATGAAAAAAAGCAAAAACCCAAACAAATGCATTTCTTAAAGTTAGTTTTAACTGTATCTTTCTTCAAGACCAATACACAGTTAGTTTTCTTCTACACACACAGAGGACACTTAATCATAAATAGTGCATCAAATATTACCAACAGTCTTGCTTGCTCACTGCAGAAAGATGCAATAGAGCTCATGCTGCAGCAATAGTATGATAAAATACTCAGTTTTGTCTAGCCTTATAAAGCAGAGGGGTGTGATTCAAAAAAATTACATTACTAAAATGCCCACAGATATTACATTATGTCCTTGGTGATTAAACATATAGTATGCGTCATATTATGAACAAAAATAAAATGAATGGCTATACATATTAGATAATTGTTCACACACACACACAAGAATTTTGTAAAAAACCAAGCATTTTTCAGAAAATGTTTCTCTAGTGCAGGTGTCAGATCTCTTCAGTGTTCCTTATACCAGATTATTTTTAACAATTTAACAATATTTTTAAAATTTAGTCACTAGAACCTTCATGTCTTTGAACAATAATATGAGAAAAAATAGGAAAAACCCAGACACACTTGCACAAGGACAAGCAGATACAATTTCAAAACTACAGCAAAATTAAGGATAGTAGTACATGAGCAGTTAAACCAATGCAGGAATCCAAGATGATTTAAGTGTTCTATTATACAAAATTGTACCCATTATAAAAGAGAAATCAAAGACTGTTGCTAACATGGTTAGGCTATGGTTTTGTAGTCAGAAAATAGTGATGCATGAGCAGTTTTCAAATGGTAATTTAACAGACAGGATGTGTAAAGGCCTCTGAATTGAATTTAAAGTATCTAGCACCAGAACTGTAGTGACATAGGTCTTGTTCCGTAACTGCTCAACCTATTTCTCAACAGCATCTTGCAAACTCCATTTTATGCACTTGAGTCAATACACTGCTCACTTCACAAGTGCTTTTCTAAATCAGTCCTGGAGGACTGGGCCTTTGGAAGGAAGCTCTAAATATTCACCTCATAGTTTCTGACTGGTCAATCAAATCTCTGCTCAATTTTGTGGTAAGGACTTCACTTATAAAATGTCCTAGTACTGAGGATGTATTTTTCACTTCATTGCCTGATTTCATACCTTTTGTCCTTTATGTCACTGGTTACCTATACATGATGTGTAAATATGATAAAATGCTTTTTCTGCTGCAAATCAGAAAGCAGAAATATAACCTGTATAGTTCATTGCTTGAAGTGAACTTAATATCAGATCTTGAAAATGAAGCCAAAATTAATTTTTTTAAGACTAACATTTTCAGATTTATTCAGTATTCATCCAATTCTGCTTGCTCTCTAAAAAAAATAGAAAAACTATTGTGATTCCCCAATACTTTGAACAATTACATAAAAATTAGCATGTAGTGTATCTTATGTTGAATGATATATGGAAGGAGAAGATACCTGATTAAACTGATGCCTATTGAAAACAGAGAGCATTGAAAGTACAATCATAACATCCACGTTTCAGTTCTACTGCCTTGATTCTCTATTAATTATTTCCTCTATGGGGTTCTTAGTCCTACCTAGCCCTGCCCCTTTCTTGACAGTCCAGAGAAAGAGTCTAAATGTCAATAAAATTACAATAGAAGAGTGGTACCTTCTTAGAAATCTCCAGCAATTCTGTAAAGGATAGTTTCCTGATCCTACTGTTTGATCAGATTCTTCAAAATTCATCAACACCTTGAAAGCTGAATTAATATTTATTATATTCTTATTTAAGGACCAAACTTGGACCATTCCCAAGGTGACCTTCTGGTCTCTGCAGTCATGGGCCTCAAATCACATTATGATTCTTCATAGCAGATACTCTGCAAGAAAGTGATACTACATTTCTCTTAAGCATGTGTTCTGAAAAGCTGGACAATGCATAGCATCCACAAAAACTATCTGTGTCAGACGCACAGTGGCTGACAGGGGAACAGCTAACTAGATCTGAACATTATGAGATGCATAAAAAATGAAGCTTATAATTTCATCAATTTTGTCTTTCATCTTTGATGCACTTAAAGGTTTTATTTTCATCCTGACTCCATGGCATCCGTAGCATCCAGTCAACATCAAAACAAACCGCATGTCATTAAATATTAAATTCCTTAAGGGATAAATCTGTAAGTCTTTAATTTCTTTTTAGTTCTTTTTCAGCTGAAACTGGCACTACTCAAGGCTGAAGAAGCATTTAGCATCCATAAATCAAAATGAAACTAATGAAAGTTAAACTTGAGAAAGGTCTGTTTAAGTAAAGCCCCAAGGATGGAATTGCATGAGTATACCTCCATGAGACTGAGGGGAGACCTCATTCCCTACAACTTCTTTGTGAGGGGAAGAGGAAGGGCAGACACTGATCTCTTCTCTGTGGGGACCAGTGACAGAACCCAAGAGAATGGCCTAAAGTTGTGTTGGGGTGGTTTAGGTTGGATATAAAAAAAGGTTCTTCCCACGGAGAGTGGCTGGGCACTGAACATGTTCCCCAGGGCAGTAGTCACAGCACCAAGCCCGAGAGAGCTCAAGACATGTTTTAGATGATACTCTCACGTATATGGTGTGGCTCTTGGGGATGGCCCTGTGCAGGGTTAAAGGTTGGAATTGATGATCTTTGTGGGGCCCTTCCAACTCAGCATATTCCATGATTCTGTGATCTTGTGAGACAACATAGTGCTAATCAGAATTAACCGGGTTTCACACCAGGAAAATCATATAAACATAGGCTCGTAGAACCATAGCATGGTTTGGGTTAGAAGGAACCTTTAAAGACCATCTAGTCTAGCCCCTGTCATGAGCATCTTCCAATAGATCAAAAAACTTTTAGTTGGCCAGCATTACAGACTCTCTTCCTGTGCAATCTGCCCCATCATGCACATATCATGATACCCACCTGGAAAATCACACTAAACATTTTCAGAACTTTTTGAAGATTAAAACATTCTATACAGCATAAAAACACCACATGCATTGAACAGTATTGACTTCACATATGTTGTTTTAAACTTATGTTCCCCAGTGCATTCTTAGCTTTTGAAAAAGACTTTGCATGGCTGAAATACAAACTTTTGCCATAGACTGTACTTAGAATCAAGTTATATAGATATGCTCTGTGGACAATGAACCACAAAGAGACTTCTGTTGTCTATTAGATAAACTTAGGCATGTAGCATTCCAGCGTGGTGCTCTGTAGGAAACTTCCTAAAATATCATTACTGTTACCATACCTTAGCAGCTGACTGTCTGGGTACCTTTGACTTGGCCGTAATACCTTTGCTCATATTTTACTAGGACCTTGCCAGCACTTGTGACAGAAGCTCAGACATGGATAATATTTCATGTGACAACTGCTTATTTTTAAATTCTTACAATATTGGACTAAAGTCTATTCCCTTACATAACAGGTATATTTGTTAAAATTTATTTTAGTTATCATGTCAGTGGGGCCTAGCATCATATTCTCAACTAATATATGATAGGTGGTATAGGCAGCCTTGTAAACAAGGCTGATGTGGAAGACAGAGTAACCTTTTGTACGACATTTTTTTGAAGCACTGTCAGAAATGAGCAGGAGAAAGGCCCAGGCTGTTATTACAGCAGTATTAAATACGATGAGATATTGAAACCTCTAAATTATATTTGGATGGCTTAATAATTTTGTTACTGGTCATCAATTGCTGTACAAGACCCAATTTAGTATCAGCAACACAGAAGCTTTTTCATCCAGAGACACCTCTGTAACTTTCTGAGTTTCTGATAAACATCCTGAATCTAGAATATAACTTCCAGTGTGCAGGCAGACAGTGACTGCAGACAGTAAAGAGCAAAAGACAATTATTTCATAGCAATTCTTTTAGAAAACACAATTTTTAAAGAAGTAGAAACTGCACAATATTCACGTCCTACCATCTCATATAAAGATATGTCCAGGCTCAGGTTAACATGCAGTTGCCAAATAAAACAGAAGTATTGTTTTAACAGAAATCAGACCAAGCTCATGGAGTTACATGAGTCAGAACACAATATAATGTTGTGAAGTATAAGTTTAAACCTCAGTTTAAACACCCAAGCTTACACACCTCCACTGATTATCAAACCCTCGTTGTCATTAGTTGCAAAAGAAATTCCAGTCAGGTACACTTGAAGGAAAGACACATAACCATAGTTCCTTCTAAATAGCTGCTAGTGCAATATGACAACATGCATTATATTGTTAAAATGCAGTCACAGTGTTTGCATACCATAACTGGAACACCATTCTGTTGTGCTGGGTCATGAGCAGATTTGGACAAGGCCATAGCATTTCAGTTTGTGAGACACCTTAATCCACTGTATTTCTATACAAACAGTACCATTGGTGGTACTGCATAGAAATGAGCCTTCTCTAAAAGTCCTGCAAACAGCAGTGACTTCTGTGCTATGAGGAGGCACAGAAAATGAGGACTAAGGCTCTGCTATCTTCCCATCCCTTGGTGAATAAATCCCATCTGTGCACCTTAGTACACACATTATACAAATGCAAAGACAGATATAAGGTTTGCTGGGAGCACTCTTTATGCATTTTAGATTAAAGATTCATTGAATAAAATACATAATGCCTTGTCAAAAAGCAACTGGAACCAAATTATTTTTCTGCAGCAAACCACTGGTTGCAAAAACATGCTTCCTGGCTCAACACGTCTCCTCTTCTTCCACATCCTTGGCAGAAGAAAAATCTAACTACTCAAGCTAGACTCAAAACTCTCACTATGCCTTGTGAAAATGCAACCTCCTCCTCAATAAACTTGATGTGTTGCTTGTCTTTGGCCCTGCTTTTGTAAGAAAGTGCTATTTTGTGCCAAGTTCTAACTTGAAGAGATCCATTAGTGTTTCTCCAAATGGATGTGGCAACAAGAGTCCTTTAGGTACAGCACTGTCTTATTTCTAGATCTAGAATAGGTACAAGCAAGAGTTAGGAATAAAAAAGACTGATAAGACTTCTTAGTCAGAATGAGCAAGTTTGGAGAATCCTAGCTGGTGAAAAGGTAGGCACTGACAAAGTGAAGAGGAAATTTTGGTAACTTCATTCTATGACTTAGGCACTTAAGGGTTTATACCTAACACTTCCAAGTAAATTTCAAAATGCTAATTAGAGAATTTCAGCCCTTGGTAGCTCAACTCAGAATTGTCACTGAATTATGCACAGTTACACCAGAGGTATTGCTATGGGAAAAGCATCCTAGTGTACATACTTAAAAAAGTTACCAAGAGTTTCTTTGTGTACTTCTGCTTTGGTCAGAACCACAAATTTGTTATTTCTTTCTCACTTCACAGACATCTTGTTTTCAGAAAATGTACTGAATGAATTCTGGTTCAAATGGAAAAAGGAAATTCTTACTGTGTAGCAATACTTACAACAATACATCACTAGTAACATCCTTTCTTAATAAATATATTTCCTGCATATATTTAAATGTTCATGCCTACACACACATTCTTACAAGTTACATAATTAACCATGTCTTTGTATTACTTTTTTTTTTAATTATTCTTGACATGGTGTCACTAAGTGACTAATTAATTAGTCATAAGTACTCTGTCCCCTCTAGATATTATTGTTTACTAAGACAATCATCTGGCTGGGAAGACATATACCACGTGTGTTTGGTGGTTATATGATGGTTGACATTGAAGGTCAAAACTATGCTAGAATTCTAGAGGGTAAGAAGTCTGCCTTGATCATTAATTTAGGATATAATCTGGCGCCAGTCAATTATTTTATTTGTGCTCAGCTTCTCTATCTGTAAAACCAGGATACTAACACTGTTGGAAACTGTCACGGTTCCAATTCATGTCAACCACAGTGAGTTCTAGGATCTGAAAATCAACTATCAACCATGAATAAAAAATCTGCAACTAATTATGGTTTCAGTAATGCCATCAACAGTACATAAATTCTACAAGAAGGTCACACAGGTAACAGCCACTCTCAAAGGCTATATGCAATATAACTCTTATTTCAGTCAAAAAGGGATTGAGCACAGAAGCAGATCAAGGTCACACAGCAATGCAGTGATTTTAGGTAGTCACAGACACAAGAGTTGCAGTGATAAAAAAGGAGCCCACAAATAGGGCAAGACTTGAGACAGTAAGAATTTAAGTAAGGGTATAGTGATTGATTGCCGTAATGTCTGCATGTTAACTCCAGGATGCAAACAAAGAAAAAAAATTTAAAAAGAAAATTTAAAAAAAATAGAGATAAACTCCTTATCTTTCAGATAGACATTCAGCTATTCATAGGAGCATAACCAGAAGGGATTGGTGCAGTTGGAAGATAATAGAAACCAATTTAATATCTCTTTCATATTAAATGTTCTTGCTGCAGATTTATAAGCTTTCCTTAAAAGCTCTGTTTAAGCATTGTCTTAACATAACAGTGATTAGTATGTGATCCAGAAAGCATAAAAATATAAACGTGCTGATCAGTTTGTAAGCACATTAGCTGTTTTATCCACATTGTATATATGCTAAGCACAGGCATCGCTTCATGGTCTTAATAGGTGATGCATCAAATTAATCATACACTCCCTTTTTTATCCTTGGTTATCCTTTCTTCAGTACTAACAACTTACTGTGAATATTGGAGAAACTTAGAGTACTCACAAAATCTGTATAATTGGAAAAAAACCTTCCAAATATTCTGCTACAAAATGATACAACTGTAAGAACATAGTTTTGTCTGTATTCTACTTCTAACTGGTGAAAAATAAAAAGTAAAAGTCCTTTCATACGAATATATCGTGAAAAATAAAAATGCAGACATTGGAGATTAGTTGGATTTTTTTCCCCACAACATTTTTTTTAATTAAGAAGTTTTTGATATAAAGAAGTCTTTAGCATAAAAAAGAAAAAAAAGTAGCTTCTTTTAGAAACTTCTTTCAAAACAAACTTAATGTAGAGTAATGGGGTTCAGGTAGAAATTAGTTGCTACAGTATGTCTGGTTTTGGCCCAGACAACTTACCTGTGGGAGAACCCAAGATAAATAGAAAACTTGGAGCAATTTTCAGGGTTCTTCCTTTTTGACAGTGCAATAAATACAGAGTAGTTTTCAAAAGCAGACAGCACTCTTACATTTGCTGTCCCTGAGGCTAGAACCTGTTCCCGTCCAGCATGCTGCATTTGTGGTGTATTGCTGTGCTACAGGCAGTGCTACAGCTTATGAGGGATGAACCTCAAAGAAGTTAGAACTTTGATTCACGTAAATTCAGATGCACTGTTGAAAATTTTCTGATCCAGACACCAGGTTGATAATGCATTTCCTTCATGTGATTTACAGTATGTCCTGAGTTTAAAGGGCTTATAAATTTCCTCTGATGTATTTTGCACACTCCTTACAGAGACATGCAGCTTTTGTCCCTAGATAGTTCAGGTACAGTTTTCAGGGACTGTACACAAACTCTCATTTGAGAATTCTGAAGTGTACTTGTTGAACCTCAGTACAAAAGGTCTTTCCCTCTTAGAAGGCAGAAATGCAATTTTAATGAGCTCTGACTCCAAATAGAGTATGTCACAAAATAATTTTCAACTGCGATTATTCAGACTTGCCAGTTGTGAAAGGATGAAAAGAAATTTACTCTGTAGAACTACCAATCAGGTCAGTTTTGAGGTTAAGTCTCCTGGGAAATTTGAAAACTGATTCAGCTTCCAAAATCATTGATACCTGCCTTCCTTTGAACTGTTTGTTAAATAGTACAGGAGAGTTATTGTCCACCAGGGAGCATGTTAAGTTTGTCTAATTAATTCCTCTAGTAACCTAAACTAGATCTGGATCCTCAGAGACACAAACAAAGCAAAGTCAAACAATGTGATCTTTCTCTTTCTTTCTCTCTCTGCATCCTTTTTTAGAGAAATTATTTAAATTATGAGAGACTATTTTAGGTCACTGATGGAAAGCTAAATTTGATCTTCACGCTTAAGACTCCTTCTGTTAATCCCCTCTAAAAGGGTTATTTTTAGCTTGCCTCAATTAAAACAAAAAAAAAGCCTCTAATTGCAAATGTTCTGCATGCTGAGTTTGGTACAGATTTCGCTATTTTTTTGGTGGTTAACTAAAGCTAGCAGCTTGATAAATTTGTAAAAGAAAATGTGTTAAACTTTTTAACCTCCCAGTTGTCCTTTTCTTGTTGGGAGTAAAAGTTTTTCATAAATGAGCATGAAATTTCCTTTCATCTGAAATAGAGTATTAGTGTTTGGAAAGAGAGTCAGCGTGGATTTTTTTTAATTACTAGTGTGATGCACTTATCTGTACGAAATGCAGAAAAGCAAAATTCATTTTAAGACCCTCTAGTACTTTGTAGCTCAAAATCCATCAATTTTATGCTAAAGGCTAAATCACACATCAAAAAGATATTAGAAGAAATGCCTAAAGAGCTCAAAAAAACATATGCCAAAATATAAGTTTTCTTGGACATTACTGGCTGATAATTTCAGAGCCTTTGCAATTCTGCACAGATGTTTCCATAGGCCTCTGTGCTGCCCCCAGCAGCTCTACCACCTGGCTGATTTGCCCGGATTAGGAGCAGAAACATGCTATACTTATTTTGTAGGAAAAGTGGTATCCCCAGGAAGAAATGCAGATGTAGAGTTGCCTAACAAGAACACCACTGTATACAGCACTGCATGGGCAGCCAAATTGCTTGTAAATCAGCTGCTGAATTTGATCACTTACCTTGAAACTCAGCTAAATATTTTTATTTTCTCACAATTGCAAGTCAATTTAATTTTACATTAGTACACAATCAGATGAAATAGTGAAATAGTAAAACAGTGCAACAAAAACTTTTTTTTGGATGAATTTCTTGAATGAACACCCAAGAGGCAACCCAGCAGGAAAAAGGAGTCCAGGAAAGTTGGACATGCTTCAAGAGGGAAATTTAAGAGGCTATCCCCACATGCTGAAAGACGAGCTGTCAAGGAAGAAGACCAGCCTGGCTGAACAGATATTTGATTGGAACTCAGTCAAAGAGAGTGTATCACATTTGAATGCAGGGACAAGCCACTCAGGAGGACTACGAGGATCTCATAAGTCATGCAGGGTAAAAACTAGCAGGGCCAAAGGCTAATTAGAACCTAATCTGACTACTGACATAAAAAGAAAAAAAAAACCCAAATAAATTATATAAATATATTAGCAACAAAAGAGGGACTAAAGAGAATATCCATCCTTTAACTGAATTGTGGGGAAACACAGTTATGAAGGATGAGGAAAAGACCAAGGTGCTCAATGTCTAATGCTTTCATTGCCTCAGTCTGTAATAGAAAGCCATTTGTCCTCAGGGTAACCAGTCTCCTGAGCCAGAAGAGAGGAATAGAGAGCAGAATGAAGATGCAAAATCTAAGACAGTTAGACATGTACAAGTTCATGGGTCTTGATGAGATCCACCCAAGGGTACTGAGGAAGCTGGTGGAAGAGCTCAGAAAGCCACTTTCACTCATTTATCAGTGGTCCTGGCTGGAAAGGTCCCAATTGACTGGAGGTCAGCAAATGCAACACCCATGTACAAGAAGACCCAGAAATAGTATCCAGGGAGCTATAGGCCTGTCAGCCAGACCTTGGTGCCAGTGAAGGTTATGGAACAGATCATCTTGAACATCATCAAGAGACACGTGAAGAACAGACATAGTATCAGGCCCAGTCAGCATGGGTTCAGGAAAAGCAGGTCCTGCTTCACCAACTTTATCTCATTCTATGACAAGGTGACCCTCTTAGTGGATGAGGGATCTGGACACGCTGAATGGATGGGCTAAAGCCAGTCGTGTGAGGTTCACCAAGGCCACGTGCTGGGCACTGGCCTTTGGTCACAACAATCCCAGGCAGGGCTACAGGCTTGGGACAGAATGTTTGGAAAGCTGCCAGGCGGAAAAGGACCTGGGGGCGCTGGCTGACCTCCAGCCGAACATGAGCCAGCAGTGTGCCCAGGTGGCCAATAAGGCCAGTAGCATCCTGGTCTATATCAGCAATCGTGTGGCCAGCAGGACTAGGACAGTGGTCAACTCCCCGTACTCAGCACTGGAGAGGCAACATCTCTAGTCCTGTGTTCAGTTTTGGCAAGAAAGAACAGTGAGGTACTGAAGTTTGTCCAGAGAAGGGCAGTGGGGCTGATGAGGGGTCTGGAACACACATCTGATGAGGACTGGCTGAGGGAGCAGGGGTTGTTTAGTCTGGGGTAAAGAGCAGGATGAACCATTGTTTTTCACTGTCACAACTGCTGTAAGCAGCAAGAATGACACTCAGGTGGGCCTCATTTGGTTTTTATAGCAATGAGGACACAGCTATTCCCCTTCTCTAAGAAAAAGAGAAATGACTATAAACATATGACTCAACACCTGCCTTCTGTCGATTTTTTTGCAGATTATTGTATCCTCCTCCTCATCACACCTTCTGAACAAATGGATAAGCAATATAAATAGCATTTATCACATGGATTTTGAATATTTTTCTCCCTGACCAGTATGCAAAGAATCATATGCATGCAAAATTAGTTACCATATGTTTGCAAGTCTATATGAGTGTTCATGTCACAAGACATTGTCTGGGTTCTGGTCAGGACAAGGTTAATTTTTTGCAGTAGCTAATGGTGGCATGGTTAGGACCTAGAGGTTGCCCTGTACCACCTCACATTATTTTCTGGGTATGGGGAAAGGGCTCCCTTCTGGGTCAGTGTGGTGGAGGAAGCAGACGGGTATTGCCTATTGCTGGGGGGGTTCCATGTGAATCATTCGTTTCTTTCACACTTCTGTCATGAATATTGCTGTGGTTGCAGCTCCTTTTATTATCTCATTGTTGTTTCCATTAAATTGCTCTTTTCTCAACACATGATTTTTATGTTTTACCTCCAATTCTTCCCTCCATCCCACCACAGGAGGAGGGGCAAGGGAGAGCAGGGGAGGAAGCAAGCGACACATAGTTTGGGCAATCTCAGTGGGAGCCCTAAACCATTCCTAAACCATGACAGACACAAAATTAGATTACTAGCTTTGGTCCCAAAGAAAAATATAATGACATTACTGGTGGCTATCAGTTCTTGGGAAGAATTAATTTCCCACTCTTGGGCCAGTTCCAGCCACACTGTTGGCAGCATGGGGTAGCTGTCCTCTTGTTGCATGCCTGCATCATACAAACTAGAAAACAGCAACATATTTGTTACATAAAATTGCAAATGAGACTGAAATTACAATTGCCTAATTATTTCGTCCTTCTAGTACAAAAACAGTTCTTCTGTATTAGACTAATGAACTCTTTAGACTATGTCTGATGAAACAGATGAGATTCTAGAAGTAAAAAAAAAAAAACCCAAAACTATAACAAAAGCCTAACAAACAAACAAACAAAAAAAACCCTTGCATAGACTATCCGTTTCCTGTACTTTCTCAGCATAAGTTAATAAGTGGATTGGTAGCTCCTGAACAGAAGTGATATTCAGATCATTGTTTCTCACGGAAAAGTATTTGAAGACTTTCATTCACTAAGAACTTGTCATGCTTCTCTTTCAACCTTTTGATAATTTTAGCCTCCATGATGAATGAACGCCAGAAATAAATTATTATATAAGTTCTATGAAACAGTTGTTTTCCTCTGACTCAAATTCATGAGAATTTCCTGAAAATATCCTAATTTCTGTGAGATGCAGGAAATTGTAAAGAATCATTCCATTTTTAATTTTTTCAAGGCCATTCAGTATCCTTCTCCTTCCTCAGCTCTTTCTTTTCCAAAGGAAAAATCCTAATTTATTTCATTTGCACTAATAAAGACACTGGTTTTGTTTTCTTCTTTTTGTTTTGTCTTTTTTGTTGTTGGTTTTTGGTTTTTTTTTTTCAGCAGCTAATGCATATGATTTAAGACAACTGACCAAAATGGAACAATATGTTAAAGTAGAATATCTTAAATCTACATAAAGGAATAATATGGCCTTTTCCCCTCTCTCAAATACTTAAAAAGATATCAATTTATGTAGTTAAATTTTATATGATTTAAAAATCTCTCTCCTGAGGAGTAGTAACTCATCTACAAACCACTTTCACATATTTTTGGTAGTATTTTTCTATTTATATATCTATGCCTTTACTCTTAGTTGCTAATATAGAGGTGCACAGCACCACTAGAGACACATTGCCTCTGCCTGACTGTTTAGAAGGATATTCAGATCACTCAAAAGTCACATGGAAACTGTACTAACTGTGTGTGGATGTCACAGACACACAGGGGAGCCTTAAATTACACAAGACATTCATGTTTTGGCAACTGAACTGAGTCACTATTACCTTGCAAACCTGCTGTCTGCTGCTGCTCCCTGCTGCTGCTCCCTATACTCAGTTTCAGCAGGGATGAAATAACTGTGTACCTTCAGCAAAATTTGTTACCTGACTGTTAAGCTCCATTTCAACTGATCATTAAAAGCCCCAGAGTGGATCAACCATTTGGGAATAGACTCCCTGGCTGCCCTGATCCTGGTTAGGATTGTGGAATGGTCTCTGGCTGATTGTACCCTGACATGCTCCTGGCTCCTTGGAACCCCTCCATCCCTTACAGTGTCTTGACACCTGGAGTCAGGAGGGAATTAGGCTGTGAAACTTACTTAAGAGCCCTCTGTCACACTGCAACTCATTTTCGGTTGCTTGTGGTTTTTCCTAGCCATCTTCTGAAGTGTGAACTTATGGTCCAGAAAGGAAAAAAATTAATTGATCTGACATACTATTGTAGGAAAAAAAACAGAAATACATTGGACTCACAATTACACATTTGAATGATACATTATGAATAAAAAGCTGTCTGCACTCCCTCTTATAACTACATTTTTAGCTACTCACGTTCAGTATAGTAATATCACCAGACATCTTGCTAGCAGCACAGCTTGATCAGGTTAAAACTCCATCTTTTGCTCTTCAGTTTTGTTAGTGTCCCTTAATACTTCCCAGGTGATTTGAAAAAGAATTTGGTATGCTACTTGGAAACCTATATGAAACCTACAGAGCTCCAGCTGACATGCTGGATTTCATCCAGAAAAATCTGTGTGCTTCGAGATAGTTTAAAAGTGATCTAATGCAAAGACTTCTATCAACTCAATAGTAAAGATGCAGAAATCAAATAGTCCATAATATTATACGTTGTCTTCTAACAGATTCTTGAATATGCATTTTGTGACAATATCGTGAAGAAAGAAATGCAGAAAATATCTAAAGACAAGGATGCATAAGGGTGAGGTGATATTCCTGCAGGGACATTTCACATACCACAAGAAAATGCACATCTTGCTGTGAAAATTAAAGCTTTTAAACAAAAAAATAAAAATAATGGAAGGAGTAAATACCATCTCAAAATCACATTTATTCCAGTACTGTGATGCAATTTGAAATATTTACAGCTGAACTAATAATCAGTTGTACTATTCAAATTCTTTTTTTTTCATTCTATGCCAGCAAATTCATTCTTGTGTCGGTGCACCATAAAAATGTCATTACTATGTTCCCAGAATCTCCTTCTCTCTTCTATTATACAAAGTTTCTATGTAATTTCTGAGTGACTGTCAAAATCAGTTGAGCCACCAAAGAACATGAAAATGGATTACAAAATACCCAGGTTCAGATTGGTGTTCTACTTCACCAGGCCTGAAGTGGATGCAGTACTGAAGAGAAGGCACAGCCTTAGAAGGGTATTATTGTGCATTGTTGGTCTGAGTATTTTATTTGGGGTTGGAAATGGCTAAATAATGAAAATGGTGACTATTAAAAGTGATTAATCAGACTAAAATTGCCATATCAATCTTACTTATTGGAGCAACAGTAATTCATTTTTACGTACCTCTGAAAGTTGATTTCAAAGTACATTATAAGAGAAGACAGTCTCATGTTTCCCTCCAACTAAGAGCAATTTGGGTTACAAGCAACCTATCTAATACCAGAATCAATAACAAAATTATATTTAATTATATTTCATTAGCAATATGTCAAGGGACCCATGCCCTGAGACACTGCTCCCCATGGAAAGGAAAGATATCCCTTGAAAACTCACAAGTTTTCAGACAAATTTGTGCTGCTACCTATTTCTGAAAGGATTAATACCTACATTATCAATTCAAATTGAGCTCTTTTCTGGATATTTAGAAGTCTAAAAACAAGGACTTTCTCAGCCTCCCGTACAGGGGTCATGGTACCAGAATGGACTAGCAGTGCAACAGGAATGAGGACAAAACTTGAATCTTGCTATGCTGGATAAGTTGTATGGAAAAAAATATACCACAATCTGGAAGGACAAGGACGGGAATCTATTACAAACACTACAGCAAGAAAGATAGGACATGATTTCATAACAGTTCTGCAGTTCTCTTGGATATCATGCTTCTGAAAATATGTACATCAGCCATAATAAGTCTAGAAAGAACAGGAAAGGCTGTGTATGACGGGAATGGCTATGTATGAGAAAATGCTGAAGAATTAGAGTTGTTCACCCTAGAAGAGGTCTGATAAGTTCTTGAACTCATACCTTAAGGAGCTATACTGCTTTTAGCACTCTCCTTCATAGCAACAGAGAAAAGTGGCATTTTTCTATGCCTCTACGGATATGAAATGGTGAGTTTAAGTGCAGGATGTTCTGATATTATAAAGACAGTTTGTAACAGTACACACAGTGAAGCAATTGAATAAGCTCACTGTAGAGAGAATTTCTGCAGAACTTTCCATCACTGCACAAAGCTTGGAAAAGGGTTTTCAATGAGGAAAAGCTTTAGACACGTGCCATGATGAAATAGATATACATCTCGGAAAATGATCAGTGATTAAGTTAAAAAGTTATCAGTAAACCTGAAGCCAAGAGGTTGCAAAGTCAACCAAAATATCACTGAAACTAATCAAACATAACAATTGTTGCCAGGGCACCTCCAGACATTTCTCAAAAAGGAGAGATGACTGCTTCTAAATTATCACTGATGTTCTTGTAGACGGAGAAACTTTTATGATTTAAAAATTATTTAGGAAGAGTACAATTATCCAAGGTTATATTTAACACAAGAATAAACATAATGAAATTGGCGAGAAATTATTCAACATAAATTGAGGGAGAAATCATGGCTACAGAGGTCTGTGGCTGTAAACACAGCAGAGACATAAACTAAATGCCAGATGAAAAGGCTTTATAAAACACATCTTCACAGCTATAAAACCCATGACAGAAAGCAGTGAATAGTGGGCTTATTCACAGATCCTGCAGAGCTTGCTGTACGACCTCTGATAACCTCTTCTCCAGTCTAAAAACTTTTTCTTTTTTTATTTTTTTTCCTGAACTATATCATGCAAGAGTGCCTGAGTGGGCTTGCTATGTTCAGATTACTAATTTAGGTAAATCAGAGTGTACAGAGTATTGCAGCTGGCTTCCTCAGCCACCTGACCTACTTAAGACTCCTCAGTTGTAAAGAAGTCAACAGTGGAATGAAATGAAGAGGTGTCTAGAGCAAATGTCTAATTTATTGGGCATGGATGAGGTGATGTATGAGTCTTTGTTTCTAAGAGAATGCAACACTAGCCCAGCAGCTTTAATTATCCACTGACTGGATATAAAGCTCAATTTTACCTGACAATTTTTGCACCTCTTCCATGTTCATCCTTCTTCAACAGGTGACCTGATATTCAAAGCTGGACTGCCAAATGAGGGCCTTAATCAAGTTGACAGAGGAATGTCTTTTTTTATCAGTGTTCCTCTCTTTCAGAAAAAAAAAAAAAAGAAAAGAAAAAAAAGAAAAAAAAAACAAACCAAACAAAACATAAAAGATCCTCTGATGTAGAATTTTGTCTGAAGGAACAGTAAATACCACTTTAAGGGAGTATTGTACATTTTCAGAGCTACAATAGTTGGATCTGGCTCACTTTATTTGGATTTTCTTTCTTATTAGATATACTAAGCTCTCAGGAGCCACTTGTCATCTCAGAGTCTTTCTCAATTTAAACTGTCCATCCTCATTTCATCCTGCGAAAAGGAGAAACAGCTACCAAGAATATAATTTATAACTTTGGCTGAACTGAGGAAGATTGTTCAGTACAAGTGGTGATTCCTCTGTACAATTAGTCATACAATATGAAATAAACTATGAACATTTTAGGGACAACAATGGTTTTAAGACTTACACCAGGATTTTTCTACGTGGAATGCACTCATCATAGTATGAAAAAGATCAAAAGTAACTGACATAGCAAAGGAAAACATATATGTGCTTTTCTTACATTTAGAATCTTCTTATGGGTGAAAAAAAAAACATGCTTCATATGTAAAGGCAAGAACTTATGGCTTTCAATCTTAGCAGTTTAATAAAATTACTAGTGGTGGTGGTAGTAACAGCACCACCAGTCTAGTACCACCAGTCTAGTACCACCAGTCTAGTACCACCAGCCTAGCAGGTCTAGTTATTGCAGAAAGTGAATATAGATGATAATGAACAATATCATTATTCATTAAAAATTGTCAATCATGATGGAGTTTTATATCCACACTTCTTAGTATTTTCCCTTTTATTCAGTGTCACTTAAATTAATTATCTAAACATAGAAAAGCCTGCCCTTTCCTGCCCTCTGCTTGTGAGGTCATGGGTGCTAGACTGTCTGGGGTTAGCAGTACGGCTTCAATCTGTCTGAGCATGTGGAGAGCACCACAAGACAGTATGTCCTTTTGACAGGGATGCTCCTTGTAGTGCTCTGGTGGCTTCATATTCCTCAACACACAGTCTGCTTAGGGTTGCTTTAGTACATTTGGCAGCATGTTCTTACATTTTGACATTTCTTTTTTACTTTGCAAGTTCACATCACACACAAATTTCCTATTTGTTATGTATTTTAGGTGCATTAAACTCTTCTATTTTGTTCTTTTTGGTATCCCTGAAACTGGCTTTGCCAAGCTCCAAGTCTGTATTTCTTTCACTATTGGTGAGTTGTTTATATCCGTGAAGCTCCTGGTGTTAGTCTATGTCTCATTTCTTATCATCCCCCCTGGACTTGTCTGCTCTGCAGCTTGTATCCCTACATTTCAAATCTTCAGCTCTCATACCAAACAATCTGTACATTGCATTGTTATGCAAAAATCAATATCCTTGTGGACTTCTGTAGCTTTGGGTGTCCATTCATATTTTTATGGGAGAGGGAACCAAACTATTTTATCATTTCAATATTACAGGATAAAGAAAGACAGTGATTAATTTAAACAAAAGGAGCAATTGCTGTTAGTTCCTGCATTAACTGCAAGAAAATTTCTATAGTTTCTAAAATAAACTAAATCTTCAGATAAACACGATATATTCAGGAGTATCCCAGGTAATTTTTCTGATCTCTTCTATGTCTTGCAGAAGTTACCACAAGGTAAAATAGCTTACTCTAATTCTCTTGACCAAGATTGTAAACACAAATGCTGCAACTAAAAGAAATAATTGTTGTGCCTTAATTTGCAAGTCCAATAGTGCTTTTTTGTGAGGAAATGAACATAAACTGTAATTTTCAACAAAATGTAGTCCATTACTAAGAATAACTTCCTCACAGATTTTCTATGTCTTGAATATATTCAAGAATGTGTATTGTGTCATCCTTTATGCCAGAGTAAGAAAACAAAACAAAACAAAACAAAAAACCTGAATTTCTTTTTTTCTTCTGCTCCAGAACTGTCAGTCAAGGAACCAACTGCAGACATTTTCTGAACTAGAAATTTTTGATACAGAAGGAGAATTTTACTATGGTATCACCCACTTGCCTTCTAGCACAACCAGAGATTTTTTTTATGCATCATCTGAATGACACATTTATGAAGTGGGAGGGTGACTTTTTCACTGCATATATTTTCTACCTGTAAAAACACACTGAACCTCACAAAAAAAAGGATATTTTAAAAACATACCTTGAAAAATCTTAAAGTATACACTCTGTAGAATGTAATGAAAAAACCCTTAAAATTAGACAAACCAAGCACTGGTATTTTCTCAGTTTGCACACAAAACTAAGCAAACACAACAAGTTAACTTACATGATATATAAGCCCACTGCAGAATAAATGCAATTAAAGTTAAACCACCCAAGAGACAAGCCAATCCTTTCCTGCACTTCAAAGAATACTGTCATTTATAGTAGCTTAACCTGGACCATCAGCAGTGTCTGGGATTGGGAAGGATTCTGTTCTAGATCCAAAAAGGTTAGTCTCACTGTGTTTTAGGGAGTGCTTGCATGCCTAACATTTCCACATGCTTTCACAGTTACCATCACACTTCTCTGTCCAAATGTGCAACTCCTGATGGAAAACATCTCTATTTATAAATATTTCAGCTCTTGAAAGAAGGTTAAATGGAAGCAAGTTTACAAATGGGGAAAAGCTAAAGATTTTCTAGATAGTCCGAGGAGGTAATCACAGAACAACCAACCATACAGGAAACCTTGTGTAAATACAGTAAATTCAGTTGTATCCTTAAAACAAGGAAGAAAAAAAAAGAATGCCTTCATCTAATAAAGGACAGCAGAGAAGAAAAAAGAGCAAAAGCCTTTGAAAGCCCTACCTGTAAACAAGACAACTTGATTTTTGCCTTGATGTTTGGCTAGGAACACTGACATGCAAGTTATGCATGCAGAAGGTGTTTGGCTGTGGTATTTCAAGTCTGATTATTCAGATGGCTTTCTCAATAAATCTTGATGAAAACATGTATCCTAGAGGCAAATTCATCACTAATACCCATTTTAGCTTGCAAAAATCATTTTATGACATATTGTGTTTCTTGCCTGACTAATCCCAGGGGCTGAATATTCATAGTCCTTATAAGACAGACTTTTAAACTCCACATTGGTATCAGCATCACAGCAGCTTCACAGATCATTTTGTTCAGCTAGAAATAACCTGCTGTTATGTCTTCTAAGTAAGGTGGTTTTATTTGTATCACAGTGGCCATGAATCCTCGTAAAACTCACATTTTAACTTGGCTGGGGATGCCTTCAGTTAACCAAAGAAGTGCTGGAAATAACAAAGCTTGACTGAACAAAACTGTCCTGCCACTTCAGCTTCTCTAAAACCCTAAAAAACTTTCCAGTGCTGTGCCACTGAAGGGTAACATATTAAACAAAGGAGGCTAAGTCTGTCACCTACAAAGTTTGTAGCTATCCATTGGAAGGATTCATTTGGAAGTTGTAATAACTGAAAATAAATTAGCATTAGCAAAATGAGAAAAGGTAATTGGGAGGCCAAAATAGATTAATTTGAAATTCCTTCACTAAGCACCTGGAGAAATCACTAGCAAAAAGGGATTGTTAGATTGTGCATTCATTTCCCTCCTATTTAACACTCTCTAATGAATTGCACAGCCAAAATTTTAAGGAATATCCACAACTCTTCTATGTTTTCACATAGAAAAAAAAAATCTTGATAGATTTTTTCTGCAGATTCAAGACATATTATATTCTTAATTGTACCCCCCTATTCCTTCTCTTACTGCTGTAAACTAGCATAAGGAGTTCTTGATTCTTTAGATCAATTTCAGAAATACATGTTTATAAAGGATAGCCTACTTACTCTACACATAGTTCTATTAAAATAAATAGTCTTAATTCAGAAGTAAGACAACCCCATAATTAAAAGTTTATTGAATGTTTCAAATCCTATCTTCACTATTAAAAAGTAACACAAATCTACATAAAAGGGACAGAACCATCTGTCAGCCATGCAAGCAATAATGTTTTTTCACCCACTTTTTCGTCCCAACTCATCATGCATGAAGTTTCTTCTGTTTCTTTACATTAAACTTGCCAGTCAACTAGTCAAAAATAGTACCTTGTGCTCACTGCATTTGATGACTTCCCAGATGAGGTCCTCCCGGAGTAATGGGTAATTCCAGATTCCAAGACAGTTAAACTCGATTTAAAAGAAAAAAAAATCTGACAACCTTAATAACAGACTGCTGTATCAATCACTTCCATTTGCTCTGTCACTGCCCAATGACAGATCTTACCAATTTGTGTTGTCTGCAGAACTTTAAACATTGCACATTCCCAAGTAACAGCAAAAGTGACACAAACAGCCTAACGGATGAGATATTAAAAAGTTATTTCAAGTGACTCTTATAATAGGATTGACTACATTTTGTTCAATTTGGGTAATTGACCTGTCTCTGTTATTATATATTTAATGTGAAATCCATCACTAGTTTTTAAGACACGTGGCTTGATATCTTGTAGCAATCTAAATAATCTACCACAGATAGTGAGGATGGCTTTGAGAAGAAAAAGTTATTTTCTATGAATAAAGTCTGCACATTCTGACTCATATTAATAATACACGATAATGGTGTCAAAACACATTCAGTAATATTTTGGTTCAGTTGAAGAGCTTAAAGTCTGTTTTGACTTCTTAACTACCATCAATAGAGACCTTTAGTGAGGATAAAATAATATACAGTTAATGTCTAGCAGTGCACTTACCTGTCAGTAGCATGTTTAATTCTTAGGCAAGTTTCATTGTATTAACAATTTTTTCTATTGATAAATTTTGCCTTTAAAGATGTATTTCCCATCAGCAAGGATAGATGAACATGCTTTCTAATATGAAACAATATAACCATGGATCCTATGATGCTGAAGAACTCCCTATACAGAATTCAAGTTAAAGTTAATTGGTTTATAAACCAAGTAAGATGACTTTCTACAGCTACATTCTTAACAATACACCTTAAGATCAGCTGGTTAGCCTCACAAAACATCCAAAATAATATGAAGAAAAACAGGTTTTGAAGTTCTGTATCTTTACAAAATCCACCCGGATTATGGAATAGGCCCACTGGTGTCTATCTGCATTTGCATCTTACTGTTCCTTAAACCAGAAAGCAGAAAGCTGTTACACTCTAAGGGATTTAACCTACAGAGTAAAGACAGCAATACTAAAGGAAAAAAAGGAAAAACCACCAAAGGAAATACCAATACTAATACCAAACTTACAATTTCTCATAAAACATAATTTATTCCGGGGGGGGGGGGGGGGGAAGCCAATAAAAACT
>JAWWMO010000083.1:55541833-55552701 GCA_035047845.1 Dendrocincla fuliginosa
CCCCCCCCCCCCCCCCCCCCCCCCCCCCCCCCCCCCCCCCCCCCCCAATACAATAAAAACTAATACGAGGATATTCTTAAAATCATAACTAGTAGAACAGAATGGCAAATTGGCAGCCAACTGTCCATGGGAAATCTGATAAAGCTCATAGAAGATAGAAGAAATAAGCCTTTGCATATCATCTAAGAGACCTTAATAAGTGGCTGATGAGGTGGAGGAAAAGAATAAAAGGTCATATCCTACCTTCCTCAAGGAGCAGCATAGTATCAAGGAATGCCAGGACAGCACTAGAATTAAGAAGGTTCTACAAGGAGGTTTAAGTTCTTGTATAACACTGGCTTAGTTTTTTGGCAACCGGCATGCTTAATTGATACACCTTGTATCTTTGACAGCAAAGTCACAGTTGCTCTGTTCATGTCTTAAAGTAGCAGGTATTTCACTGTCCACTGCCCTGAAGAGTCAACTACTGAGGAAATTGCATGTATTCCTTGATGGCACCAGCTGAACTGGTGAGTGGGAGCAGTGTCAGTACCTGAGATCCAAGCATTAAAGATTGATAGCTTTATCTTTGTCTTAACATCTTTTGGAAAATTCATTTGAATAACATAAAAAAAATTTGATTAAGTTTTGCTTCTCTTCATAAGAGTAAAGATTTTCTTGAATGTTTTTAAGATTGGCTACCCATTCAAAATAAATAAATTGTCTTGATAAATTTTAAAACATTATTGTGAATACAAATGAAAATAATTCAGATCACAAATTTTTTTAGAAATTTACAACTAAAATGAAAATAATATTTTTTTTTTTTTTACATTACAAAGCTAACTCTATATATGTATATATATTTACACATCTGTTACCATAGTTCTTTAGTCAGATACCTTTTGGAAAATCCTACATTTAAAAATAGTTTCTGTGGTATAAATCTGTTTATCAATAGAGATTTTTTATTTTTTAGTTTCTTCTTCCCTTCTCTGATCAGTAGTTATTCTGAAATTTATGTGCCACCATCACGTTCTCTTCATCTTTGGGGTTTTGATAATATTCTGAAAGATAAATATTCCCTGTTAAATTTTCAAACATTATTGGTAATTGCTTGATATTTATGTTATTTGTCCTTTTGGTGGGTGACATCAGGTTGACAGACAAGTTATTTCAATTAAAAGAAAATATGCTTTGCACTCCTCTATAGTATGAAGGGTTTAATTCAAATGGAAATCTTTGCCTCTACCTTTTTTCATATATAGAGAGAGCTGAAATGGATATTTGAAGTAGCAGATGTTGAAGACGTGCATCTCCCATTAGACTTGCTTGATCTTTCTGTTTAAATTAATCATTAAAACCGTATTTTAATTCTCTGTATCATCCTGCTGTTTTCCGTCCTGTTTCTGCACATTTCCATCCTTCTGTTATCAACTCTGAATAATAGCTAGCAGGAGCCATGGCTGGATCAACATGTGATGCAGAACATCAAGAATTATGCTGGGAAGTGAAAGAATAGTAAATAAGCCTCTCAACTAGGCTGAGAAAGGTTGGACCAGAGGGTCTTTCGAGTCCTATCCAGCCTGGGTGGTTCTATGACTGTGTGATAAAATAGTGAACACGTACAATGTTTTTGGTATTACTCAAAGCCAGGTTTCAACTCGTGTGCTTCCATTGAATTCCAGTGGCAATAATGAGGCTAAATAAGCCCTTTGGGAATGATAACTGAGATTAGCTTGGTTGGTTAAAGCATGGTGTTAATAACACCAATGGTTGTGGGTTCGATCCCTGTATGGGCCATTCACTTATGAGTTGGACTTGATGATCCTCCCTTCCAATTCAGAATATTCTGTGAAATTTCTGTGAAAGGATTTGGGCTGGAAAGTAGTCAGCTTGGGAAGATTAAATGCTTCACAGACAAAAATCCTGGGTTTGGGGAAAACAAAAATAGTAACAAGAAGAAGTGCAAAGTCTTTAATCCTGAAACCTTATCAGACAAGATGATTGGCACAGCGCATGTAAAAGAGAAAATACATGTAATGCTAAAAATGCTTCCTGTGTATAGTAATTACTAAATTCTGCTCCATGACTGGGACTCCAAAGCCCAATTTCAATGCAGACAACAGCCACAGAAATAGCTATTATTGTTATTATATGAGAAGAGAGGAAATGTAAAAAGGCATGTTTGCCTTGAATAAGCATCTCCTTTGTACAACATTTGCACACCTTTAACTTGTCAACTATTTTTATTTTTCTAGAATCATTCAGAGCATTAATTAGTTAATTCCCTGGCATAAATAGTAATTTTAACACCTTAAAAATTGATTTTACTCATGTTTAAATCGCTGACACAGCAGATCTGTACCTGTATGCAGTTATACTTCCAGTTTCTTCAGAATTCATTTTCAGTTGAATTTTACCTTTCCACTCAAACACCCATATTTATATCATCTTTAATTATGTCAATAAATATTGAAACTAAAACTGAATGGGAAAAAAAGAAAAAAAATGAAATCAATTCAGTTATTTCTTTCTTTAAATTTTTCTTTATCCTCCCTCCCTCCAGTTATATTGAGGTTTAAAGTAGAACACCTAGAATAGCTTTTGCAAATATGTCAGGGCTTTTCAAATTTGGTTCTAATTTCAAAATAAGATTACATTTTTAAACAAGATCTAGTAGAAGTTTTCAGCTCTAAGGAAATCAAAATCACTAGCTTACATTAAGCAGAAGGTAGAAGAGTCTTGGTCAGTTAAAAGTTTAATACTCTAATCAAAATAAAATAAATTGCATCCAATTGTAAAAAAACTGTTATTTAAGTCAAAATTATTAAGCTCAGTTTTCTGCTGTTTTTCCAACATTTGAAACTGGTCCCTACGCTGAAAATAAACAAATGCAAATCCAGTGGTACATTAGCTGACGAAGAAAAGATTTCTTTTACTACTCTTAACCCCTTTGCTTCCCTGAGAAAGGTGTATAAATGCCTTGCGTGAGATCACTCTGCAATATTCCTCCTGGATATTTTTGTCACACTAACTGCCAATTTACTATAGTGAGGTTGCAGATTATGTAGAAATTGCTCCCTTTCTCTGCCCTCACCAAATTAAATTTGGTCGCATCAATCAAGATTGCTTTTATTGGTTGGAATTAAGGCAGTATCAGGTTAAAGAGCTTAAAAGGGACAAAAATAGAAAAGACTTTGGTGGTTGAAAAATGCTTCTCTCAATTTGGAGCTTAGTGCATAGAGGGTTTTAACATGAGAAAACCCTCATACTGGCTGGTTGCAGCAAGATAGCTGTGTCAGTGCTCTGTTATTGTTCTCTTCACAGAAAACACTAATACCTTTTACATGAATAATGTAGGATAATATAATTTTGAGAGCTCTTTACATTCCAAAATATGAAAATAATTCCAACATTGATTTACTAATATTATTTAATTATGTTAAAATCCATACATCTGCCTAGTTTTATACTAGTTACTTTCCAGAATAGAAAACACTTCGCAATTTGGAATTTATTTTAGTCTTTTAAAAATTTCTTTACATATATATATATAAAATAAGCTCTTGATTTTCATATTTATCTGGCATAGTCTTTTGAGACATGGTTGCTCTACTTTTTGCTGCTGTATTTTCATTATATGCAATCTTGCCAGTAGATGAAGTATATTTTAGTGCACTAGGCTATCACTTTTCTGTCTGATCTTTGCCAGAAATTACCCAAACCAAAACTATGTTAAGCTGCTATAAGATTAAATAAGTAGACTAAGGGGCTATCAAAAGGTGACAGAAAAAAACCTCATGCTTAGCAGGACCGATAAAAGATTACATTGAACCACCATCCAGAATTTAATTCAAAGTGTTAGAACATGTAGAGCATGAATAAATCTCTCAGGGAACACATTTGATGATTGGATGTGACAATCTTCCTTTGATTTTGTTTCTAACATCAGAGCTGGATCATCTGGTATAAAATTCTGTAATGAAACTAAGTAGAACTGGATGAACAAGGTAAATGAATACAATTGGACACATAGACATGCATATCAGACTTGGTTCCCCAAAATAAATATGTTGTAAAACTCACATTTTGTAAGAGATGAGCCACGAATGCCAAGACATTAGAAATTCTTCACTACATTCTTCCTTTATCACAAATACTTTTTTCTTAATCAGTTAATTAGTATACAAAAATATTCTTATAAAAGAACCGAAGATTGAGTACAAGATAATCATGAGTCAGTTTACATGACCCTGAGCCTGCTGGCAGCAGCTGGGGTTTCCATCTCAAAGAGGAAAAAGGATCTTTGCTCAGGTCCCACTGAGAGAGCTTTAAACTAGATTTGAAGGGTGAAGAAGGTAAAATCAAGATCAGCAGAGATAACCTTGTTTGAGGGATGCCACTGTTTGAGGGATAGTGTGCAAGCAAGGTTTTTCAGTCTGCTGTCTCAGTAGATGTCGTCAATGGAGATATGCGTGGCAGCAAGGATACAAGAGTTATTGATGTGTTAGAAACACAGATGCATCAAGAATGGTCATGCAGGATTGATAAGCCAACTGAAGTACATCAACACCAATGCTCACAACATGGGCAGTAGATAGGAGGAACTGGAAACCATGGTGAAGCAGAAAAACTATACATAATTGTATACAGAGACATCGTGGGATTATGTGAACAGCTGAAGTACTGCAATGGATGGCTCTATACTTTTCATAAAGAATTGGGAAGGGAAAGGAATGGGAGGTGGTGGAGTAGCCCTATATGTTAGCAAGTGTCTTGATTGTCTGGAATTTGATGGTGCTGATGAAAGGGTTGAGTGTTTACTGGTAACAATCAAGGGGAAGATCAACAGGACAGATATCCTGGTGGCAGTCTGCTATAGGCCACCCAGCCATGATGAAGACACAAATGAAATATTCCATAGGCAGCTGAGACACGCCTCCTAATTGCAAGCCCTTGTTTTCATGGGGAAAGGACTTCAACTTACCAGATGTTTGCTGGTAATACAACACAAATGAAATGAAACACTCCACCAGATTCCTGGAGTGTGTGAAAGATAATTTTTTGACACAGGTGGTAAGGGAGCCAACTAGGGAAAGTGTCCCGCCTTGGGCACAGCTATACAAAATTGTAGAATTTTCTGATCTCAAGAAAGTAAGGAGGGGAATAAGCAGAGCAGCCTCCTGGGTCTTCTGGAGGGTAGACATTTGCCTGTCCAGGACACTGGCTGAGACAGTGCCTTGGGAGGCAGTCTGACAAGGCAAAGGAGTCCAGGAAGGCTAGACGTGCCTCAAGAAAGAAAGAAAGACACAGGCCATTGCTATGTGCCTAAAAATGAAATGATGGGGAAGAAGACCAGCCTGGCTGAACAGAGAACTTTGACTGGAACTCAGGGAAAGAAAGAGAGGGACAAGCCACTCAGGAGGACTACAAGGATCTCATAAACTATACAATTAGAAGGGCCAAAGGCTAATTAGAAACTAATCAGGCTACTGACATTAAAAAAAAAAGTTTTTATAAATATATTAGCAAAAAAAAGAAGGCTAAGGAGAATCTCCATCCTTTAATGGAGGTGTGGGGAAACCCAGTTATGAAGGATGAGGAAAAGACCAAAGTACTTAATGCCGTCATTGCCTCAGTCTGTAATAGAAAGCCATTTGTCCTCAGGGTAACCAGTCTCCTGAGCCAGAAGACAAGAATGGGGAGCAGAATGAAGATGCAAAATCCAAGAGGAAATGGTCAGTGACCTGCTACATCACTTAGACATGTATAAGTCTATGGGGATTGATGGGATCTGGGAGAAGAGCTCAGAAAGCCTCTTTCACTCATTTATTAGTAGTCCTGACTGACTGGGAAGGTAGGTCTCAGTTGACTGGAGGTCAGCAAATGTGACACCCATCTACAAGAGGGCCCAGAAGAAAGATCCAGGGAACCACAGGCCTGGAGAAAAGGAGGCTAAATGTGGACCTCATTGCTCTCTACCTAAAAGGACATTGTAGCAAGGTGATGTTCAGTCTCTTCTTCCAAGAAACAAGTGACAGGACTAGAGGAAATGACTTCATTTGCACCAGGGAATGTTTAGATCAGATCTTTGGAAAAGTTCATTCGCTTTAAGGGTGGTCAGACATTGGACTAGACTGCCCATAAAAGTGGTGAAATTACCATCCCTGGAAGTGTTTAAAAAATGTGTGGATGTGATACTTGTGGACATGGTTTAGTGCTGAACATGGAGGTGCTGGATTGAATATTGGACTCCGTGGTACAAGAGGTCTTTTACAAACTGTAATGAAGGTATGATTCTACCACTATGATGTGTGCTAATGGTTCTAGTAGCAGCAGTTATAGACTCCTGAAATGTTTAAAATAATTACCCTAGAACATATTTCTTTTTTTTCCTTCACAGTCCTGAGACAGGGATTTATCTTGTGCAGTATTTATATACTTACACATACAATCCTACTTCTGTTCTTCCTATGTCACATAATGATGACAACACTCATCAGTCTTGATATAATTCTCATTGATGTGAACATGACAACAAACCACAGGTTCAGTATCAGATTCAGTGAAGCACAAGCAAAATAATTTTCTACTGAAAGTATTTTAACTGAACTTGTGATTGTAATGGCTTATGATAAATACATTTTAGAAAAATTATTTTCAAGCCAAATGCAATGTCTCTTGCTTACTGTAGTGGCCCAAGCCCCATATATCTCTGTCCCTTGCCCCAAACATCCTTAAAACTTGTCTCACCACCATCTATCTCTACCTATCCCTTGCTTCCAAATCACGGTTATCAGCATATTCTGTATTTGCTTCCATGTTAGCTGACATAACTTTGTAAGCACAGAATTAGTAATTACATTGAAAGATACTTTTTTGAAAAAATGGGGAAATTCCTTCTATTTCAAATATAAATAACTAAATATCCAACCAAGTACAAAAATTTTACATAGGTGTTTCTTTTCCAATTTATATTGTAGTAAAATCAATTAACTCTTTTTGTCTCTACACAAGTGTTTGGACCCCACCAGAAATCAAAACCTAATGCTTTCCAAATATCCATAACAGGATAAGTTTAAAAAGAAGTTACTTAACATTAAATAGATCATCATGAAAAAGTATTTCACTTTTTGCTTTGGCTAATTGGCCAATGGCTGACAGAGAGAGATTGCAGTTATCTGCCTTAGAAGGTAAGGGGGAAAACCTGGCTTCTCTATGACTTGGAAATTAGTACTGTAATATGGCCAAACTCCTAAAAAGATCATGAAGGGTAATACAGTATTGGCTTATTATCTGTCTAATGTGTTTCTCTTCTTACTCTTTCATTTGTTAAAGGATTGCAAAAATTAACACATTCCTCAGAAACATCATACATAGTATACACTAAAACTTATTAAAAACAAGGAGTAAAGAAGTTAATACTTCCTGATGAAGTAAGGAAACTGGTTTCTGATGAGGTCATCTTTCTGAAAAAATCATCATATCTAATCTAACATTGCCCCCTATCCTCCAGTGCAGCTACAGTTTTGATCAAATTTGTTCCTAGCCCACATAATCAATAGACTTAGATCATGAATGAATTCTAGACATCATCTGCCCTTGCCTGTATAATCTTTGAAATTTGAAAAAGATATAGAAAAGACCAGATGCAATTGCAGATATTGATTTATTCATTACAGTAACAACATGTCTAATTATCTCTATAGACTTCCCCCTGAATCCAGTTCACAGAAACCAGCTCTATTTCAGTGAAATGTGTTTGGGTACAGCAGCCTCCTGATATTTCATTTTCTTTTATAAAGAGCTTCCTGTCTTTCTTATCTGCATGTTAAAGAAGAAGAGAAGTCATTGAAATGGAAATAATCCTGAACCTCTGATTATGTGCAATGTACTTCAAAATTATACACACAAACATTTATGCTACAATAGCAGCCCTACACTAATTAATAATTATGTCTGATTACTCAGCCCCAGTGACTGCTCAGAGACTTCATTCTCCACAACCTTTAAGACATTTTAACTAGAATCTTAATGCGGCTTGATGTAAATTAGATAAGAAAGTTTTTTTGCGATGTCATTAACTTGTGTCATTAGGTGAGGCAGCAGGATGGCATTAAATGAAAGCAAAGAAGTAAAAATAGCACTAGGAAAAAAAAAAGTTAAGAAGAGACAAGCATTTCCCAACGAGCCTTAAAATATCAGTGTCATGTTTAACCAAAGAGCACTTAAAGGTAAACCAAACACTCTTTGCCTAATGCTTTTCTCAAATTTCTGTGTTAATGATTAATAGCCTGTATCAATCAAGCAAAAATGTCCTCATTTTGTGAAATGAAGTTGTTGAACATAAAATGGATGTATACTTACTGCAACAGATACTAGGGAGAGCAGATGCTAGAAATGGAAATTTGAATCATATTTGCCATCAACAGACACAAGTAAACGTATTCAGAGATCTACTTTTCTTATAAGAACTCTTCTGCATTTGCTACTTATGCTACTGCATAAATTAATGGTGCATTAATATGAATCAGTGTTAGAACAAGGAATTAAAAGGAACAGCAGTAAACCTGAAGGCTGCCAATTCAGATACAGCTGGTTTTGCAGACTTTCTCAGGGCCATAACACATGAGTTCAAAAGCACCAGTATGTCAGTGAAAGATACAGTAAGAAATATAATTTTGATGTTACTGGAAACAGGGAGCATGGTGCTCCCCCATACATCTATATATCTTGTTCTTTCAATAAACCACTTAAGGATACTCTAGGACATCTTGCTTTAAGTAGAATTACAAGCATCTGTAGCTGCTGAGGCCCTGGTTCCTCTGACTCTGACCCTGCATTTTTATAGACCTTCAGTTAGGGTTACTTTCAAAAACCTCATACTGGACTACAAGAGCATCATTTGCTCAGCTCTCACCACCAACACTGTCACTGTGTCACCAGCTCCCAAGGTTCTCTCAGACATCTTGAGACATAGTAGATAAGAAGGACTTGTAACCTTGTGAAGTCTAATGGATCTGACCAGAGCAGATTAAGTAAAACTCCTTAGAGAACAAGTTCATCTGTGTAATTAAAGAGTATGTGACCTTACTGGAAGCATAAGAGCAATGTCAACTTCTCTTGTATTAACAATTGGCCTGAAATATTTTGTGCAGAAAGAAAGAATTGCCATCTGAGACATATAGAAATTGTCCAGCATCAGCCAGCAGATGAATCGTATGGCCAAGATCTTGAGGGTCACAGTCCCTGGTTCAGAGTGATCCCAGAGTGTATTCAGTGAAGAGTAGCTATGAACTGAAATGGAAAGAAAGGAGGCAGCCATACCAGTCAATATATATATACTTGTATGGATTCCCTAATCCTATAGGTGTTTCATTCAGAGTCTCTATGAAGTTTGTACAGTGTCCCACCAACTCCTTAAATATACTTGTTCGTACCTTCCAGTAGAGGAGACAGACATCTTCCATGATGGTCGCTTCTGGAATGTCACAAGGAAGAATCCCTAAGGAATGTGTTCTGAAACTGAGATTGCTTAGTTTAGCTTACTGAAAAATACAGTTAGGGCTCAAGACTGCTGAAAGTAGAATTCTCTATGACATATTTGACTTTGTGATACTCACTACAGCCTGGGGACTAGCACAGGGGAGAGGATTCTAAGTGCAAAGACAAAAAGAAGCTATAGAACAATTTTTTTTCTAGTTTATGCCATACCTAGAACATTTTCTTCTGTTTCTCCTACTAGAACAAGAAGAATTAGCCACAAGTCACCTGCTTCTCTCTTACAAAACATTTCTTTGTAAGAGAGGAACACTGGCCATAGTGTTCTGCAGGGAAGAAAACAACTTTGTGTCGTTGTTGGTATGGATCCTGAAGGCTCAGGTTCTAGCATTTATTATAGGAATTATCTCATCTTATTTGGTGCTACCTAACAAAACAAAAGAATTTTAAACATAGGTATTTTTTTAACAAAATATACATCCTTTGAGAATGACCCATTTTTTCATCTCTCATAATTCACCCTTCTCCTCAAATAGAAAGAATAAAATCTTCATATTGACAGAGAAACTCATGCATTTGTGTGATTGTTGGTAAAGGTCTTACTGGAGATTTCTCTGTCACAAGTTTGAGTTCAACAACTTACAAAATCCTGAGTCAAACAATTCTATATGTGTAAGTGAAAAAATAAAATAACAAAAAAAAACAAAAAACCTGCACCACGAATGGAAAACCCAACTAACAATACAAATGCATGCACTACCACCAGTATCCCTTTTACACACTTTTTTGTTGTACATTAATCATGCTGCCAGCCTGAACTGTGGACAATTAAGACAGCAGTTCCTACTGTAAAGCAGATCAAATCCTCTTAAAGTTGCATATGGCCCTTTAATCTAAGTGCACCAAACAGAGGACTTAGTTCCAGTGCTCACCCCACATGAATCAGCTTGAACTCTGTAACTGACCTCATTTGGCATCTGTCAGAAACTAAAAGCAATGGCATCCAGCTGTCCACTTTAGTAAAATATACAATTGCATAAATAAAAGACCATAAATTTAACTCTAATATATTGGAAACTCTACATCACTCAGTGATAAAAATTCAGTTTTTAGTTCTTAGGTTTGTGATTTTAATACTTTCTGAACAAACCTTATCCAGTTCCAATTCCTGCCCAAAGACTTTTTTCTATGTCTTCCCCTTCTGTAATAAGATTCTATTGTGGCACACAGGATTCTTTTCTACCCTAAAATAGAGCTCTTCTCTCAGGGTTAAAGAGCATTTTCAACATCAGTTATATTCACTGAGGAAAGCATTTTACCACTGATTAGAAAAGGGACTTTAGCCCTTTATACCATTTCTTAAAAGTTGTGGTTTCTCTAACCTC
>JAWWMO010000083.1:55565884-55581826 GCA_035047845.1 Dendrocincla fuliginosa
TCTCACCAGTGCTGTTTAGCAGGGAAGAATAGTCTCCCTTGTCCTGCTAGCAACACTTCTCACAGTCCAGAAGGCTCTTGACCTTTTTTGCTGCAAGGGGATGTCACTGGCTGATGTTAAACTTGCTGTTCACTGAGACACCCAGGGCCTTCTCTGTAAGGCTGTCTTGCAGCTGTTCAGGCCCCACGGCGCAGCACTGCCTGGGATTATTCTGCCACGGATGCATTGCTCTTTCTTGAACTTCATGAGGCTCATGTTGGACCATTACTTTAGCCTATTGCGGTTCCTCTGGATGGCAATACAACCAAGTGTCATATCATAGTGATCCCTGGTGTATCCCCCCAATTTGATAACAACTTATAAACTTGTTCAGCGTGCTGTCTGTCCCATCAAGCAGGTCATCAGTGAAAGTGTTAAAACAGTACTGACCCATAATCAACCCTGGGTTACTAATTACTGGTCTTTGGATGGCATGTCACAACCCTTTCTGCTCACTTATCCAGCCAATGCTTCTTACTTTGTCTGTGAGTATGTTATGGGATACAGTATCAAAAGACTTGCTGAGGTCAGGGTTAATAACATAAAGTCCTCTTACCTCATCCACCTAGCTAATCATTGCCTCATAAAAGACATTTGAGTTGGCTAAGCATCATGTCACTAAATCCATACTGACTATACTAAATCACCTTCTTGTCCTTTCTAAATTTGCAAAGATTTTATGATTATTTGCTCCACTACTTTTCCCAGAATCAGGGTGAGGGTGACCAGTTTGTAGTTCCTCAGATCCTCCTAGATCTTCTTAAAGATAAGAGTGACATTTGATTTCTTCAAGTTCTCAGAAGCCTCTTCTCATCACCATGACCTTTCAAAGATAAATTATAATGATATTGTCGAGCACTCTTCATAACTGTGGGTACATCCTAAACATCCAATTTGTATAAATATTCCCTAATCTAATTTTCCTCTACCCAAGCTAAGTTTTCCTTGCTTTGGGTTTTCACACTGTTTCAGGGACCAAATAGTCCTAAAGACAAATCACACTGGTGGAGAGTGAGGCAAAGGCAGCACTAAGTACCTCAGTGTTTTCTAGATACTTTGTCACAAGGTTCCCCATTGAGTTCAGTGCAAGACCCATGTTTGCCCTAGTCTTCTTTTTGCTGTCAGTGTGCTTGAAGAAGCCCATCCTGTAGTACATCCTATTCCCTTCCAGATTCAATTCCAGATGCACTTTGGCTTTCTAAACCCTATTTCTTCACTCTTAAACAGTGTTCCTACGTTTCTTCTCTGCACAGCTACCTGAAACAACTTTGGCCTGTGTGTTTCTTCTTTAGTCTGAGTTTAGTTAGGAGCTGCTAGTTCACCTCTGTAGGCCATTCTCCTGCACATGGGGTTCAACAAGATTTTAGGTCAGTGGAGGCTGTCCTTGAAAACTACAAGCTCTCCTGAATCCTTTTTTTTTTTCCAGGGCCATCTCCCATGGTATTCTTTTAAGCAGGTCTCTGAACACACCAAAGTCTTCTCTCCTGAAGTCAAAGTTTGTGATCTTGCTTTTTGCCTTGTTACCTCATCTCTGGATCCTGAATTGTTTGCTCTTGTACTCATAGTCTCTGCAGCCAAGATTGCCCTCAGGCTCCACAGCCCCAGCAGGTGTTTCTTTTTTTTTTGTAAGAATAAGGTCCATCACAGCATCTCCTGTCGTCAGCTGCTTGGTCACCTGTGTCAGGAAATTATCAGCAATGCACTCCAGAAACATTCTGAGTTGCTCGTGCCCTCTGAGGTGCAGCCCTTCCATGGGGTGATACTTGCCTTTTCCTCCATGTGGAGCAGTGATTTGACTCTTTCTCCTCACCAATTTTTGGAGTTTGAATTAATTTCATTATCTTGGAGATGTTTTCCACATCTTTCAAATTTTGTTTTAATGGCCCTAAAGGTTCATATTCTTAGGGGGAATTAAGAGGATGGCAGAAGACCAATGTATTTTTCCTTAAGAAACCAGACAAAAAAATATCCTCAAACATGGTCATTTGACCATCACAAAATATGGTCATATGTATAGGGAGGTTTATCAGTCAGAATAGCACTTTTATTGTTATTTCCATACCTACCAAAAGGAACAATTTTGCCCTTAAACAGGTCATCAAAGCTTCGTCAGATACTGGTCTGGAAGCACAGTCCCAAAAAAGTGGACAGGCGTTAGCTGCCTTCAGCAATTCCTTCATTCTGGAATAAGTCCAAACCTCACTGAAGTATCATCAGTGTATTCTAATGAGGTGAAAGGTATGGGGTATCTATCTGTCCTTTAGCTCCTGTTAAAATCTATCAACACATGGTAGTCCAGTTGGCTACTGTCAATAGCAGTATCCTAAAATCATGTCTTTCAGGAATTGTGATCTTATTTTAAGGCAGCAAAAACCAAGTGTTCTGTACCAAAGACTGAATCCATAGCAAAGACTGAGTAAGCAGAACACATGGTACTGACAAGAATTACATTCTACGCCTGATGTTTTCTTCTATAATGTTTGCATGAAACAAAAGATACTTGCATAGATTAAAATCCTAGATAATTCCTTTTTCTTTTTTCATTTGAGTCAGTGGGACCCAAAAGAACACTTGAGTATGTTCCCAAATTTGGCACAATATTTCCAGTATTTCCCATTATCTACTCCTAAGGTCCCTGACAAAGGGAATATGAGAGAAGGCATCTGTAATACAAATATTGAAAACATGCCAAGGACATAACAAATAACCGGAGAATCATAAAACATCAAAAACTCGAATTATTAATTGTAAACAGCAGTGTACTCTCTTAACATTTACAAACAATTGTCCCCCACAAATATCTGAGATCTAATATTTCATCATCTTATTTTAGATAACACTGCAGCTTTTCACAGTGTAATAAACATGAAAAGCACACAGTGTTTCTTCAGATTCTCACACCTTTCACACCTTAGCTACATTTAAAGATGATCTGAATTGCAATTACACAGAAAAGTATGATAGAAAAATCAGACAAAAGAATATGTCAGTTCATCAAGATGCAATGAAAGAGTACAAGTAGATTTTGCCTTGTAAAACACAATCAGAACATGTAATTACATTTGCTACCTGAAATCTTCTCAAAGTTTTTTAATGTATTATTCCACTTCTACTTTTCCTGATAAAAATTTGGTCTTCCTTATGATAGGCAAAGGATACATTTTTAAGCTTCTTTTTAATTGTCTAGAAAATGCAGCTTTGGCTTTGATAGATGTGGAGTCCCTGCTGTTTGCCTTATGCTGAGAGACATATTGGAAGCAAAACCAGGTTCTGCTATACAAGGCACATCACTCACATTCTTTTTATGCATACTGCTTCAGAATGCTTTCTGTAGCTATATCATAATTTTGGTTCAAAGCCATTGTTTCTCTTCAAGTCTCACTTAGAGAATATTATTTATAAAGTAGTCTACTAACTACAGTTCACTTTAGTTCATTTATCTAAAGAAAAAATAAATTGTAAATAGCTCCTATATCTAGCTACGTGAAGTAAACTATTTTGATTAAAAATACATTCTAATAAAATGTTTATCAGGATCTGTTCAGAGTTTTCAGGCAGGCTTTCAAGGCAGTGGTGTGTGGAACTTGATTAAATGCCTCTTATGTGCTGCATATCCGTAGTATTAAGGTCAGTCAAATTCTCCTCAGCAAAAGCTGGCAACTCAGACAAAATTCAGTGAGATTTAAGCAACAGCAATTTGGGCCTTGAAAGCTTACCAAATTCTGCTGGCTTTTTCCCTCACTAAAGGGATGTATAAATAGTAAGACACAGTAAACAACCTGAGCTAAAATCACCAAGCTTAACAGGCTTTAAACAGAAAGAGATGAATATGGAGCACCTATGGCTAATCAGCATTAGCTAGGCTGAGATAACCAGTTAAAACCAAATACATGGTAGCACTCAGACAAAGAAATGCAAGTCAATGCAGAAATATTAATGAATGCTGAATAAATAAATAAATAAATTAATTAATTAATTAATCACTATGCTCCATTAACATGCAATGATCTTAGTCCAACAAGCCTTGTCTCTGAGCAATTTTAGGTAGCTTTCACAGCCCCATGCCATCAGCACCGTGTTTCTGCTCCAGATTGGGTACCTGACACTCAGCAATGTCTTCCGCTGCTCAAACCCACCCACCCTGTTGCTGTCAGCTGTCAGAGCAGTTTCACTGGTCTCTGTGCTCACTAGACACATCCAAACTTAGTACTTCTCCTCCAAGGAAAGATTAGAAACACCAGCCTGATCCCTTTAAACGGCAGAGATCAGACCCAGGTCAATAATGGGATTTTGATATGATGGATACCCCTTTCAGCTTCAAAGGAAATGTCTGCAGAGGGATTGCCCGAGTTTGTCACGATTGTTTTCAGTAATATAAGGCAGAGAATAATAGTAGAAGTGACTTAAGAATCCACACTGACATCTTGTGGACACAGAGGCAGCAAACCATTTCTAAGCACTTTCAGCATATCCTGTTGGAGTGTTGGTTAATCTAATGGCTAAAGTTGAATAGTACAGAGAAGGGGAGATGATTTTCTGAGACTTGTTAAATGGGAAACTTTATGGAATGTACCAAGCCTGTGCAGAATGGTGTTTCACACAGTAAGTATCAGAATATGGATCTTCATAGAAAGGTGTTCAAAAATTAATGTAATATTTTTATTCCCAAGGCTCAATTAAAAAAGAAAATAACATAATTGAAAGAAAAAAACCTACATAAAAAAACAAGACACCAATAAATTACGTGATTATTTTAGAATACAGGTAGTGTTTTAGCTAGGAACTTGAGGTCTATACTTATTTATAAGCAAAAAAGGAAACCTGCTGAAGTTACTATGTATTAATTTACAAAATTGTCTGTACAAAACCATTTTCAGAATAACAGACAAACACTGCTTGTCTGAAACAAGTCTATTGTTAAATTGTTTTTGTGTTCTGCCAACTAATCTGGAAAAAAACCCTGATATCTCTGAAATACTTTGGGAAAAGTTAAAATTCTCATAAATAGGAAGCAGAATTACAGATTTTATTTAAATAAATACTCACAGGAATGGTTTCGCAGACAGCAGAGGAAAATGGCTTACTTCCTGCCTTTGGAAGGAACTACATGAAGGGATATATTTTAATCTCAGCCTTCGGGAAAAGCAATGGTAATTCTCCCATTTCTTCCAGGACTTCTCAGTGTATCTCATTTTAGACAAGGTGTGCAAAATACAGAAATGAAAAGGAATCTTAAGCACTGTGTTTTGCACAACATGCCCTGAGAGATTTGCCTCAGGGAATTATTAACACAGACACCAGAATGAAGCTGCTGGCAGGATGGAAACACACATTGATATAGAACATGCCTTCAAGGTAATTTTTAATCGATGATGCTCAATACTGAATCCAAGAAGCCCTCTAATATAGCTAAGGTTCATAAGAATTGGCTCATTTAATGACTGTAGTTGAAAAAAACATTCTAAAGTAACCATTTTATGAAGTAGCACATTCCAAGGAGTCACAAGTTTTCACCAATGGCTTCACTCCAAATGTAAGCATTTAGTTAACTTTCACCAACACATTTTGGAAACAGTGTAGTTCCAGTAATACTCATCAATATCCCAAAAGATTGGTTTTTAGCAGGAGATCTGTATCAAATATAGGACTTGCTTTTTGCTTTTAAAGACATTTGCTTTTTGTCTTGGCACTGACCATGGGATCCAAGACACAACTGAATCACTGTGTGTTTGCACCATAGACTACGTTAATCCTGTACTTCCCAATTTCCCACAGCATTCGGAAAGGATCCTGTTTTATAATCTCCCTTTCATGCATAATTTCTAGAATTCTGGTGAGTGGGAAGACACTTTTCTGTGGAGACCACACACAGACAGGGAAAGGATTTAAGATAGTAGATCTGTCAGAGGTTTAGTTGATAGATTAGGCTCATTGTCTCAGGGTTGACTACATTTGGTACTTGGAGTCTCCAATTTCCTCACTCTTCTATTGAAATCTGACTACTCTTGTTCTATTCCTCTGGCACATTTCAAGTATGGTTATTAATACTTCTTGCTTGATTTTAAGCATTCTGTAGCAGCATTATGTCAGGACACTAAGACAAGTTGTTCTATGGATCCTTCTTGATTAAAGCTCTATTGCAGTGGCCGACCAGAGCTGGACTGCAGGTTCCTGTCAGTTCCTTGTGCCTGTATTGATAAGAATCTCAGTTCTTTTCTTGGTTAGTGTTCATTTGACATTCATAAGTGTGGTTTCTGCTGGAAAAAAAACATTAAAAAATATAACCGCACCCAAAAAATAATAAATATTTTGGAATTTCAACATGTTAACAGTGAAGAATGAGAAAGGATTTAGCCTTGGATTATTTAATAATTCATGGGAAAATAACATTTTATTATATTAAAATGGCAAACATTCACTCCACTGGGGGAAAATAATGTAACACTTGTCTTCCACATACAGCAATTACAGCTGACAGGGATCTTCATTCTGTGTCATATGAAAGGACAGATTTAGCTTGTGTGTATAACAAATCACAAATGGGTAATGAAGGTCTTAATTTATAAATGGATGAAATCACATTTTCTATTTATAGTTATATAAAGAAAAAGAAGGGAACTAAGTTCTGCTCATAGTGGTGCTTCTCTGCATTTAAAAATGCAATGAAACATATTTGGCTTCAGCTTATCTCAGTTTCCAGTAACAGCCTGTCCCCCAAAAAATTAATCTTTGGCCTCAACAGTTTTATATACAGTAGTCTGGGAAATAATATTATAAGGTTCCATGACTTTACAACTAATCTTCAAATTAAAATACAGATTAATACTACTGCAGCAGGTTTTTTTTGTTTTTCAAATACTAAGTAAGAGGTGCTGTGTTTCATATTGCTCCCTTTGGTATTCTGAATGTTCCATTCAACTTTCTAAATGAGTCATTGTCTAAGTGCTATCTTGATCCTCTGAAAACTCAACCATGCACTGAACTTAAAGGATCCATTCCCATTTGATCATGTGGGATAACTGCAGTGTTTAAAGCCGAGAACATGAAGACAAATGAATATGTAAGAAGATGAATTGAAATTATATAAACTGAAAGTGACCATATTAAAAGATTCAGCTAGACCAAAATCTTGTTTCCAAAAACATATAACTAAGAGAGGGTAAGACAGCACAAGGAAGCTCCTCAGTATAATACCTCATCTTTCATCTACTGAAGTTCATTTATAGCATTTTCCTCACCTGTTTCAACATTCTAAACATTCTGATTATCCTATTTTTAATTTCAAAGATAATTGTAGACATAAATAATCTGGTTTCACTCCAGTTTTTAAGGAATCCATTACTGAGAGATAAAGCAATGTATGGCATTACTATTAGCTTTTTATGCTTCTTTTTTTCTTAGTTCATCAAAGATAAACATAAATGTATATACAAGGTGTGTCAGAAATTTGGTGTCTCTCTGAATTGTTCTCTCTTCAAATTTTATTTGTTTAATACTTATACATTTTATCCATGTTAAGGAGTCAGTCTCCCACAGAATTCATATGCAAACACTAAAGCTTGAAATTGTGTTGATTCACGTGTGATAGCAAGTATAAACTGTATCTTTTCAAACTCCTGCATGCACTGAAAACACAGTGCAATATCATATTTTATGTGTATACAATGACATCTGCATGTCAAGAAATTCTGCCTCATTCAGCCATGATAACTGTATGAGAGCAGTGGTACTAAGAGAACACCATGTCTCAGATTTCAGAATAGGCACTGACTGTCTGCCTCAGCCTTTCCCTAAACTTTAAAAGTCCATTAGTCATATCTCCTCCTTCCCTGTGATTTTCTAAAGGCTAGATGAGGTTACCGGTTATTTGAGAGCTTATTTTTATAAAGCCCTTTCTTTAAGGAAATACAGATCATCAGGGACAGAGGATTGTAAATATGAAGATCATGTAGGAAGCATCAAGAAAGCTGGAAAAGTGGTAGGTTTTCTTTTGCATTTCTCGTGCTCCTGCCTTAATCATTAGACATGAAGCATTTCCATTTGAAAGGATATATTTAAATGCTCAGACAAAAAACCCCAACATTTTGCTTCATTAGTGCAACAATCCTACATGCAGAAAACAAATCCAAGAAATCCATTTTCAGCCTGCTGCTGGTTGCAAAGGGTGACAAAGGAGCAGCAATTTGCTTTGGTTCATGTTGTTAACATCAAATTCAGATAGGATAGAGACCCACCAGGTTTACAAGGCCTGTGACCAAAAGCCTGTCTGTGACCAAAGGCTAGTTTTATTTCTAAATGATAGGGTAAGACTCAGGCTTTCATTTTCCTAGCAGGAAAACGTTGCAGAGATACAAATGAGATCAGCAGCACTGAACTGTTTGTTTTTGGGGGTCTAACTAGTCTAAGGAGCTTGGATTTCTGAGAGTCTCCCATGCCAGCTTTGAAGGCATCTTGCAAATCTGTTGGCCTTAACAGTTACAAAGGTAGTGTTTCAAGAGGTATCTAAAGTTTCAAAACTAAAATTATTATTCCAGTCATGTATACGAGTGAGCAAGCATTTAGGCACAGTCATCCCCCTGTAAAAAGAAAAACAAACAAAAAAACAAAAAAAAAACCCCACAAACAAACAAACAAACAAAAAACAAAACAAAAAAAACTAAAAAAAACCCACAACATAAAAAAACCACACCCACAAAAAAAAAACAACTCACTAAACAATGCCAAATTTCAATATGTTTCACAGACTATTATGCAAATTATAATAAAGTTCTTGTCAAAGAACTTCTGAAAGCTTGTAGTTTTATACAGAAATGTATGGTTCCAGCATTTCATTTTCAGAGAAGGTGACATGTAAATCCCTGATATAAATTAGGCTAACACTAAATGACAAGTCTCCACCTTCTTTGACAAGCAATGCATTCAATTAAATGCTGTCTACAAAATCAGCCATATAATTTATACCGAATGAATGGGAAAACCTAAGGCAGTCCACATAGTAAAAAATCTCCAGATACCCAAGTCAACATAAATGAGTTTATAAATACGGCTCATCTTGAAAACCATAAGAGAACACCTACAAATCAGAAGGGAAAAAATACATATCTGAGGTGTTATTCTAAAAACTTTGAAAAAATTCAGATTTGTTTGAATATTACACATATGATCTGTGAGAAGTAATAAAAAGAAAACATGGCATTTGTTAGGAAAAGTTCTATTTTCCAAAATATTGTCCAGGAAAAAAATCTGTACCTTATTTTTTATTTTATTTTATTTTATTTTATTTTATTTTATTTTATTTTATTTTATAGTATTGAAATTGAAACCACAACATGATGCAAGTCAGTCTCTCCTTTAAGCATCTTAGAATAATTCTGCTGAGTTTTTACTGCTTATTAAAAGGTTACAAGGAACAGCAGATGCTCATTAGACCATGAAATAACATGTCAGCTTCTTTTACAAAAATCTGTTTCTTAAATCTTTCCTTTTCTACATCATTATGCAAAATTTCACTTCAGTGACTTAAGCTAGTGTGAAGCCCTGAACAAGATCTTAATAAAGGTAATGAGTCTTTTTTTCTTTCAGTCTGGTTCTAATATTTTTTATTTGTGACATATGCTTAGCTAAATTAAAGTCTCACGGAAGTCAAATAGATATTTACTACTTGTCGTTGTTGCTGGAACGGACTTGATAAAGAACAGGCGAAGATCCTGAATAGATAAGAGTAAAAACTTTTATTATATCTCTCTTACTTTTCTTCACACAGCTACTTCTATATATTTCCTAAATGTACGTGCACTAATATTATTGGTGCTTATTACACACAACAATCACCTATTGGCCACAAACTGCAGTCTCTGTACAAACTCATCCAAGTTTGTTATCTGCTGCTTCTGCTGAGCTCTCTCAGTCTCTGCAAGCTGTTTATCTTTACGAGCACAGAGGAGTCTGGCCAAGGTCAAACTCTTTTTGCTCTGTCAAGAAATCCACAGACCTGTTTCCCACAACTACTGAAATATCAGGTTCACTCTTCCAATAACAAAAATTAAATTTTACATGAAAATGTAAGCATTTATGACTTTTATTCTGTTAACCGTATTTAAACGGCATTCATAATTTATTATTGCTGATATCCTCACATCAAATTAATCAGATGCTTAAGAACTGTAGAAATGAAACCTACGGGGCTCATCCAAACGTGATCAGCAGAACACATGGAACAAATATTGATATAGGCTGGTGTCACCTGATTATTTCTAAAGGTATATGTGCAAAGTAACTTTAATATTAATTTGTTAGTGTTGAAGCCTTGGGCAGGCAAGGGTAAAAGTCTTTTAACTGGGATTTTTTCACTCTTACATCATTCTGAGGGAAAGAGGTGCCTAGAAATCTTATGGACTCCCTTGCCAACTCAGAACACAGAGGCAGGGTTCAGACGTGTGGATTCGTTTCCAAATCACCACACTTCTGCTGGGCGAGTTTTACATGTCATGCAGACAAAGGGATGAAGTCTTCTGACTTGACCTCCATTGGAGTGGCGCTGCATCTCTTTTTAGTCACAACCCTGACTGCTCTCTCCCTTTCCCCATAAATGCTTTCCACTGCAACTCTGGAAATCCGCCTAAAACTCTCTATGATAAGCTTTTTCTTGGACTTTCTTCTAGCTGATGTCCTTTGTAAGACCAGAAATTAAGCTTTTCTAATGCTAGTGTCATTTGCAGTAAGAATATCAGTCTTTCTGGTATATGAAAATGGTCCCTCTTATTCTGAGCCCATTAGTTTTATTCTTTCACCTCATTAATTCACTACAGAAAAAAAAAAAAAACACAGCTAGAAAAATAAACTGGGCTCTAGATCCACATACACTGCCAAAACAGGATTCTTCTAAGCATCAGAGTCTTCACTGTAGGAGTATGATCCAAAATGTCTTTGGCCATCAGTCATGTAACACTCAGTAGGTCCTTCCTTCCCCACCCTCACTAAGACAAGAAGTGTCACAGTCCACCAAGGGTTAAAGGAAATGGCCCACACCAGTGTGGGGTAGGAACAGGAGTGAACACTTTATTAGGGTGCATGAGACTTTTATGGGGTTCGGTCGGAGGGTCGGAACTCGGGTGGAGTTGAGCGCGGATCACGACAAGGAAGGAAAAGGGATGGAGGGATTACAACTAATATGGGGAAACTGGGAATGGTTAGCCTTATATAGTGGTGCTGCATTGCACCACCGGCTAGCCAGTGGGGTTTCAGGGATACAGGAACCAATCAAGGGGAAGTAACCGGGTTCCTGATAACCAATCAGAACTGTTGGACATGCAAAGGTAATAAAATAGTAATAATTGCCTATCTAATACATATTTATCCTAACTACAATATCTTAACAGTAGAAAAACTTTGAAAAACGGTAGCTCCATGGTAAGGGGTAGATAGCTATTTTGCCAGTGTCTATTTGGTCTCAGACAGCTTCATCCATTCATTGAAATCATCTTCTTTCGATGTTGAATTCGAAGTCCTGGATCGGCAGTCTCCCACAGGTGCTTCCCCAACAAAGAAGGTATTAAGCATTTGTTTAATGGAATAGCTTGGTAATACAGGAGGAAATTCCTTAGCACAGGTCATCCTTTAAGAGCCTCTGTACCAGAGTTTTCAACACCAGCCTTGAATCAATGATTTAGAGCCATCCTCTGAAGGAAGATAAAGAAACTCCAACAGGAAGCAGAAGTCTCTTTAAAGGTTTTCAAATTTAAGAAATATGCCAACTATTATTTTTAAAAGCAGTCAAACAAGCAATTTATTTTTATTACTTTGGAAACATGCATTGTAGTATGCATGTGACATTATCAACATCAAGGTGCCACACAAAATAAAATTTTATGTTCTCATTGCTTAAATTGAAACATCTAAAGTTCTTTCACCAGTATGCAGGGAACCTAGGCATCCAGATTGAAGACATGGCTTCTAATCTCATGGTCAGGCCCCTAATTTGCTCTTATGTGCAGCTTTTATAATATTTTACCTTTCAGCCTCAGTTCTATCACCTTCTCCGGAGAAGAGGTAATTTGCTCTTTGCTTATACTCATTACAGGGGACAGAGGACTAGTGGGTACCAGGACAGAACAGCTGGGAGGAGGTTTGGCAAAAGGGAAGCCTGTGAAGGCCCTTTAACTGATGTCCTATCATTTAGAAATGAAACTAGCAGTGGTAAATGTGTATGCTTAAGTCCTTGAGACAGTTTTCAGATGAAATGATTTTATAGTCAAAGCTATTTTTGTCAAATGTTAATTTGTGTACCTGTTGAAATCTTTATAATTCCAGACATGTTCTTTTCAATAATTATTATAGAACTCTTGATTTTTTCAATTATAAAAATCACCTCCTGACATTACACTTGATTTGATTTTGATCTTTGAAATTGCATCTAAAACTACAGCCATAATCTTGTAAAAATGTTTTGAATCATTAGTAAAATACCTCAGTAAAACAATAAATAGTTTTTTCCTAACAACCTCCTAAATAAGAACCACGTATCAGTGAAATTCTGAAATCAAAGTGATTGTACTTTTTTGAAAAGAAAACATATTTCCTGTATAAATAAGCACTAAAATGAGAAAATTACTTTCATAGCATCACTACAAAAAAATTTCCAGGGCCCTTTTACCATAAATGCAGACATTTCATAATTTGCAAGCCAATTCTATCTTCTAAATTATAATTCAGACTGAGAACTTGTGATAAATAAGTGATTTAAAGTCACTACTGGAAAATTATAACTTATCTGAAAACAGAAAACCCGGGAATCTGGAATTTTTTTGAAAAGGTGTCATGGTAATTCTTCCTCATGGCCAAAGTGAGGCAGTGGATGCCAAGATAATCATCTCATTTTCAGCTATTTTGCAATTGCAAAACTCATGTAATTTCAGATTCTTGTACATGGCAAATGTAGGCAAAAAGTCAGAATCTACTCTGATTTTCATCATTGCATACATTTCGTTTCATAGATCATAGGTCTTAACAATAAATTAAATGTACCTAGGCCCATAAATCACAAAGATATAGATCATAATCAAGAGAGTGCATGCCATAATCCATGCTGTTCAGAAAAATTCTGCAAAACTACTTTTTCTTTTTTTTCTTTCTACTCCCTGCATTACCCCTGTGACATTTTCCTCTCTTTGAGCTTGTGCCATTCTTCTGAGAGCCACCATTTACCTGGAGCCACAGGGGCCCAATTTGACATTAGTCACTGGAAGTTTTGTCAAGAGTTTCAGTTTTGACAGGTCCATCTTCTTAGACTTCATCAAATATTCAGACAAATCTGAAGGATCTCAGATAAATCTTTGAATTTATGTATAATTTGCCATTCAGAGGCACTTGACCTTATGTCATTGCCCTTCACTTACTCATTACCATGCAGCTCTTAATTTTTTACCTCTTCTTTATATGAAATATTTTATCTCTGATCAAAGAGGCTAAAATTAATCAGGTTTTACATATAAACAGAACAGGACTGTAAGCACAGCCACCTGTAAGGTCCAACTAAGAAGGCATCAAAATGGCAACTGTCAGATAAAAGCCAATTACTTAACCCACTGTAAAATGATCATTAATACTCACCTGGCCCTGCCTTTATTAACATTGATGAAGTGTACACACTTATGAAATGAGTGTTTTGTACATTCAGGTTACTAAAGCATGTCTATGCATGAACTATTGCCTCAGTGCTAAAGCTGGATAAGTTACAAAATAAGGGGAAATGATAAGTAAATCCAGGAAAAATCTAAAGTATAGCAGGTTAAGCAAGAAGATGATTGCTAAGAAGTCAGCATTTTGATTGACCAGTTGCTCAGTTCTGCAGGGAATTAAAATACTACTAAACTCCCCCACTACATATTTGCTTACATTATTTCAATTAAGCACTTGACGTTTCATTAAAAGAAAAGGGAAAAGGAACAATCCTGTTCTGGGATAGAGGGATGGAGTATGGGGGTGGGTGTGGAAAATGCTTACAGTGCTGTTTATGCCACTCTTGTAATTTAATGTAAACAAACTTGGACAACTAGAGCAATAGAGTATAGAAACTCAAACACTTAGTTTTGTTTATGGCTTGCAAAAGGAACAAATAAATGAAATCACGCACAATGGAAAGTATACTTTGAAAAGTAAGGAGTTGCATTGCCCAGCGATATTACTTACCATACATTTACACCCTCTGGGGTTTCATACTCCTGAAGGATGGTATTCCCTGTAAAGACTAAAGCAAAAAAAGAGTCAATATTGGAGACTTTTTCATTATTAACTTTGCTGTCTGACCATCCAGGAGACATTCTGGGGGTCACACTTGTACGTGAGACTTTCCCTGCTGGGACAGAAGTCCCTTGGCAGGGGGTGGCTTCAGTGAGCCAATGGGTGCCCCATTTGACTGCCCCCCCTCCACACCTCTCTGGTGCAATCAGACAGGTTTCCCAAAAATGCACATAAGACACCATTCCTGCCTATGTGCGTAACAGAAGGCTCTCCTTTTGAAGACAGAGTAGGCCAAATTGACAGTTGATTGACAGCAATAGAAAAAAAATCATATTTTAAAAAAACTGTGATACTCTGGATCTATGTTTGAGACACAATATACGCAGGTGAGATTAACTTCACCTTGAACCAAGAGCTATCCATTAGACATAATCACTGGGCAGGGCCACTCTGAAAATGTCAGACCATACATTGAATATCTGCTGGCATTTTCAAGCACTATTGCACTTGTTGAGAGGCTGTTTTCAGTGAAAAATTACATCCTGGATTAGACTGAGAAAACAGATTGTTGAACTGCAGAGCAAAATCAGTGATCAGTTTAAAATCACACTCCATTAACTTAAAGAAATGTCTTAATAAATTGAATCTGAAGGACAAATCTGCTCCATACTGAGCACACCCTGAACTACCGTAATTTCTATAGGAAACTATTGTTACATTTACAGATAAATTAACTAAACCCTGCAGACGCTGTCAGCTGTAAGATAACAAAAACAAGAAAAGTGGCTGATCTGTGGCTCAGCTTTTGCCCAAAGCTTACCACCAGATGCCAGTCTTACACCAGAGAAGTTACAAGCAACTAATTTTTTTTTTTTTCAAACTGGTAGAGCTGAATGCAAGATAAGTCGAATTTTGAATAAAAATTATCAAAGTATTCTAAATTATTCATAGATAATTTTGAATGTGGGTTTGTTGTTTTTTTTTGGTTTTTTTTGGTTTTTTCTTTTCCTCTATTGCTATTGCTCTGAAGCAAACTTTTATCTAAAATACATTGCTTCTTTTAATGTGCACCACTGAATGGAACAAGGAATTTATGGTTTAAGGTCAAGGCAATAACTTAATCACTGGAAAATTCAGAGAGATTCCCAATACTCACAAAACAAGTGGATCAGGTTTGCAGATCTGCCTGGGCTTCATAAGGTAATGCTGAAAAGTCTCTGAGTGAGTAGTTCTTTATACAAATCAAAATTCTAAAGAGGAAGAGTTAAATGTGTCTTTCAAAAGGTTCAGTTTCCTATTTGAATTTGATCCCTATGGTTCATAATCCCTTAAAGTCCTATTCTTATGTGTAACTTTGACCCTGTTTGTTACACCACAAGAAACATTTGATTAATGGATATTCACACAAATATACAATCATTTTCATTTGCTTTGAAACAAATAGCTTCTTACTGTCTCCACACAAATGAAATGTCACATGAATTATTCTCTTTCAGTGCTGCAGAGGAAAGATTAAAAGGGTCTAGACAGTTGTTAACTAATGCTAAATCTGAAACAAGAGAAAATAAAGAGCCTGAAGTCTCTAATTTACATAATTGATTAAACTGCTAAAAAATAGGACATCAGATAAAACAAGTGCTATTCCACATCGGGCTAAGCCATTTA
>JAWWMO010000083.1:55587490-55598147 GCA_035047845.1 Dendrocincla fuliginosa
TTTTTTTTTTTTGTCTAGTAGAAATATTAAATATAAAACCCCTTAATTCTGTATATCAATTTTAAGTATGTAGCTGGGCAATTCCTGTGATTTGCCAAGGTTCAGATTATTAAAAACCCTGCACACTTATACTGTGTCTTCCTCTTCAAAATTCAAGCTGAAGTGAAATACCAGCAGCGAAACATTAACCTTTCAGAAGGCACTTTGGAATTACTCAGTTAGGGCCTGCTAGAGTATTTAATTCTGAAAATCATGATGCCTAAAACACATTGAGACATCATCTCTACTGAAAACATCCACCCCATAATACATAGCTGTGTTCAGTTTGGAGTGCTGCTCTATCAGTCACATTTACACCACAGATACACTTTAGTTGAAACTTTTCCTGTTGGACTCCTTGCCCTGACATTAAACAGAAAAGTTGTGTAACCAGCAGGTCAGGCACCTGCCACATCCAGTGACAATTTCTGGTCATATGAAATTTGGACCATGACACAAACAGGACATGAGGTTGAGTTCTCAAAAGTGCTTGTAAAGAACACATCCCATTAACTTCCAGTTGAAACTTTACTCTCAAGTACCTAGCTTACTATGGTAAAAGAGGATTTGATTTCTGAAATCACATGAGTATCTTTAAATATATTTATCCCACATCTTCGCTCTAAGCTGTTTGTCATCCTGTGAAAATACAGAAAATATTTGAAGAATAAGAATGAGTTAATTCTTGAATCTCAGCAACCAAAATAAAAGTATAATATACTGTATATCAAAAGAGAATGTAAAAAAAAAAATAAGTGCCTAAAAATTATAAAATAAACCTGAGTAGGCACAAATGACAAAATTAAAATTGCATTCTTGGCAGTGTATTTCAAGTAAAAATGGAATGTAAAGTAATATTACATATATATGCAATTAGTCAGACTCATTAAATATAATCAATTATTGCTTGAAAATTAGATTATTGTCACTTCCTAGGCCATGGATTATAACCAGCAAACTCCATGCATCATAATCCAAAAGTTTGGTGCTTTGCTTCAGTAGGGTACAAGTTCCTTGATCAAGTATTCATATGTGGCAGACTTTCAAAAGGCATTCCATCAACTAAAGTGGACCCATATGTATAAAGATATTCTCGATACCCGTGAAAACAAGAAGAATCTTTACAATGTTCAGTGGGATTGTAAATCTCACGAAGGAATTAAAAAAATATGTTTTAATTAACATATATTTAAGTTGAAATGCAGTTGAAACAAAGATAGGCAAGATACAGCTTCCAAAACATGTTTTAACTGTGTTAATATGTGAATTCTCAATGATAACTCATTAAAGGATTGCAAAAATTAAATAAACCCCACCATTACTTCAAGCAAACATTGAAGATTCAAACAATGGTGTATGGTTCATAACTATGAGTGCTAAATATTTACACTCTGGTGAGACTTACAGGTTGCTCAAACCCAGAGTAATTCAGAAAGAACACAATATTAACAAAGGACAGCACAGTGTAAGAAACTAAACAGGTTTGTTCATGCTGTGGTCCTACACCAGCTTAATCATGTTTTTAACACGACTGCTGGTGAAATGAACTAGGTGGTTGTGTCGTGGAAGGATATGGTCTGAAATCATTGAAGGGGTGCTGCATTCTAAACCTCAGGTAATTTTATTCCTTGTTTCAGAAGTGAATGATCACATTCCAATATTTGCCATATGGCCAATCTCTGTAAGAGTGTAAATATGAAACCTAGCTATATGTCATTTTAAGGGTGCAACTTTTGTTACTCAACATTAGGGTATCCTGAGGAAGAGTGTTCCAAAACCTTGCAGTCTGCTATAAACACATGCCCCTCTTTTGCTTGTCCTTCACTGGGTACAGAGAGAATCTCTGCAGAATGCCATCCTCAGAAACCCTCTGAGGGTTTTCCAAAGCTGTTTACGTCTTGCTCATACAGAACTTCATTGCTACATTATGGATAAAATTATTCCTTCTTAAAAAAACAACCAAGCAAACAAACAAACAAACAAAAACAAACTACAAAAAGGAGGGCTTTTGGAGTAATGCCTGAAGATAGATGTTGGTCATATCAGAAATGCCTCTGGAAGATCAGTGGGTAGAGAGGAGATGAAGCAAAACTGGAAATCTCTATTTCCAGTGTTTAAAAAAAAAACCAAATCCACAATGTTTCTAGACGTTCTCTTTCAGTGTAAATTACATGAAACACAAAAGTTATACCTGTGATTGCCAATACTTTTATCTAATAAGGTCTGTGTTTCACCCAAGAGGGAGTTCTTTCAAATATTATGCTGTTTCAGGCATTCTTAAAAGCCCATTCCTCTCTTTATTTTACTATGCTCAGCTAGTTCCTTTTTCACAAATTGCCTCTACCTCTGATGCAAAAAAAGTCACACCATTACTAAATTAGAGAACTAAGAAAAGAATTATGAGAACCTGTGAGATCTGCTGGGTAAGTAAACTACATTCAGCCAGAAAAGACAACCTTGTGAACAGCAAAGTTATTGTAAACTATATCACAAGACTCTTGGCAGATTTTTCTACCATAATAAAAGGCTTTGAAAAAGTCCAGAATTTCTGTGACAATTCACTTCTCTAGTCTGGTTTGGTCAGTATTGAATTTTTAAAGCAAACAAAAGAGTTTTAGATTTGAGTTTTTCAGGCACTTTTTTCGAGAAAATTTCCCTAGACTTTTGGACTTCAGAGTTTCTTCATATAAAAGTAATCCCTTACTGAGCTATTATGTCCACTGTTACTTCTGTTTGAATGAAGATGTAATTTAACCAAGGAATAAAAGCAATAATTATTCTCACTCTGGAGTTCATATTTACTCAGAATCAGTTAAGTGCAGTAATTCCTAACATATGCTTACTTTATCTTACATTTGCCAAGAGTTTTTTCTCATTTTTTCCCACTGCTTAGATTTTTGATGCATTTTGTAAATATCCCAAATTATGTTGAGGTCAAATTGCTTAAGAGGTAAAGTGGTTGCCCTTTACACTGATACCAAGAAAGTTTACACATTTGATTTATAATTTAATTTGACTTTTTCTCATTTCATAACAACTCCTAAAAATACTTGAAAACAAATCTCATGAGAATACAGGAGTAACACCTGCAGAGTAATTATGAGAAAGCTATCACGGAGAAGTGAATTTTAGAGTACATATGAAGTGAAATTTAGAGTGCATATTCCAAGCCCCAGAAGGCCCAAATGAAATACACAGCTGCCATTTAATTGAAAATCAGAGCCTTGAAATGTAACATATGGCTATGGCTTTCAATGAACTATTCTAGTAAATGTTTATACTTAACGATGGAGTTTGTGGAAAGAGCTGACTGCTGAAACAGAGGGCAGAGATAGAATTAGGAAAATAAAAAAAAAAGAAGGGCTATAACCCTTCCTCAAGTCTTCTAAAGTATTAGTATCTTTATAGAAACTGTACACAGTCACCCAAAATCACTAAGAAGGATAAACAGTGATCACATTTTAAGACATTTTGTGTGTCTTCTCTAAAATGAGATATGATTCCTTGAGTTCTCTAGATGTTTATACTGCCCCAATGTACAAGACAAATTGTCTATAGCCAACAACATTTCTATAAAAATCAATGGTGTGGATGCCAGAGGAAACAATCCTTTATCTTTTTCTACCCTAAAGAGGTGGAAACAAAATTGAAATCTTTTGTAAAAGAGAGATACCATTCTCTCTAGAGTAAAAATCTTTAAAAAACAATGACTGTAAACCAACCAACTGGCTTTTAATGCTATCTCATTTCCAATATTATAAACTTGTTCCATAATACAATTTTATACACATCACAGTTCTCTGAGAGGAAACAAGGTTTTTTTACATTAAATATCCATGATACAGAACTACAAATGGTAATATTTTAATGACTATTGATCTAATATTTCTTTCCTTTGGAATAACTTGAACTGAGCTGTCCATATTTTGGTTGGCTTAACCACGTGGTTATTTACTTTAAAGTTGGGGGGCTTCACTGTGTTTTCAGATGGCTAGTCAGTTTTCCAATGTACAAGATTTTTTAAAATATTTTTACTTTTTCTCGTCTTAAATAGTCATCCAATTCAAGTGTATTAAGAAAAATATTGATCATGACTTTTACATACACTTGAGAACCAGAAGGAAAAATACTAGGGGCAAGAAAACACTTGATTCCAGTTAATTTCCTAGTAATTGTACAAATACAAAATACTGATGTGAAACCCACTGAAAAGTGCATTACCCAGCATTCATAGTATCAAAAGTTGCATGAAGATGAGGACAGACATTGCCTAACTTTAACTAATTTCATTAATAGAGATTCTTTATTAGTTCAATAGATTGATCTGTTAATTCCTGTAGGATAGAGGAAAAGGAGCATTTGTGTATTTCCCATAGAAGTCCAAAAGACTACAGTTCCTTAAAAAAAGAATATATTTTATCAGCATAATAAAGTCAGGGCTAGGCAAAAAGCAGATTTTTTCTGCACTGTGCTGGAGGAGGGGAAAATGAAAGGCATCACAAGGAGATAATAAAGATGGATTATTTTGCCGATAACAGTCACAGACACTAGATGGGGATGGATGTCAAAACAAAAATATTGCTTCCAAAATACACTTTAGCTGCTAAGAATCTCGATTCTGTTATATGTAAAAAATGAACTGGGGTTGTTCTCTAAGTTTCCTGTGATTTCTACTTTCTTATTATATATATATCTAGAAATATTCTAAACTGGATTGGTTAAAAAGTATTATATTCCTCTTTTTTTTTTTTTTTCCAATGTCCAGCCTCTACTTCATTCACACACAAAGGAAGAGGCTAAATAAAACCCTTTCAGATTTCTACCGGTAATTCACTACCAAATATTAAAAAGAAGTCCTCCATTCAGCTTAGTCTGCTTTGCCTGGAACTGATGTTTGAGGCTTTTCCTGCTTAAAGACAATATTATCTCAAGGCACCTTTTACACTTGAAACTTAAGGAAGAAAACAGCTTTAAAGACAGCAAACTAGAGAGCTTTATTAATAGCTGTGTGAATCGAATGAGAGGCTTGTCACATAGAGCCAGGTATTTATTTATCTACTCTTTGAGAAGTTCAAAGGATGTTTAAAGATGAGCTTGGAAACATGGGAGCAGGACAGCTCCTTGTGGCAGGGTCTGCAGGTTTCTTTGGAGATGTTTTGCTTGACCACTCCAAATATTTTGTGTTCAGCCTCAAACAACCCAAAGCACAAGACCTCAGTGCATCCCATTGCCAACACACTTCCAGGTGCTTGGAGAATCACAGATGGAGCTACACAGGGAAACAGGAAAGAGAAGGTATCTCCCCTCTGGGAACACTCCAAGTGAAAAAATCAGAGGAAAAGCACAGTTGAAAGTTCCCTTTAGAAAAAAACCTGGGCTTTCCCTCATCTTATGCTAGATGTGTTAAATTTAAGCTAAATCCTATGCTTGAAGTTGAAAAAACAAACCTCAAATGATCTAAAACAAAGGTCTGGAAAAACAATGAGAAGTATATAATCTTACTTATTGAATTGCAAAACCCCCTTCCCCTCTGAAATCAAGTCTACATACACATAGACTACATAGACTAGATTGGTGCAACACCTTTAGAGCAGCAGATCTTGGGTTTCTCTACACATATAGTGGAGAAATAACATCAAGTGCTGCTGACTTGAAAAAGTTAGTGTGTAACTCATTTCTAGGATAATTTTAATGTAAAAGACTATATCCAGGCTGGTAGGATAGCTATGATAACATAAAACATCTGGAATTTAAAGACAGTTTCTTTTTTCCTTATGTTTATCAAGAGCATGGTACTGACTGACATCTGACATCCAACAGCCTGAAACAAAATCATAGAAGAGAACTGAGCTAATTATTTGGATAAATTAATTCCCCAGTCAGATGTTCAGTACAACAGTAACTGCAATATTACCTTTGACTCATGACACATCCCATATAGAAAACACTTTATATTTTATAAAGTTAGAGAAGAGAAGATTTGAGGTGGGTCAATAATTTCCGCAGTGCTTACTGTCATGTGTGCAGCAGGGATTTTTCAGGTGACTATCTGATATATAAATTTTTGGCCACAGAAGCAGCTTGTGCAGCCCCTTAATCCCCAAGCAGTCAACCATACCTCTCAGGTGTTTTAGAAAGGTGAGGCTACACAGAGAAATACATTTATATTAAAAATCACCTTGAGAAACACCCAGAGATGTTGCACTGCAGAAATTATCACTGTGTTCAAAAAAATCAACATTTATTAAAATCTGTGGGAAAAACTCAGGCTATGCTCTTTTAACAGACGTCAAATGTAAACAGAGAAGATCATTAAAATCGTTCTGGCATAACCTCTTGAACTGAAAAAAAAAAAAAGCATGAAATGTGTTTTGTTGCTAAGAAAAGAGAGAAGACAGAAAGATAAGCTGGCAGCTGCAGACACAACAAGGCAGTTTGCCACAGAAGTATGGCTTGATTTTTTTCACACAGAAACTTGAAACAGAATGTTGACAAATGATTTGTCATAAAGAGAGCTCATTTAAATCATATTATGGCAAACTAGAAAAATAAAAGAGAAAGAAATTTTACTCTGTGGTGTTCACTATGCCTCAAACAGCAGGACCTGACTTTTTTCCTATTTCACCTTGTTTGGTCCATTTTCAGTTTTACTCCAGCTTTCCAAGAACTGAGAAAGCTCAGGAAAAAGGTGAAATACCCATATATGTAATTTTGTGGGAAAACAATTATTTAAATTATTAAACTTATTAATTAAAATCTATCAAAATACAATATAAAAAAGATTCAGTAGAAAGTATGTCCTTGTCCTGTCTGTATTAGAAAATGTTTTAATATTTCTTTTTCCTAGTTCCATTCGCATTGTCATTCTTCATATTGTTGCAGTGTATTGTCTTCATTAATGATTTAAATACATATAATTTTTTTTTTCCCTGAAAAGATAATATTGGAGTGTTTCCTAAACCTGATTGTTTTTTATAATTGTCTTCTAAGGAAGTTGGTATTCTCCATCTGCTATTCCTAAAAATTGTTCTTTGACCCTTGGTGTGTGCACGCATCGATGGGGACATAATGTGATTGTCTCTTAAAAACCAGAGAGAAAGCCAGGACAGAGAGCTAATAATTCCTGTTTGAAACCTACTCGAGGTAAACAGCAAGAACAGTGAATTTCAGATTATTCAGCATGAAAAGAATAACTTTTGGAAAGTCTTCATGTATAGCTCAGTAGTTTTTCACAGCTTTAAACTTCAACAACAATATAATTATGGCCTCAAATTGAAAGGCATTATTTCTATCAAAGAAGAGGTACTGCTGTTCTCAGTGCTACTTGCTTCTCATTCTCACATGGAGGTAAGGGTAGCACCCAATTTTCTGATTAATTAATGCTCAATTTTGTTTTCATTTTTCAAAAGCTGTTGACACCAGCTGACATCGTTGTATCAGCTTGCCTGGGAGGTTTATGCCCACGGGTAACCTTTATTTACCGTGCGTTGATCAAGGAATTATTTTCACATTTTGAATCTTAAAGATTATTATTAAAAGAAAAAACTCCATCCTATACTGAAACAGTTTTCAAAGCAAGGAAAAGAGACAAACCTAGGCAAGCCAGACAACCTAAGGATCCCTTTCTCTGGTTTTAACAGTTCCTATTCTGGAGCCAAGAATATTTTCCTAACAAATATTTAATTAAAATCTGGAAAGTTGGTTCTAAAGTGTTTCATTTCCAGTTAAAAATATATTCCAGTATGAAAGCATCTCATTAGAGAATTCCCTATGTAGTTCTGTTCTCGATTATGTTCTCAAATATGCCCACAGATGCCATTGCATCACAGATTTCCTGTCCTGTATTAAAAACCCATGTTCCTTGGTCCTACCAGTTAATGCAAACGCAGTGTTGGCATCACTGGCAGCAGCAGCAGCTTCAGTAGCTGAACACTAATCAGTGAAAGATTTACATCTTGAGCTAATTTCTTTGCATCACTGCTATCTTTTTCACTTCTTATTTTCAGAACTTCATAGAATGTATGCTTTTGTTATACTACATTATGAAATTCCAAATGATTCTTTTACATTCAGACGATCTTTTCATTTTACATCCAGATGACCTGTGAGCTGTAAGGAAATTCAGTACCTATATATTATCTGATACTTCTACAACAGCAGCTGCACTGGCTGAGAGTATCGTACTACTGCCAAAAAATCAAGAAAGATTATTTAAAATGAGACAGCATGGACAGGTTTGCTCCTTTTGGTAGTCACAGCAGTGGGAGTTGAGAGTAATGGTAATGACACTGAGGCAGTTTATGTAAAACTGAAGAAGGCTCAGCTTCTTGATTTTCAGGTGTAAAAAACCCCCAAAATGATGAAGAAAAGATGTTTTGTCTATTTTCTCCTAGACACTGTACAATGCAGTAACCGATACAGGCTGATTTGCATCTGTAAAGGAGCTGGCTCAAATCACTCCGTGTGTTAAACACTTCAATTTTAAGCATTTTGCAGCTGCACTTTTGCTCAGAAAAATCAGACATAAGCTGTTTTTCAGCAGCTTTGGCTGCTGCCCTTTACCATTTCCTCTGCCACTCAAGGCCAACTGTTCACAGTTCAAGGGAAAAACATTCAAGATCTAAAATTAGTGCATTTTTCTAAAGACAGCAGAACCCTTTGAAATAATTTTCCCATAATAAAATGTGATTAAAAAATATTCCAATTGAATTGACTCTTCAGTATTCATAATATATCATCCTATATTTACTGCGTGCCTTTGCAGAGTTCTTCAGTGACTGGCCTCGTGTCTCAGCTATTTCTATGCCTCCTACCTGGGCTGGGAGATGACCATTGAATGTAGTTGGCTTCAAATCTCACTCTTAATGTAAATTAACTTCAGTGGAGTCACTCTGGTGAACCTCAGTTCTGTTTCTAGCCCAGGCTGACTACTACTGACAGCTATTTATTAAAAAGAAATCATGTGAACAGTCTTTACCTCCAACATCTCTTTTTTTTTTTTTTTTTTTAAAGATACTACACAGGACTTAAAAATTTATAGAATTGTGCTTGTGGGAATCTAGCCAGATGGACAGGGCATCCCAGACATCATGTCTTTTTATCTAACAAAGATTTTTCCTGCAGAACCTGCAGAGTCAGATGTTAAAAATCTTCAAATCATAACATATGAAGACTTCACTGACAAAAAATAATCTCCTCTGATGTACACTTGCATAATATTATTGTGGGACTGCAGATGTAGAGGTGAAGGGAGAGCATGAAGATTGCAAAGATTGCGAATTTTTGTGTGAAATTTTTTAAACTGGGTGGTCTCTACATCTCATTTGATATACTGGTATCACTTTTTTGTGTACTATCCTTGTAGCATTTGTATAGAAAGTGATAGGGTTGTTTTTCAGGTCACGTTTGCTATGTGATAGTTTAGTTTGCAAAAGTACATAAAATTCATGATTTTGAACTCCTTCACTTTTGGCATTAACAACAATTATATACTAGTATTAATTTAAACAGTATTCTCTTGACTTCTAAACCCATTTCACCACTTGAAAATATTCACCTGTAGATGAACAAATCCTGCTTTCTTGAGTATAAGCAAGCTCTATCTCTATCTTACAGGTCAATACACTGAGGGCTCAAAAATGCTGAAGATGTTCACAGGCAAGACAAGTTTTATTGCAAGAGTTGACTTCTGAAATCCACAGCATGACAAGCATCACTTGCAATTTCTCAGGTTTTCTCATGCTCTGGCACACTCCAGGCTGTAGAGCAGCTCAGCCCTGGAGTATCAGTGCTCCTCAGTGTGTCATGAAAACATGTCAGAGCAGCACTGGACATGCACACACGTATGTTGTGTGTGTACATATGATGCATGCATAACCTGTTATGTAAATAGGCACCACTTGGTAGGTTTTTGTAACACAATTACACCTGTTTTGAACATAACCATTTGCTTGTTTTCAAGGGGTGTGCATGATTTAATACTAAAGAGTTCAGCTCTGAAACCCATTTAGTATAAATCAGTATAAATTACTCCCAATGATGGCAATGGATTTGAGGTTCATATCCCACATCCCTTTCCAAGAGATAATCCTGTAGGATTATTGTCTGGTGCAGCTTCCAGTTGCTCTTTCACCCTTGTACCACAAGCAGCTGATCCCATTGCAGACCATGATGGGCCCTAAAGCAGGTGGAAGGCCCCAGAATATCACCCACAGGTCTGAAGAACAAGTCCAACATTAGAGGGGGTCTGAGGCAGGAGTGAAAACCAAGGGAGCTGTGGGTGCAACTGGGGGTTGCCCTTGCTTCAGGTCCCTCTTGCACAGGTACCCCATTCACAGGTGTGTGAATCCTTCTTAGCACGTAAATAAAGACTGCGTGGACCGAAAGACTAAAATACCACTTTAGTGCTTCAAATAGTCTCCTTACCTTGGAATTGAAATGGTTTAGTGAAGCTCTGGGGGAATCAACTGTATGTTGTTCCCTGGCATTCCTGCTCTGTAAATATATCTAAGACTTCAAAGTTTACTTCAGTTCCCTGGCACGGATGCAAGGATTTAAAAAAAAAAAAATGAGCAAAGCTCCAACCTTAGCAAGGTTACACTAAAGAAGATATGATGTG
>JAWWMO010000083.1:55598247-55620264 GCA_035047845.1 Dendrocincla fuliginosa
GGATGCAAGGATTTAAAAAAAAAAAAATGAGCAAAGCTCCAACCTTAGCAAGGTTACACTAAAGAAGATATGATGTGCCCACCCCTGGAACTTACCAATTCACAGAACATTCAAATCTGACTTGTTTATAGCTCTGGCACATACCCAAGGGCTTATTTTAAAAAATAATTTAAAAAAACCCACCAAAACAACTCCCCAAAAAAACTAAAACCAAAACCACCCCACCCAACCCCCTGATATTTTTCTCAGGTCTAATTCAAACCATTTCTATCAAAAAGCTCTAACATATGTAAACACACATGCACAAGCAATCGGAATGCCATTGCTTTGTGTGGAAGGTAAGGGATTGGGTTTGTATATGCCCTTGACAAACGAGAGGGAGTTATTCCTCTGCCTTTGGCTAGTTTCCCAAACACATCATGCAAAGTCCTAAGCCTTCCCACCAAGTTAAGAGCAAATTGTAAAGCTGATGAATACCATACACTGCTGTAACTTACACTGATTCATGTCTGCTTGTACTGTATGGGCAATTTTTCTGAGGAAGGGAGAGTCCGAGACTAGTTCACTCCCTCCTACGAAATGTTAACAATTTCTCAATTAAGGCATCCAAACATTTCACAGCTGCAGGTTACATTGTTGTCAGCTTATTTTGTAAGAGAATAGAATGACTAATTTGCTCTGGCTTTGGTTTTTTTGGGGATTTTTGTGACAAGCCTGCCAGGAGGTGCAGCACGCCATGATGTGCCCTGTTTCTTTTTTTCTTACTGTTAAAAAGTAATTTAAAAAAAAATAAAACATCACTTAGAGAATTGAAGATATGTGTAGATAAACATTCTGTTTATGTTATTATAAATATTTTTGCTCCCTATCTGATTTCGATGCATTACTGTTAGGCAGCAAGCTGCCATTAGAAAAGTAAGACTTTCAAATTCTACCTATAAAAGTATCCATAAAAATCCTAATACTGTTAATAAAAGAGTATTAAAAAGTCTTACTAATGATGACTTCCAATTTTGCAGGATTAATGAACAACAAAAAAAAGGCTATATTAACCTAAAACAATACAAAACCAAATCTTGTTCTATTTGGACATTACACATGCATTTATGTACCTGCCAGGAATCAGATCTACAGAGAGATTAAAAAATATAAAATCTTCAAAGAACACAAGTAGTAAAACACCTTCAACTCCTTAGGAATATATTGAAATTAAAATATTTTTGAGAAAGAAATATGAATAAGAGAAATGTGAATTGTTTTTTTAGTAGCAGGAGAAAGGGAAGCAAAAAGATCTTTTTCAGAGTATTATTTAGGTACAAATGTATAAATATAAATAGACTTGCCTTCTGTTACAGAATTATATGTGAATTTGTCAGATTATTTAACTCTTTAAAAAAGTGAAAAGATTTTTCAAAGACTTTTTCCCATCTAGGCTACAAGATTTTACTGTGCATATATATTAACTATTTCTGACATACGCATTGAGTAGATAACTACACATTTAGTAAGATAAATATTTGAAATACTGATCTTTGATGAGTCTGGTGTAAAAGAATGTGTTTATATGTCTTTTCTTGTCTGAAGAATATTCTTCCATGAAAGGGAAAAGTTGAGTTCTACCCTTGAACAGTCACGCTGCAGTCAGGATAAATATCTCTAAGCCCAGAAGAAACCAAGAAATAGTAATAAGTACATGATTGACTGATACTATAATGATAGCCATGAATAAATTCAAAGATGCTACACATGAGCATTCTTTATTTATTATCCTCAAATTTATTGCCTACATTAGAAAGTTAAGAAAATTAACCAAGGTGTGGATCAGTCTTGAAGGTTGGTAAAAAACCTAATTGAAAACACAGAGTGAAAGAATAGCACCTTACATTCAAAAGAGGCACAAAAAAAGTGAGTCAGTTTACTTAATTCTTTCATTTTTCTGGATATTCTTATTCTAATCATCAGTTAAAAAAAAAAGGATCCTGTTTCTGGAAGTTCCGATATAAGAAATCTATTCAACCTCCACTAAAATTATTTCCCAGGACTGTAGAGAAGTTTGTTTCTAGATTCAGACTGTACATTCAGGAACATCAGGCTTATTGTAGTGAATCTAATTTAATATGCTCAAAGTGTAGGTTTTTCTTCTTTAATCTTGTGTTGCAAATACTATGGAATCTCTTCATTGTAGAAATTCACCTTCTAGCTCCCCTTTCAGCTGAATCAGTATGAAGAGTGGTCTAAAGGTAACATCCATTGCTTCTGTAAAAGAGAGAAGATAGTATCATTTCACATTATTTTTAGTTAGAAAAAGTTGAATAGGATTTACCCATTTTTTACAAAACATTTATCTTTGGGAAAAGATCAAATCTGCTTTTTCCAATTCAAAATATCTAATGACATAGCGCTAGACCTTAACTGCAACATTTTAGTGCTGAGTCGTAGTTGAGATTATGAATTTTTAGTATAAATCCATACCAAATGTGGCTAGAAATCCTTCACTAAATTATTAAATCTGAAGAAAGCAACTTGTGTGATAATTTCATTATCAGTAATAAGGAAGTTGGAGTGAGGAGATAAATGAATTGAGTTATAGAATTATAAATTAATTTGTGTATATGAACAAGGCAAGTATTGTATTAATACATGCAAAATATTGCTTAATGCTCAGACAGATGTTATATGAAACTCAAAAGCAGGTAAATATTATCTACAGTCTTGTGTTTAAGCTGTGTATTAAATGTAAAATCGAGATGGGACTTTTCATTTTTTTTTCTTTAAACACATGTTTAGGAAATGCAGCTTTTTAGTCAAATGTCACTTAATATATATTAAAAAAAAAAAAGGATAAAAAAAAAAAACCACCAAAAAACCAAACCAGCACAAACCCCCCAAACTCCCTGCTGTGTATTTTTGATTCAGCTAATCCAAATGCTTATATTTCAAATGTAGATGTTATATTAAACAGTCATTGAAGAATATCTATCTTTCTTGCCAACAGCAAGAATATAAACATTGAGACACTAGATGTATGATTTTCTACTGTAATTTGACAGAATATAAAAGTCACACATGATGGCCCATTTCTTTTGAAACATGGAGAAAAACTAATAATACAGACTAAAAACCTCTAGGTTAACCTCTCAAACACTGAGATATACTCAAGTCCCAACAAAAGTAAAGATCCTAAAAAATAATTAGCAAGTTTCAACAAGCATATCATCTGGTGTTTCCACCTTGAAAAATGAGGCAGCCTTTTATTTTGCTTCTCCATATGATGCATGATATGACATGAGATCTCAGATAGCACACGCTTAGCCTGACCTGTGACTCTTACAACTTAGGTGTAGTTCCATAATTATGGATAAGGATAAAATTCATTACCACAGTACTATTATACTCTGAGATTTTCTAAATTCCTCTGAATGATCAAATGTTTTAAGCTATTAAAATACTGATTCTGCCTCAAATAAAATGCATTTAAACAACCAACACATAAGATAATCAGAAATAATATGTAATATTCAAATATATTATTAAAATTAATTGCACAATGGCTGCCAACACTGATGGACAGCAGCAATAACAGAACTCAGCAACCCAAATTCCTGTCTCTCAATCTAAGTATTAAAAGATACACTGTGTTTCAAATAGACCACATAAAGTGCAAGAGGAGAGGAGGATCTAAGGATGATAGTGTTAGTGTGTTTGTCCTACAAATTAGATGATACTTTAAATGGCATCTAATGCTAAGCTATTTTATTATTGTCAAAATAAAAGGAAAATTTTGTCTATACACAACACCCAAGGTATAATCATGTCCATGATTAATGCTTGCAGCAAATATACAATAAACTAGTTCTCAGCAATGCTGATGTAAATGATCTCTAGTTCACTATGCAGGACCTGTTCTTCTCCTTTACACAAAAAGACATAATGTGTAGGCAAATACTACTAACAAACAAGACTTTACTTTTCAAGTAAAATAATTATGAAAGAGGTTCCAGTTGTATCATCTGAATGACCTGAATATCTGTGCAGAAAGACATTCATGCTTAGGAAATACATGTTCAAAGTGCAAGAATTTAAAATGATGGGTTAGTTGCTGAGAAACTATAATACTGTAAACCCGATTCTACTCCAAAATATATGAATGGGAAGAAAATATTATTGATACCTCTTGAGAAATACCCATGATGTATCTTCACTGCTATAAAATTATGCAAGTTCCTACTACAAAACAATAAACAACATTGAAGAAACACCAAATTTACACATATTGACAGATAAGCATTTCTCTGATTTTTCTGCAGCCCAAACAATGATTTGAAATTCTGTGGATGCTCTAGAGGAAGATGTCTAATCTTTCACAATTCTAAAAAGAAGCCATTCTCTTTTCTGCTGGCTTCTGTGCCTCAAGAACAGAATATCTGAATATCACCTTCCCTCTTTTGTGGTGTAGAAGGAAATGGAAGGCCTAGTCCAAGAGGGATTGTCATGACAAGGGAAATACACCATACACCCATTCCTGTCTGAACCTATCCAAATTACCTTAGATTATGTGAAAAACTGTCCCATCCCAGAGTCTTTCTAGCCCTCCACCTGGTGTAACTTAATTCTACTAACATTCATCTATTTTAGTACTAGAAAGTATCTTCAGGGTGCAGGTTGATAGTTTTTTTTTTAAAGCCAAAGCACAACATTATAGAAGGTAGTGTATAAACTAAACAGTTCCTGAGCCTTTCATATTAAGGAATATGTATTTTCTCTCCCTTTCTTTCAGTGAGATTAACCCAGCCCAACTATAATATGGACTATGATTACAGAAAATGACAAATTTCAGAAAGGTTAATTCAGCTGTGTTACAATTTCCATACAATGGCCTGACATGACAAAATTTGACTTTGAATTTCCTTCTCCTGAGGCAGGCAATAGAGGATGACTTAGTACTTCAGGACTAAAGTTCCAAGTCTGGGGGATAGTCACCTGGAAACTACCTACTTTTTGGGGATGATGGTCCTGTTGTTTGAAGGTCACATTGCTGGTTATTAATTTGGAAAAGATCAAAGAAGCAAATGTATTGCTTTGTGACTGTAGCTGTGTGGATTCATGCATACATGTCTTTTGTAGGCATATCTAATAGATAAGTCTAAAATATTTTAACAGCACTATTGTGAATATTAAAATTAAAGCCAAGAATAAGATCACTTGCAAGTGCAAAAATCTCTCAAATTCAAAGAGTCCTTAGTGGTTTGGTAAATCATGTACAAAGCAAAACAGGTTTTACTTCTTTTTAATTTTCTCTTTAATGCTGCACAGCCATCTAATCAAAAGAGATTCCTTTATATCCATCAACAATCTGGATATCCCTGCATTGCATATGAGTAGTGAAACCTCCAGATGTCTGGAAATCATCACTGCCAAGATCTTACCCTGAGTTTTAATAAAAAAACCTCTGTAATTTGCTTTTTATTACAAGTTAGAAAAGCCTAGTGCTTTTCTTGTTTGAATTCAACACTTCATATTTTTAGTAATTTTGAAGCCTTATAAATGTACATTCTAAAATACAGAAGAACTCTTCAAATATTCTTTATACTGATTTGATCCAGAAACTTAATGTTATTTGGTAACAGTCCCAGCATTTTGATGGTGTCTGGACAATAATCTGGTTAAATCAGTCCCATTGTACCATATGCACTATATACCCTTTTCCACTTATATTCTGATGTAGCATCTCCTTTTATTTTTGAACTAAAAAAACCTTTTGTGTTTACAATATTTATATGCATTTGCATAAGTGGATCAGAAATAATGTTTATTACATCAGGTTGTTCCAATCCTGACAGTAATTATGTGCATATCTACACGGCTTGACATACAGAAATCAGAGCTTTTCTAAGTTCAACTCTTTGTGATGCAAAGCCAGCAGAAGTAAATCACCTTTCCCTTTATTTGTTTTCAAAAGTAAGACTTGGCACTTGAGTGAAATGAATATTTTTGTCTTTGAATAAAATATTTTTTTTTGTCTTTCGACAAAAAAAGACAACTGGAGTTTACAACTTGGAAGTTTTAATGTCTGTTGTCATCATGTGTTAGATGGTTTCTTGAGGCAACATTCATAACACCTAAGTCATTACTCCATCTATTTTCTTGCTAATTTTTGTGTTAAACAGTTTTTACCCCTCAGCTTAGCTGAGTGCCCAAGCCCCACTCTCAGTCACTATAAGGGATGGTACAAAAGCAGTATAGCATAACAGCAAACCTCTTCAAAATATCTCGCTCTGTTCTTATTCCTAGTCTTCCAAAGTAGCCCTCTTGTGGGTATCTGTTATTGCTTTTCCACCTGAAGAAAAAGCAAGACAATTCAAGTATTACAGGTGATAACTTGGACCACTTAAGTGGGACAGTAACCAGCACCTACATCAGGGCTCTGAGTGATCAGATGTAGCTCTAGTAAAGGTCAGGATGCTGTTGCTGCTCACAAGGCCCTGCTGCGTGAAGTTTTCTTTGCAAGAGGAAAGGAGGGAGACCAAGACTAAGGCTCTCCTGCTCCATGCTACAGACAGATCCTTTAATTTACACTTGTTTGTTTGGGTTTTTCTTCCAGATATTTAAAACTGGGGTATCCAGCTGGAGTGCCATACTTCTTTCCACTGCCCTTCTGCTCTTTGTGTCAATCTCTGGCAGAAAAATGAGGTCCAAAACCAGAGACCATAACACCTGAATTCACCAAAGCTGGAGTTTCCCTTTTCAAGCCACTTGCCAATGCTTAAACTCCAAAATTTTATCCTATGTAATTAATATTAATGGCAGTAAGAAGGGAGGTTTTCTTTTCCTAAATCTCCAAAGAGCACAACACAGCACAAATTCAGCACAAACTCTGTAGTTCATCTTGGACCTTGGTTGTAATGAACAGAACTTTAGGAGAGAAGAAGAAAGCAGGAATGCCATCACTTTATTTAGATCTCTTCTCTATCCCGGCCATCAAGAAGCTCAGTTCTTTATCGTCCATGACAATTTGATCCCTTCATTTTACTGAAGGCTCAAGGGCCTCTGAATGCATCAGCTGAACTGTATTTTGGACCCAAAGATCTTGCAAGAAATCTTGCATTTAATTTCTTCTCACAGTGCACTGACTTTGGCTGAATGCATTGGCAGTGCCATTTTCTTCCAGATGTACAAGCTTTAGACGTTCAGATACAATAACACTTTGACAGAATTTAGCAGATGCCATCAGTTCTTCAGGTTCACTTGCTTGTATTGGCACGTGTATTGGGTTTGCATAGCCAGGTTTTGATAGTGAGGAGGGGTGCTACCAGGAGTGGCTTCAGTTAGAAGCTGCCAGAAAATTCCCCCATGTCTGACACAGCCAACACCAGCCAGCTCCTGTAGGGACCTGCCACTGGCCAAGGCTGAGCCCATCAGGAATGACAGTAAGGCCACTGTGACTGCATATTTAAGGGAAATAAAAGTTATTGCACCAATATAATTGTGCTCAGTGAAGAGAGGAGTGAGAATATGTGAGAGGAACAACTCTGCAGATCCCAGGGTCAATGGAGAAGAAGGACAAGGAGGTGTTTCAAGACATCAAGATGAGATTTCCCTGCATCTGGTGGTGAATACCATGGTGAAGCAAACTGTCCCCCTACAGCCCATAGAGGTTCACAGGGATGCAGAAATCCACCTGCAGCCCATGGAGGAGACCCAAACTGAAGCACATGGTTGCCCATAAAAAGGCTGTGGACCTGTGGGAAACCCATGCTGGAATAGACCCTTGGCAGGGACCTATGGACACGTCTTGCTTTGTATAGCAACTGGAGCAGGTTTTCCTGATAGGACTTGTGACCCTGTGGGGGCCCCACACGGGAGCAGGCTGTTCCTGAGGAACTGCACCCCGTGGAAAAGGATGCACTCTGGAGCAGTTTGGGAAGAACTGCAGCCCTTGGGAAGGACTCATGTTTGAGAAGATGGTGGAAAACTATCTGCCATGGAAGGGACCCCATGTTGGACAGGGGAAGGACTCCTCTTCCTGGGCAGCAACCAAAGCAACCCCTGATGAGGTGACCATCACCCCCATTCCCTCCCTGCACTGCTGGGGGGAAGGTGGTAGAGTCTGGGAATGAAGAAGGAGTGGAGGGAAGGTGTTTTTTGAGATTTACTTCTCATTATCATGTTCTGATTTTGATTGGTAATAAATTCAATTCATTTCCCCAAGTCTGTTTTGCCCATGACAGTAAGCAGTAAGAGATCTTTCCCTACCCTTATCTCAGCTTATGAACTTTTCAATATATTTTCTCTTCCTGTCCACTTGCAGAGGGGAGTGATCGAGCAGCTTTGGTGGGTGCCTGGCATCCAGCCAGGGTCAACCCACCACAACATGACCTTAGAGCTCAAATATATTTTGCCTCTCTTTTCACACACTGCTCCTGAAGAAACTTTCCCTTTCTAATAATTCTGTTTCTCATTCTATTTCCTCTATCCTCTTCATGATGAAGAAACTGTATCTGTGGATAACCTTCTACATTCTCCTGCCTTTTCTAGCGTATTTACCTTACAGAAAATCCTTGAACTGCAGTGCTCATTTGCAAGATCCTTGAGGGAACATCTTGCAAAGAAGTAAATATGAACTTGTATTGTTGTGCTAATTACTGAGTTTAACGTGAGAACTGCAGTGAGTGGAAAGCCACTGTGTGGGTGAGCCTCATTAAGATACAGCATTCCTGATTAATTATTGAATTAAGTGAATTCAGATGGAAGGATAGATCACTTTCTTTGGCAGAATTAAGAACTCTTAGGAATAAGTAGATTAAATAGAAAAAAAAATATTAGTTTATTTAGCTTCTGTCCCTAACCCTTTCCTCGGTGTGTGTTTTTGGAAGGGCATTCAGGCAAACACTTGAAGATCAGGAAAATTTTGCAGAACACCAGTAATCAGTTCCACACTCCCAGTGCTACAGTTAGAGTCATGTCTCTCATATTAATACTATTATGCAGAACCAGTCGAAGAAAAAAAACACCCTGAGTGCAAATCAACACCAACTTTGGAAATAGCATTTACTATTGAAACTCAATTGTAAAAGTTTTTCCTCAAATAACTCTGAATCATGAACAAGCTCAGAAAGTGAGCTGATCACAGACTGTACAAAACAAAACAATAAAACCTTTCAATTTTATAAATTTCCCATGATGGATTTATTTCCTAGCTTTGTATAGTGACTCAGTCGCTTGCAGTCCAGTAGGTTGTCTATGTCTTATAACTGAAGATACAAATTAAGAAAGAAAACAACATAATCTCAGTTAGAAATGCTCTGGAGTAAGTGCAACAAATGAATAAGCAAAATGGTACACTGCTGGCCTGGCTTGCTGCAGTTTCACTGGTTTTTGCTTTTATGTCAACTGGATATAGTTACTTCAGACCTATAATATCAGTTATCTTCGTAACCAAAATTTAGATATAGCCACAGAGCTGAGTTTAGACACTATAATAATACAGAGATTTGACCAGTATAGACCATTTTATCCAACTCTAAAATTCAAAGTGCTTCTTCAGTACTTTAATTTTGATCAATTGTGAGCAAATGCAGGACATGTATTAAAGAGAATTTGGAAAGAGCATAAATGAGATGATCCAATTAACTAGATCAGCTTTTTCCATGAAACATAAAGATGTATCTTACCAACCAATTTCCAATACGGCTTTTGGAAGCCAAGGACTAAAATTTGGAAGGAATAAATATTTAGTGGAGAACAATTTAAATCTTAACATAGTAGCAGTCTAAAACAAAAGTTATACAAACCAACAATTCCAAAAGGAATCTTTCATTAAATCATATGTCTCAACTTTCCCAAAGCATCAGAAAACCACAGCCCAACACAGTTTCCTCTCCCTCTTTAAAAACAGACTGCATTAAGAAAGATGTGGGTTCTTATTCAATTCCCTCTTTCCTGAGTTATTCATTAACCATGTAGTATAGTCATCTAGAAACAAATTCTGTCTGACATCTTGGCAGATATGATAGAGCTGAGCAAACTCTCCCAAAGATTTTAACTCCTTCATAAATAAATAATATAGGCCACTCTAATTGTGTTTTCCTTTGTTCTTAAAATATTATCATGAATAGTTGTACAGGCAAGAAAAAACAAGCAAAGACATTTCTGTTCTGTTCAATTTATAGTCTAAGTCTTTAAATACTACTTGGATGAAGAAAATGTTACATTATTTTTGTGGTCTCACACAGAGTCCAGGAACCTCTTCAACCTCAAATTACAATCTGTATTACAGTCTTAAGAGATGTGTTAACTTTTGTGCTAGAACTTCTATACTTCTGTGATGTTTTACTCCAAAACAAAAGAAAAAAAATGTCAGTATTCTGACCAATGAAATTTCCATTTTTGCCAAAGGGAGTATGCACAAATGCTGTACGATCTCTCCATCCTGGAGAGAACAAAATCTTGCACTCACTCATTTCACTGATTCCACTATCAGCTGCTTAGTTCATGTTGCCATCACTTCTATGTTGAAATTCTGGGGATAGCACTGGCTGCAGGTACATCACCACCAAGAGAATGAATTAGTTACACAATCATCACAAGAAATAGTCTGGTTTGCAACACCAAGTCTCCAAACACCTGCAAAAGCTAAATATACATTTTCAACTCTTTGACAGAAAAGCCAAACACCTCAAACTGGTTGTCAGATTGATCACGAAGCCATAGAAATAGATGACCCTTAATGGTGCCATAAATCAGTCGTTTAGAGACATTGTGCTCTATGGAGACAACAGCAGCAGTCATGTCAAATATGTTTTGGAATTACTATTACTGGCAAGTCAAAACAGTACTGCCAAAAGTGTATGTGATAAGTTAAGGCACATTTAACTGAATCAAAATACATTTGAAAGACATCTAATTGCTAGTCTGAACCTATACAAACAACCACAATGGGAGAATACGGAGCCAAACCAAGTCTTTCCTACTATCAATTCAACTTGGATTCAGTTGCATATATCACCATACAACATAACATTTTTCTCAGATCCCCATACCAAATCATATCAAATGAAAAATGGAATGGCTAACCTCAAATGAGTAATTTTTTTGGGGGGAGGAGTTATAAAATATTATTGCATTTAATAGTATAGGTATTAATACTAATTCAAAAACTTAATAATTGCAAGTGACTGAGAATTTCATGTAGAAAAATATGACCTTTATGCAGAGGAACATTTTAACTTTAATTTACAGAATACAGTCCCTTTAGCTGAAGTCTGAATAATTTCACATGTGCACTTTTCAATGCAAGGAAGCTGATCCTTTGATTGTCAGGACAGTCATGCAGAAGAGAAGAAACTAGTTTAAAATTATTTTTCATTCTTACCTAAACTGTAGAAGGTATGCTACAGTTTCCACAACCCAAATGTATGTAATAATACTCTTTTCAATTGTGCCAAAGGTTTTGGAAGGTTTTGTTTTCATTCCACATTCCTGTTTAGTACCAGAACATATGCAACCATTCTGTAATTTTCCTTGTCTTTTTTACCGTTGTTTTAGGTGCCAGCACGTAAGAAAGTTGGCATATAGTCAAGACAGAGCATTCAATTTTTTTCTGTTTGTTTGTTTTACAGAAGAGCTGTGCAAATGGCAAGTTGTGCTGTTTAAATGAATTTCACGTAATATTTTCTCATAATTATATATTTTCACGTAATTTTATCATTGTTTATAAACAATGTTTGCCCCTGATGGATAAAATTTTCCCACCATTTTTAGTGTGTGATTAAATAGCAGTGTTCTCTACATGACAACATAAAAAAAGGTTCAGCTTTTGCACTTGGTCTGCATATATTACACAAAACTACACAACATGTACAAATTGTCAAAGTAACTGTACAAAGACCAAGTAAAACAGAGTTCTCATTTACCATTTTAAATCAAAAGTTCATTCCATGGGACAATTTTCTAAATGGCAAACTACTGTCAGAAACCTCACCTGCCTTACAAGATTTTGCAGAAATTTAGTAACAAGTGAAACAATAGAGAAAAAACATTGAGCAACCATAAAAAAAACCAGTCTTACTAAGACTTATATTTAGCTACTGACTTTTTGCAGTGATAGAGTCATCCCTGGGACTTGTGGCCCTGCAATCACAATGTATACTGTAAAAACAAACTACATGTAGTTTGCAATTAGGAAGAAGGGCTATCACTTTCATTACCTTCAAGGAAGTTCAAGTTTATTATACATGGGAATCTTTAGTTTAAAAATCAACCACAAAATACTTCATAAACATTGCATGCTTGAGACCCTAAATTAAACTTCTCAATGTTTTTGCTAGTTTTGATAAATCATTTTCTTGTGCCAGTGCTGCTTACAGTAGATCACCTATCCACTTCTCTTGGCATCTGAACAATGCAGCACACATACCATTTTATTAATCACAGTTTATTATTAAGAAAATATACTAATTTATACATATTTATTTCACATTTTTAAGGCACAGGAGGAATCTTAGAACAGAAGAATTGAGTTGAAAGGGACATACAAGGACCTCTGAGTCCAACTTCCTGACCACTTCAGGGCTGACCAAAAGTTAAATCATGGCTTAAGGGTGTTGCCCAAAAGTCTCCTAAACAATGACAGACATGGGTCATTGACCACCTCTACAGGAAGCCTTTTCTAGGGCTTGATCATCCTATTTGTAAAGAACAGGTTCCTCGTGTCAAGTCCCAGCCTCCCCTGATGGACACAGCTCTGAGCCATTCCCATGCATCCTGGCACTGGGTCCCAAGGAGAAGAGATCAGCACCTGCCTCTACAGGAAGCTGTAGGGAGTGGTGAGGTTGCCCCTCAGACAATTTTTCTCCACACCAAACAAGCCCAGTGTTCTCAGCTGTTCTTCACAGGACATGCCTTCCATCCTCTTCACCAGCTTTGTTATCCTTCTCTGGATGCATTCAAGGACTTTCACACCCCTTTTAAATGGGAGGGCTTAGAACTGCACACAGTACTCGAAGTGAGGCCACACCAATGCTAAATAGAGCAGGATAATCACATCTCTTTTCCTGGGGTGCTGGGCTGCCCTCTTGGCTACCAGGGCACACTGACCCCTGAGCCTTCTGTCTACCAGCACACCCAGACCCCTTTCTGCACAGCTGGTCTCCGGTCACTGCTCTTCCAGTTTAGATTTGTGACTGGTTTTAATCTGAACCAGGTACAAAATTCAGCATTTGTTCTTCTTTAGTTTTATGCTGTTGATGATTGCTCAGTGCTTCAACCTACAGAGATCCCTCTGCCAGGCCTCTTGTCTCTCAAGAGTCAGCAGCACCTCACAGTTTGGCATCATCAGCAAACATGGTAATTGTACATTTAGCTCCTGCAGCCAGATCATTGATAAATATTTTGAATTGAAGTGGCCCTAGAACTGAGCCTTGAGGAATGCCATTAGTGACTGGTCACTAGTCAGATGTAGCACCATTCGCTACAGCCCTTCTTCACAGAGTCACAGAAATATTTTGGTTGGAAAAGACCTCTGAGATCAAGACAAAATTTGACTGATTACCATCTTGTCAATTAGACCATCGCACTAAGTGTCATGTCCAGTTGTTTCTCGAATATCTGCAGGAATGGTGACTCCACCATCTCCCTGGGCAGCCCATCCCAATGTTTAACAAACCTGTCCATGAAAAAGTTCTTTCTTATAGCCCAAAACACCCTTCACCCACTCATCTCACAGCTGGACTACTTGTCCGAAAAGGTGCTGAGGAACAGTACTAAACCCAGATCCTTATTAAAGTCAAGAAAAACTACATCCAGCATCCACTACAGCAGTGACAATATTGTAGAAGGATCAAATCAGTTAAACAGGACTTTCCCTTTGTGAACTCACATTGACTCTGCATGATGATTGCAACTGTTCTTTAAAAGTCCTTCAATAGCACTCACCATGATCTTCTCCCTCATTCTTCGAGGTCCTGAATCAGTTTTGCACAGAGTTGGACACCAGTTTTACATCTTCACAGTAAAGGAGCTGTTACAATGAATTAGGTGAGGTCTAATGATTCTAACAGATGTCACAGATCACTGCACTGGGCTTTCTGTTCAGTGGATTGTTCACCATAATTTGAAATTATTGACCTGAAATCAAAAGCTCTGCAGTAAGTCTTGATATTTCAGAAAAGTGTATATTGATGAAAGCATGGATATATAAAGAAAACTTTTTTTGTGCAACAATGAAACAGTAGTTTTATTAAGTAATTGATTTTAGATAATATGAGCAAAGCTGCAGTCTGTGTTTTCAGTTAGTCTCTGTTTATTTGACTAATTGAAATAAACAGAGGTATCCATGTAAATCTAGAAAGAAGAAATTTTTCACCAGGGCAAGCAAAGAAATCACCTTATATACCAAACCTTTAAACTCTACTCTTCACTTGTACTAAGGCATAAATCCTGCTAAGGCAGTAAAATCAGGTATTCAGAGAACAAACAATTTCGCACCTTATTCTCACAGAAATTCTGCATTTGTTTCTGGTTAGTCAGTGTGATTCTGTATGACAGTGATATTTGTTTTATCTGATTTATCTAAAGTTTTTTGTGCTATTATTGAACAAATTTTGGTAGGTCACAGCGTGGTTAATTTCTATCAAGTGCATCTCTCTGAAGTTTGCACCCACCCCTTTCAATAACTCCAGTATAAAATCCAACAAAAAAAAAAGATCAATTCAATTCTACAGATGAAGAATTGTCATGAAAAGGATATTACAGAGATGTATTCAAGACAAATGTAAAGGTGAATAAAGAGAACTTGCATGCATTAAAATTTAAGGATTGCAGACTTTGATTTTCAATACAATTGCTATTGATATCTATCCTAATAGAACATTTTTTAAATTTCCAAGTATTCTGTAAGCGATGTTAGAAAGTCAGTGGTTTTCTCTTCACTTAAGAACATCCAAAATCTAGTTTAAACTAGATAAACACAGTTAAGCCTAGATAAAACCAATGATAATACCGAGAAATTGACTGTTAAAAATTATAGTGTTGAAATTTTAGCAACTACTGGCAGGAAAAGCCTGGTCAGAGATGCAATCCTCTGTTCCCTGTAACCTGAAGAATAGAAAAAAAGGACACACTGGCTCACGTCAGTAGAAACTGTGAGTACCTTGATATCCTGTCTCTGGGAGTGTCCTGTAGTAGGAGCATGAAAAAACAATACAAGAGCTGGGCAGACACAATTTTTCCCTTCCAATACACTTGTCTACCAAACTGCAGCTCAGGGAGTGTCAAAGGCAGATATCGGGGCACCAAGAATCCCCTTATTAATTTCAGGCACGTACATAGGATTACTTTCTAGTCAGTGGAGTCCCCAAGGCCACACAGTTCACTCATTTCTGATGTCTATCTTTGACTTAAAACGAGATATAATTAATTCTTCATATTTAAATGTATTTAATATTTTTTAATATAATTGAATTTTCAAGTGTAATTTTGCCTACTTCCTGTGGGCAAAGTTGCTGTACCTTTGCTTTTTAAGTTCAATATCTGGATAATACATTTCGTACCCCCAGGTTTTGTGCTGTGAGATGAAGTCATTCCTTGTGGATCTTATCTGCATTATAATTTATTTTACAGAATTCAATTTCTACTCTGTTTTTTTCATTTCCAGATAAAATAATCCTAAGGCATACAATTCCCTTTCCAAAATGGGCTAAACTCCCTGGCTCTAAAGTACTAAAAATATAGGCACATTATAATATTTTTGGAGTGACATAATGATTTTTGTTGTTGTTTAATACTAAATATTGAAAACTCTCAAGAAAGCACTTTTTTGACCTCCACTGATTATTAAGCTCATATATATTCAGTACTACAGAAAAATTTTATTGTATGAAATATGTTTTTCATATTGCAATTCCAAATATGAAGTTCTCAAACTGTGGGGTTACTACTGGTGAGCATCAGATATTTTTATTTATATATTTCATTATATAAACTCATTATTTACCAACCAGTATCTTTAATTCTCTTTTAGTCCACTTTTCCAACAAACTAACAAGATAGCATGATCTTCAGATTTGATGTTAATTTTGCACTCTTGTAAACCTTTAGTGTCTGAATAGTTTGATAGCATGCAAAATCATTATCTTATACATTCATTTGGGCAGAGAGAAACTGTTAGACAGTTCCTGCTCGTCTATATTTTCATATTTAATGAAAGATAATGGCTCCATTTTTCATTTGTTTTTTTTTTTTTTCTGTTATTAATGTGATTTGAAACTGAATAATGAAAGAACAAATAACATTTTAACAGTAATGCAGTTTCTAAGCTAAGTGAAACTGTTGCTTCAAGTGCTCCTCATTAATTCTCAGGATGGCTATTGTTGAACAAAAAAAAAGCAGAAACCATCTCTGAAGGCTTCTTAGAGATGTTTTGCCAATTAGATCTTTATAAAGTTGTGTCAGCTGAGGAGATCCTGGTGCAAAACGTGAACCTTGCTCATCCAGAGTCACCTACCAGGTCTTTCAAGGACAATTCTCTTTTCCATTATTTAGGAATGTCCTGGGGGCTAACACTTCCAGCTGACTAGATACCTCTGCAAATCTGAAGCCAGATAAAAGAAAACACTAGATCATGGGATTTTGTTGACATTCAGAATGTCTGAATGTGGTCACTCCAAGGCCTACTGAAATGTTTCTGACTGGAAAACCACAACTACACCTGATCCAACCTCAAAGATTGCCATCCTAGAAACTCTTAAATACAGGACTTCCTGGATCATCAAAAAAGTATTATTTCAAGATGGAAAACAAATGGTTGATTCTGGCAGTGACAAATCCACTGACATATAAACCAGGAAAACAGTTGACTAAAGGAGTGCCTTGAGAAGAAATTCTACTTCTTTTAATGTTATACAACTGCAGTATTATGGCTTTTGGTCTGGATTAGAATGCTGTAGGGGAAGAGTAATTTTTTTGTTGTTGTTTTGAGCAGCAATGTTTAATGTGGTCAGATTTCAACAGAATAAATTAGTCAATTAGGTGTTAAAAAAAAAGTCTTATGTTTCCACATCTTTATGACTAGATGATATCTGCATCATTTTGTTCTATAGTCCTGTGAATGTTCACAGGTCACATAATGTCCCAATATTATCTCTGTATTCAGCCCTATCAATTAATGAACTCCTAAAACTTGGCCACGGAAAGCATCCAGTGTTGATTCAAAGATGTCAAGGAAAACACCAAAAAATATGCAAGAAAAATTCTTACCAGTTAAAATGGTAAGACAGACAGAAGTTCTAGGTTCTGAGTTACTTACGCATTATATGTAACACATTTCATTAGATTGAGCTGTGTATTTCAAACAGTTTTGAAACATCACAGAATCTTGCACTTATTATATTTTACAGTTGCTACTGGTGACAAATGGTCAGACTCATTCTGTTAATCTAAAGAAGGCTTTGCACTGTATACATAAACACACAGAAGCACTACTAGTCAACATCACACCCTACATAAAGTTGCATGCATGTTTATGCTGATTTTTATGGTAAATAGTTTGAATAAAGCACTCATATTACCTAGTGGAATTCTTTTATATATTTCATTTTCACTTTGCCTGACTTTCTAGTGAATTAGCAGCTCAGAAAATGAGGTAATACATTAGCTGAGGTAATATAATTACTCCTCTGTTGCCTTCTTCCTCTTACCTACCATGTGCCTCTTTCTCCTTGACATCCATCTTGTAACAATTTATTAATGATTTTTTTTTTTCTTTTACACAAAGGTTTTCCGGATTTTTTTTCAGTCTGTCACAGTCAATCACTGTCATCCTCCTTATTAAGGCCCCTTGAAGTTCCTTTTTATTTTTAATAGCTTTGTAGCTTAAGACTCTTGTTCTTCAAACTGTTCACCTAAGGTAAGCATATACCTTTAGTATAGCTATCATTTTCATTAAGATATATGGACATCATCTTTTCATTTACACCTTTTTATGCTCCCACTGCTCAGTCATTTTGACACTTTCTTTATTGTTCTGTTCTAGATCTATGCACCTATAGATGCAGAATAATTTCAAAAAAATTACAGCAGTAATTCAGTACCTATAGAGGTCCGACTGCCATAATAAAGATTTCCTGAATACTCTCAAAGAATGAAAAAAGACACTTTAGGCCACAGAAATCAATTAGGGTCAGAATCAATAACTTTGGGAAGTTTGAGCTGAGGCATTTAAGACCATATTTAAAATTACACATTTCCATAATTTAAAGTTCTCTTAGAACAAGACTACTGCCTTTCAGCATAGAACATATATATTTAATCTTAGATCTGTTTACTAAGTTAAAACCCCCCAATCTTCTCTTATGTTTGCAGCCAAGCCCTTTGTAAACAAGTTCCAGCACTGAACACAAGAAGAGTTCAGGGTATTTCCTAAACTGTATACATATGTCTGTGTCTACAATTAATCTATCAAGTGACTTCCAGTATTAAAAAATTACTATTTACTAAATAACAAACAAAACTATTGTCCAATAAGGATCAATAACACTTTGGCATCAATTTAAAGGAAATTTTCTTACAGATATTAAAGTTTAAAAGTTCAGCTATTGGTAAAGCTTCAGCACCTGAAGTCTAGAAAAAAACTATACACATTTTTTATTGTTTTCAGAATATTCACTGAAACAATCACTCATGTTTAAGTTGTCTGCAGCTACTCATCTGAGAGCAGGGAGGTGTGTGGACAATTTCACAAGTCAGTAGGTACTCACTGAGTGGTTATACTTCCTTTTTAATCCCTAGGTCAAGCAGAACTGGAAAAAGCTAAAATTCTCCTTGTGTACACTGCCTCTTTATAGATGACATTTTTTCTTGTTTAGCATATCTCCCTATCTCTATGTGGCTTTATATCAAGACTATTATCATTCACACATCATTCAAAGGTTTTTGATTTCTTGCCTCTAGGGCCCCTCCTAGGAAATGGAGACTCTCACTGTTCTATTCTCAGTCCATAATTGTCGACGTTTAGTTTGTAACCATTTTTCGCATGCCCATTATCAATGTTTACTTTGTAACCATTTTTCTCATGGCCACTATCAATGTTTACTTTGTAACCATTTTTCCTCACTCCAACTCTCTTGCTTGAATTTTTCCTTTCCTGTTGGTTACTTCCCAGATACATTACAGCGAAGAATCACATCCCTTCTCCCTGTATTTGCCAGTCTGAACAACCAAAGTTCCTTTAGTTTCCCCATCTCTTCTTTTACCTGGTCATTCCAAAAGCCCATCTCTGTCCATCCCCATTTCGTTTCTCTCTTGTTTGAGTCCCACAAAATCCACATGACTATAGAGACTCAAAAGTCACAGATATTCCATGAATAGCCAACCTGAATATGTTGCATTAATGTGCACATAGAAAGATGCATCAGGTGAAGGAAATAGAATTGATCGTTTCATTTCAAAAGAAATGCATCATCTCCACAGATGTTGAAGAGAGAGAAAGGAAAACAGAATATCTCTTCATGTTTCCAGAGCTGAGGCTAATGTCAAAATTCCAAGTAACTTGTCTAGCTAAGATATTGCTGAGATGAAGCCTCAGTTCAGTGTGAAACTGCACAGAGCTGGGGACTGTCCAGGGTATTCACATCCTAGTTTTGTGTTCTCTGAAGGGCTCCTACCAATATATATCAGCTTGCAGTCAGGACTGCTTTTTATTGCAATTCAAATAGCAGGACTTTTGTTTGAATAATGCAGTGAAATTAAAGCATACTCTCAGGGCTCCCTCCTTAAGCTATGCATCAGACTGATGCAGTAGGTATGACAGTTGTGTTATCCTACCTACTTGCATTCAAAACTCCACAAAGGTCAACAGAAGACTAAGAGTGTCTTCAACAAGCTGGAATTAATTCTTATGTAGAAACATTTTTCATTGCACTTCCTGGCTGGAGTGATTACATCAGTGATGCCAAATATTCTGTCTTCTGCCCCAGATTCTATGTAGGTTAGCTTTAATTCCTCAAATTTGTCCCAGCAGGAAGTGGCCATACCATTGTGGAATCCCATAGGGCCAGGGTACCTTACTATAAATTTTACAGGTGATCCAGTGGCAAACATCCCTTCCTCCTTCCCTCAACTCTCACCATGCTTGAAGGCTTTCAAGAGAGGCAAAGCCACAGATGACCCCATGTAGTGGTGGCAGCAATCCTCCTTTGACTGGGAAGCTGGACTAGATGACCTCCAGAACTCTTTCAACAAGAATTTCTATCTGTAAATGAACTGTTTTCCTCCCTGCACAATACAGACCTGCTGTTTCTCTCTATTATAAAATCAGTACTAATTAAAGAGAAAAATAACGAAGCCACAGCCCTGCAACCCTTTTTCAGTTGTTTTGTTGTTGTTGTTTGTTTGTTTGTTTATTTGTTTCCCCCAATATATTCAAGCCCATGTCCAATATGGGTACAATGCCAAACAGAGAAGTAACGGAAGAGCATCATACAAGGTGCAACTCCCAGCCTGGTCTGGACTTTACTTTGCAGTTTTCTGGAAGCATAATGTTGATCTGATGCAAGCCAAAAGCATATTAGAGCCATTATTATAATTTAATAGTGGACAGTGGGCCTGGACCAGTCTCTGCTTAGTATAAATTTAGCCATTGAGTCTAGTTCCTTCAGTAAGTCTGTTTGTGCTGAGCTTCAAATACACTCTCATCCTCACCTAGGGGCAGGAGTTTACACTGAATATAAACATGAGTGTAATATGTTTCAGTTGTCTTCTATTGAGCTTCCCTGGCAAAGTTTGTTTTCCAACCAAGACAGAGCTATTGCTGTACCTCCAGCACAATTATTCACAATATTTACATGTTCTTTCCCTGTCTCAGTGTGTTGCTTCCTGTGACATTTTCCATAACATCTTCAGCTTGTCCTCAGCCTTGTGGGAAACAGAAGCAAATCATCTCTCTGAACTCAGACCACACAAACAGAAAGCTGAAAGCATTACAGTGAAACAGATCTCTGAGCAAAGGCTATACAACATAAACATACTGCCATTCCATTCCAGGCAGAAAAAAAAAAAAATCTTCTCCCCTCACTCTTTTTCTTTTGGCCTCCCATCCTCTTGGGGGGGGGGGGGGGGGGAACCAAACAAACAAAACCAAAACAAGTGACACTGTCATTTCTGGGAAAATAAAAAGAGAAAGAAGAAATTTGGGTTCAAGACATAAGAATATGATCTCACCCAAAGATCTGCACATCTGGGAAATACAAATTACATTAGTGAACATAATGGAAATGCACATAATATAAATGTTACTAGTTAGAGACATACAAACTGTAACACTTGAGTCCTCATAGCTGAGTGCCAGCTGCTGTCAATTATCAAAGCTCCACCAGTCCCAGTGGAGATCTGCCCACTTGCAGAAGCTGAGACACCAGACCTGAACTTCCACACTACACAGCTACAACATTGGATACAGTGTTAGAGAAACTGGCACATGCTCCTGACCATGGCTTGCAAGTGGTGCACTTTTGGCTCATTTTGTGCAATAGAAAAATGCATTCTGCCACTGGTACTGACCTGTTTTCATGCATTAGCCATTTTTTGTGGGTTATGTAAGTAATTATTACTGAGCAATAATATGCAGAAAGATGAACCTAGAGAAGTCAAGACTCAGGGCCATTGCCTGTCAGGGCTATGAACCAGCTGCTCTGCAGGCTTATCAGCATGAGTCTAAATGTTCAGCTCTAAGAAGGGCAAGTCTGCAAGTGTTCTGTACTGTCATTGCCAACTCCATCTGACTGATGAGAACTGGGTAACATGATCTCAAGAATGACTAAAAATATCCAACAGTTCCCCATTTACCTTCAGTCAGAGAGAAGATTGCTAATTTCACATATATCCTCCTCATAAAAATTCTGAGTTGGAAGGAAAATACATTTTGAAGTAAAATTCAGAGGAGGCACCTCAGGAGATATTTAAACATCTTCTTTGTGAACTTTAAATAAATATATAAATCATGTAATAAAAAAATATATCTGGCTA
>JAWWMO010000083.1:55630342-55658499 GCA_035047845.1 Dendrocincla fuliginosa
TCTCTAGCTTGCTCAGAACCTAAAATACAGATATTTTTTCTCTTTTCCTAAGTGCTTTATTTTTTAAACCCTTTTCTAAGAGTTCAGTAAAAGGTGGTTGGGACAATTAAAAATATTCAGTTTTAAAATACACTGGAACCCTAATGCTGACTATGGTATAACTGTAGATAGTTCAGTGAAACAGTTACCATGCCACAGAAGAGCTCTTAGAATGTAAAGGAAGACTGGAAGAGAAAAAATATATGCTTTCAAAAATTCCAAACCTTAGGAGCAATAATGATAATAGCTTTACAAAGAAAAAAGTTTTCATCTCTGTAGTTTCCTCTCTCAGTAGTCTATAAATTTTATATAACATTTTAACTCTCCCATAAATACAACATTATTAGCATTGCTATTTTAATTTTGCACGTGCAATAATGTCCTAGTTTTGAGTCTACCCAGCTGTCTAAAGCATGCTGTGTAACTGGGAACTTTCCCCTATTTAGTCACTCAAAGATTATTCAAAAGAATCACAGAACTTCTGCCAAGAGAACTATATTTACAAGGGAGCAGCAAAGTGAGAGTGGTGACAATGCTTTGATCTTTAATTAAAAGGTCAGTAAGACTGCATCTTCAAGACCGTCTTGTCCTGTCTAATGAAAACGTCCTCCTTCTGGCTTGATACATACTTCGATAACCAAGGGTGTGCCTTAGAAAGGGAATATACAAGAGAGACAAAACATTCAATGAAAGATAACAAAACTGTAATTAAACAGTAATTAGATGCAAACAAATCTTTTAAATTCTAATGGCAAATTTATTTCCAAAACCATAAAATTTGCTGACATTAATAGTATAATTAAGAATGAAGACACTAAAACACCACTACAGTTTAAAAACTATTTAGAACATGTATATGTTGATTTGATTCTCTTTTGTATGAAAGACAAATTCTAAAGTCTCAGTTTCAGTAAAGGCTGTTTCATGTTTCAATGATCACATGCAAAAGATGCTGAACTTGAGGGACTGAGACTTGAACAACTGTTCACTTGCAGTTTGGCTCTCCTGGAAACAGCTTTATCTCTGTGATGGATAAGTGGCATTTCACTATGTCAAAACTGCGGGTTTTTGGGGAGTCCCTACAAGGCTCATAAGAAGGAAAGATTTTCCACATGTAGACCCTTGGAAAAAGCCTTTCAGTGTATTGGTAGAAGATAATTAAGAAAAGTGATCTTACTCTCTACAGACATCTTTTTTTTGTTATACAGGATTTTTTTTACTAATTATTTATTTGCTTTATCATTATTATTTATTTGCTGGTCATTTTTATACTTTTTTTTTTCATTTGATATACAGGGATTTACAGGGTCTTCTAAGTCACTGTATCAAAATCTTACACTACTACTTTAAAAGTTTTTTTGTTTAGTTTTAATTAACCATAATAGCAGCACTAGCTTTTCCACTGGGGCGTTTTGCAGATTCAAAATCATTTTTCCTTGGACAAGAATATTCAGAAACTAATTGTTTGATAAATCAGATATTTGGCAAATGCAAGAGTGTTTTAAAATTAAGAAAGTGCAATCTTTTCAAGAGACATAAATTGCTTAAGCACTGAGTAGATGCATCTGCTGTTATCTAACCAGAAACCAACAGAAAAACTCTAACACAAGGGTTGTGGACCTCTTGAACAGAGAGGAACCAGCTGGTGTTGTGAATGAAGAAACTTCAGCCACTGAAATTGTGAGAACAGATTTGTTTGCTTCAAGTATGGTGTTTACCTTAAAACTCAGAACTGTCCTTTTGAGGGTACTGGAGAAGAGGGCTGTGACATTAAACTGTGTAGCCTGACACACACTGAAGTGTCTCAGTTATTAGCTGAGACAACCTGAATGAAGAGCTTCATTTATCTGAAGCAAGTCCATCTTTCATCCTCACCATTTAGACAACCAATTTTGATCCGTTTGTGGTCTGTTTAGTACAACACCTCCTTAAATGGCAAAGGTTAGGAGGGCAGAAACTTCACAAAACACTCATTTCCAATTGAATTACTGGTCAGGGAATAGAAGGATTGCTAGAATGTCAGATAATGGCTACTGTTAGTGACTCTTAGACTACAAAATTATTTTCTTGCAGAACTGAATAAAAACGCAGACTTGTTTGTGATAATTTAACCATATAACAAGCAATTTTAATGCAGTTTTAATGAAGACATGGTATGTCTAGCTAACAAATCTTCAGCTGAAGTCATTACATACATGGAAGTAAAAAAGTTCTTCCATTTTGGTTCTGGACATTTTCTCTCAATTTTTCTTTGTCAAATTAGTTCTGCCTTGCTGGCTGTTTCGCATAGTTACCAAGCCAGTTTTCAAATGACATATTACTGTATTTTTCAGTATGTGCAGTGACTTACAAAACAAATATCAAAATATATAGCGTGAAAACAGCAGCTTGATCATCTTATTGATTGAAAGTTAATTCAATATTAATTAATTTTTCATTCCCAGGAGACAATGGGTATTGCAGCCAATAGGTCACTGACTATAGTTCAAGAAATTTTGCTGCAGTTCCACCCTCAGTCCATGTCTTCTTTTGTGCTGTGCTCTTTCTAATACTATTTAATATCCTCAGAAGTGCAATTAGGACAATAAAGGACAATACTGCTTGTGAGGTGCCTAAATTCAATAGTTAGTTTCCACAATGTTTGGATAGCAGGGATTATGTTATGCAAGGACAGTGATGCACAAACACATTTATCCGAAAAAATCTAACATCGGAACAGCTGCAGGTTTGTCCTATTTTTCAGCATTTTTCAGTTTTCTGGCCTTCATCGGACCAATTCATTGTAGCTAACCCAACTGAGCCCCATTAGTTTATCCTAATTGGTTAATAGAGAAAAACATAACACTTTGATAACAAAACAAGAATCACATGTCCACATAACAAGATATACCAAACCCTTAACAAATCAAAACACAAGAGAAACAACATTGTTGCCTCCTTCTGGAAGTGAATATTAATGTATATACAAATATACTGTAAAGACCTGAAGATGCAAAGTCTTTTGTCTTCAAATCCTGAGTGAAGCCACTGCCTTGCAGGGACACAAGACCTGTTCTATCAAGTGATTATTTGTTCCATTTTTATGTATCATAGACTACATCTTTGCCTGGATAACTATGAAAGTTATAACATTTCATAAACTCTCCTGAAATCCCTCTTAATAAGGAATTAAAATAGCTCACCTCCCACCCAAAACAAACAAGCAAACAAACAAACAAACAAACCAGACAAAAAAGCCCCGTGCTTGCCTTACTGTCTTCAAAGTCACTCACACACATAAGCAGGGAGAATAAAAGATTAAAGATAACTAGACTTTTCTGACTATGAAACTGTAAAAAGACTATTTTGGAAATACACATGCTATCACTTCTTCTAAATAGCAGATGGCAAGACCAGCAGAACATGCTACAGGTCAAACACAGTCATTGCTATGCAGCTTATGTTTTGCCTGCAGGCCCCTTCCTGACAAGGGATTTAGAAATACACACAGCTGAGGCCCAGAACAGCATATCTCTTCTGTATAATGCTGACAAAGCCATGGTTTCTTGACCTGTTACTAATCTCTGTGCAATCAGGCTCTCTTCATGCTACCAAAGATTATCTATTATCAGACTTGACTAGAGGTCAGACTGCTAGGTCTCTGAATCAAAACTGGCCTGTTACTTATAGATGTCTCCCAGAAGCTCATAACTTGTTTATGTCAAGACTGCTGCTGGTTGTCTGAACTACCACACAGGTAGTGTGGTTGCACACTGCAATTTCAAAGAGATGTCAGTGGGCAGAAGTCACCCTTGGAGCACTTGTTCTCAAGCTACCCACTGTGGTAACAGACAATTACATGCTCATCCTTTATTCAAATAGAAGATTAACTGTAGACTATTCTTTAAGCAGGTCCATTTCAGTATTTCTGGACTCAGAAAACTACTGTTGGTTCACAAACAAGAAAAGTGTAATCATCAGCAGCAACTAGATTTCATAACATAGCATCTGGGTGTTTTTTCTAGAGTTAAGAGACCAGCCTCTAATGGTCCTGAGTTAGCAACAGGATTGACAAAGTCCTTTCACTTCTGAAAAAGATATGATTGCATCCATTTTTTAAATCTTGACACCTTTCCACAATAGTCTGGGTGCTTACAATTCCAGTAAATAGACTGACTATTTCAGCAGCACACATCAGAACCACATGAGAGACATGATGTTTCGTCAATACACAGGACATCACGTTACATCAATTCCAGATGTACCTAGTGGTTCTGTTCTATTTGAGTTTATTACAGTGGAATTAATGATGTAACATTTTGTGCTCTTCCCTTCCCATAGGTACACTGCAAAGAATTCTCATTACATTGTGTCTTTCCATCAATCCCAAGGAGTGAGGCTATAGGGTTTTTTTGGGTACAGATTAGCTGTCTGGTCTATTCACTGAGTGCTCACAGCTTTGTGCAATTCTACAGCAGCCATGCTCTCTGCAAGACCAAACCCACAGAGCTCTTCTGTCTGCATCACAGTCCAAAAAAGAGGAAGGTAGAAGGTAAAAGGTAATGGGCTTGCAAATTTTTCTGGCACCCTGATGTTATCCATAAGCTCTTATGAGCAACTGCTGCACATCAGGCATAAGAAATGAGGAACAAGAAGTACACACTGTACTAGCACTAGTTTCCATAGGAACAGTACTGAAACATTGCACTTTTTCAGTTTTGGAAAAACATTCCCAGTTTCCTCCTAGTCTGACAGTGCCATTAGAAATGAGAAAATGCTTTCTCAGTATCAGTTTATTTTGTACAAATATTTTGTTATAATCATAAGCAGATAGTGTTGAGACAGTTCTGTTTGACAACGTTAATCTTGTGCTTGGTCTCAAGAGACCAAAAAGAAAACTGTTCAAAAATGCAATGAGAAGACAGGCAAGACACAGAGTACTGTCATTCACTGTCCCTGCAGAAGGTCTAAAAGGGCAATCATGGCATTGTTTTTATTATTTCCACAGGCAGTAGTTTGAGACTGATTTGTCTTGCAACACTATACTAAAATTATTCAATTCATTTTGAAATTAAAAAGAAAAATAATTGAACTACACACAGCATTTTGTACATGTTGTGGTTTAGGAATGGTACTCTCCAATTCGGTGTTACCCAACTGCTCCCTTCAGCTCAGAACTAGTGCTACTCAGGAGTTTGCTCTACCACTCTTACTCCAACACCATCTCCTTAGAAGAGACTCCCTTTTCCCTACCCCTGGCAATGATTTGAGGTCATATAGAATAACTTCCAGGTGGTAGCCATGCCCCCTCCTGGTTACTGCAAAAATTAACCCTGTCCTGGCTGGAATCAGGATGGGATACTTCTGCAGATGAGGCTGAACAATTATTCTAAATACAGAGGTTTAAGCTTAAATTCTCAATAATACTGACAAAAAAAAACCCTTCTAATAAACAGTACTTTATTTTTTAGGAGGAACAATTTTTGGAAAATGTCTGAAGCACACAATCATGCCACCACTGAAAAATACCTGATATTTTATCATACCTACTAGCATTTTGGGAGCTTGTGAGCTCCAGGCAGGCCTCACTCATGTTGGATAGAAAGGTATTTCTTACAAAAACATTAAAGGCTGTAAGAAGTGGAGAGTCCTGGATGTGACTACTATTTGAGGCCCTCAGGAAAGCATTCAACTTTTAGGTCAATGAATGGACTTAGCTTATACACATCCATAAAAAGACAGCTTTTTCATTACTGTCACTCACAAGGAGCAAAATATTATCTTCATGAGTTAGCCTCACCTTTATGCCTCTGAAGCTCATGGAGCAGATCCTCATGGAAGCAATGTTAAGGCATATACTAGACAAAGAGATGATGTGAGACAGCAGGCACAGCTTTAGTAAGTTCCTGACCAATCTGGTGGCCTTCTGTGTCAGAGTGACTGCAACACAACATCCTTATCTCCAAATTTGAGAGACAGGGGTTTGAATGGTGAACTACCTGGTGGTTAAGGAATTGACTGGATAGACACAGCCCGAGAGTCCTGGTCAATGGCACTATGTCCAGGTGGAGTCTGGCGATGATTGGTGTATCTCAGGGCTCTGTCTTGGGACTATCATTCTTTAGTATCTTAATCAGGGACAAAGACAAAGATTGAGTGCATCCTCAGCAAGTTTACAGATGCCATGAGGGTGAGTAATGCAGCTGACACAGAAGGAAAGAATACTGTCTCATGAAAAGGGGAGATTTCCTTGACCCTCAGTGTTTGATTTGTCTGTTGGTGCCCCAGGAAAGCCAAGACCCTTGTACCAACCAGCCTGTCAGTGTCCTGTTATGGGGACCCTTCACTGAACAGTTCTGCTCGATCAGCAGGTGTTTCGACTTCCCTTTTCAGGGAACTGAGCAACTACATAAGAGAGACCCTTTAGTAGGTCTTCCCACTTTAGTTGAGTGTGTTACTCACTGCCAGCAACTGCTACCACTTGTGAAGGACTGACACTAACAATTTACAGAATAACACTCTTTATTAGTAGAAAATTGTGACAGGTTAAAGTTTGAAGATTGCTGGTGATAGAATCTGACTGCAAAAATGTATTTAAAGCAATATGCAGACAAGGTCTAATCCCAGTAAAAGTAGTCAGCATCCATAGAGTATGATTCTTACCCAACAGGTGTTCCTATAGAGGGAGAAGGCAGGTTTAACTCATCTAATGATCCCAGTAGTTATGATGGAGTCTTCCCTAATTTTTCCCTGTTCTCGACTTACTTTCTACTATTTCTTTAGAATTAGGTGGAGCTTGAGTGACTTGAATCACAAATACCTTTGTTACTGATTGGTTTAAAATTCTCTCACTTCACTTTTAAAGATGCAGTCAAAAAAATAAAGAGCTCATGCTCAGTACAGGGTAGTAGTTCCCTTGGAGGCAGGTAACTTTGGGATGGAGATGTGTGTTAATACTACAATTAGGCTTTAATGAACCAAGTTCATCTGAGGAGAGAGATTCTGACACAGTTGTCTCAGCAGCAGGACATCATCTTCCATCTCCCCTGGTTGACTGGTGCTATGTGGTTTGTCAGTTGCAAAGTACTATCTAGTTCACCTTCCTGCAAGGATTTCCACAGAGCCTGACTGTGGTGTTTCCACTGTGCTCCACCCTCCATTCCATCCTCCTTAGCACGTGCTTACTGTTGAATGGGGAACCATCATGGACCTGCCAACTGCATTCCACCAGAGAGCAGAAGCTGTATTTTACACTATAATTTCTATATTGTTTTAACTTCTGTTAGGGTGTCAATATAATTTTTCAGTTTCCTCTAATTTTACTCCCAGACATCATCCCACAAATGCCGTCCAGAGGGACCTGGACAGAAAAGAAGTGGGCCCATAAAAACCTCATGAAGTTCAACAAGTCCAAGTACAAGGTCCTGCACCTGGTCAGGGCAATCCCAGACCTGCGTACAGGCTAGCAGAACTCATTGAGAGCAGCCCTGTCAAGAAGGACTGGCGACTTGTGGTGGACGAAAAGATAGGCATGAGCCAACAGTGTGTGCTTGCAGCCCGGAAGACGAACTGCATCCTGTGCTGCATCAAAAGCACTGTGGCCAGCAGGTTGATGGAGATGATTCTCCCCTCTACTCTGCCTGCCCTCATGAGACCCCACCTGGAATACTGCGTACAGTTCTGGTGTCCCCAACATAAGAAGGATGTGGGACTGCTGAAGCAGATCCAGAGGAGGGTCACAGAGTTTTTAAGGGGACTAAAGTACCTCCCCTACAAAGACAGGCTGAGAAAATTGGGGCTGTTCAACCTGGAGAAGAGAAGATTGTGTGGAGATCTTGCAACAGCCTTCCAGTATCAGAAAGGGTCCTACAGGGAAGCCACAGAGAGACACTTCATAAGAAACTGGAATGACAGGACAAGGAGCAATGGGTTCAAACTGAAAGGGGAAATTTAAGTTAGACATATGGAGGAAATTCTTTACTCCAAAGGTGGTGAAACACAGGAAGAGGTTGTCCGGAGAAGCTGTGGCTGCCCCATCCCTGGAAGTGTTCAAGGCCAGGTTGGATGGGGAAATGAGCAACCTGGTGGGAAGTGTCCCTGCCCATGGCAGAGGCATTGGAACTAATTGATCTTTAAGGTCTCTTCCAATCCAAACCATTCTATGATTCTATGGTTATCAGAGATTCTACTGAAGTCCATATTTCTATCAACTTATTTTATAGCAGAGCACATACAGTGGGACTCCACTGCTGTTTACAGATACATTGTAAAATGTCTTTGACAAGACACAAGTGTGAAGTCTGAAATCACACAGAAAGAGCAAGTGTGACCGAAGTCCATTAAAATTTACAGCTCAGCCCTCTTAGAGGTCACATCCTGGTTTGCTCTGCTGGTCTGTTGACACTCAGACAAAAAGGGGGAAGAAAATGTAACAGCAAGATGGAAATGTTAATAAGCAGTATTTTTAATGTAGTCTCTAGAAAAATCAGGTGAAATTCCCTGAAACATCAATATAATTAGCACACTTCATGAAGTAGATTAATGCTGTGTTAAAAGAAACCACATAAATAGTATCCTGACTGTAGTTTAGCTGTGCAAGCATATGCCTTACTGGACTGCACTGGGAAGTGCTTCACAGCAAGTTAATATTTTAGTACATATTTTGTTCATATTTAGTCACTTAAATGATTTAATATTTAAGTTTTTAGAATAAAAGGAAAACTATGAAATAGACTGCCCTCAAATGATCTAACAGAGTATTTTACTGTTGTTTTTAGGGTAATCACAAGTCTAAGTAATGCTTTTGAAAGGAGGAATCTCTCTCAAGTATATGTTTCCTATTTTCTTTATTAAAAAAAAAAAAAATAACAGCACCAATGTAAGTTGACAGATTATTTTCAAAGAATAGCACCAAAATAGTTAAAACACACCAAAAATATGGTTATTAAAATCACATTTACAATTCACAAACATAATAAACAATAAATAAATCTTGCCATTCTCTATACTGGGGAAACTGAACACAGGTAATGCATTCTCCAGTATCCTCATGTTCCCATTCTCTCATAACAGTTCTTTGGTTTGGAAACTCTATTTCAGGTTTATAAAAACTGATGCTTAGCATGTTCTTTGTGACATTCTCATCCTAGAATTTCTTTTCCTCTCAAGTCTGAATATTACTAGAACTTGTGATGTGTCTATTAGTCAAGAAGTTATTATATAATTAGAGTCCATATTTCCTCATTTTGTCTTCATGAGCTGTCTGCTTTTGTCATCTAAAGTTATACTGTTTATATTTTTCAGGGGAAAATTTACTATGTTTACTATAATACTCACAAAAGTGTCAGGTTTCTTAGTAAACCTGAAAGAACAATCTGTCAAGAAAAGGAACTGATTTGTAGTGCTTATTTTAATAAATCAGTATGCAGAGATGGCTCAGTTGTATAATCAAGCTTGGATTACTAGTTTAAAAGTCACACAAACACAAAGTAATTTTTATGCATCTTCAAAACACAGGAATACATTGTTCAATCATGAGAAAGATATTTCCTGTAAAAATCTTTTATGTTTGCCAAGAACCAGAAGTCACACTGGGAATTTACAAATGAAAAGCAGAAGTCGAGTGTTTGAGTTTTCTTATTGTACCTGATGTTAAGGTATACTAATGCTAACCATTTCATGAAAAAGACATTTGGTTGTAATTTCTTAAGAAGGAAAAAATGCCTCAATGCTAAATTCTTGTGTGATCATCAAATCAACTACTAAGAATCATCATTTTGTTATTTATAAAGAATGGGCAATAAAGCAGAGATTTGAAGACTGTTAAATTGCTTAGAATTTTCATCAGAGAAACAAGTCAGGGGAAAAAAAATAAATCAATGTTTTTCAGAAAAAGAAAATGAAGTCGAGGTGCATATTGTTATAAACAGATCACTTGAAAATTTATTTCAAACTCAACTTGAAAAAAGGTTCAACACTTTTGTTTGCAATACACACAACAACCAAATAAAAAGTAGAGGGATAAAGGGTTCTAAATTGTACTGAACAGTGATTTTGGTTTATGTGGTCTCCACTATCAGAAGGAGAAAAATCAACCAAAAAGATTTCAAAGTACAGCCAAGAAGATGCTTCCCTACCACTGCCAGTTGAAAACTATGGGAAAATGAATATTCTCCAGATGCGATTTCTTAACTTATCCTTTTGTGCTGTCCTCTCCAGGCTACCTGAATCCACAAGGGATTCTGGTCTCTTCAGGGGGTGGGGAAAATTCTATCTCTTGCAGACATCCTGTGCCATTTCACCTTCTCTGGATTAAAATGAAAGATCAGAGCTCCTACTGCACTAGAACTTTCTAGTCTGGAGAAGAAGATATGAGAATGCTTTGAAGAGCACAAGGTATCCATATTTTAAAAATCATCTCTTACAAAACTCTTAATCTTTTCAGATCTTTTCAGGTGAGAATTCAAGTATGGAATTTCAAACCCAACTGTGCAGTTGTCAAAGGATAAGACAATCCAGAATTTTACTAGCTTTGTACATTGAATACAAAAGAAAGATACAAAATCTTACATATTTTTATAGTTATTGTCTACCATTTCTATTCTGATGTGAACCAGACTGAGACATCAGTGTACAGCTCTTTTGCTTTATTTGAGAGGTTTAATGACCTCCCTCCACAAAAGAGCCCAAAACTAGCCAGAACAACACAAAGCATCATGGCACACATTCATTTCTCTGTTCTTCAAAACTGATTTATCTTGAGTTTATTGTCCCCTACTCCCCAAAGCACAGAACATGTAATTAATCAAAATTCAATATAGAGAAGAACTTCAGGACTGATGTTGCCAGTATTTCCTCGGCTCAAACCCATATTAGCATGTTCAAACAACTTCAAGGGCTACTTTGTATCTTGGTAACTTTATCAAAGTGAGTTGCTGTCTGAGAACAGATGTTACCAAAGAAATGTGGACTGTTGTGTGATTAAAGGGAACATTCTGGCAGTAGGTAACAACAACTTTGGACTTGCTGTCACTATTAATTCACAAGGACTGCCAAGAGATCTCAGCTAGAGGTGAGATTGTGTTCTCCAATTACAACTGAGATTCTGTCCAAGGCAGATTGACCAATGAGAAAATGCTTTAGCACTAAGTGCATAGCTTATCCAAAATTCCCATAACCCATAGATGTCACATCCTGATGACCTCTATGTAAAAAAGTTGTATCTTTGTTTATACACCTGCTCTGCCAAAGAAAGTCAGGGTTCAGCTTACAGCTTAGTATATGCTTTCTTTTCTTCTGCACAGTTTATTCTTGATTATTTTCATCTCCATTAAAAGATTAACTCAAATAAAAGTGAAAAAATAAATATATTTTCCTTCAGCACTGTGATTAATTGTATCTTATGATGTATCTTATCATTTTATGCTTATCCAATGCTATTTTGCATAAGCTTTCTGAAAGATGTCATGGTTCTGCACAGGACTTCTCAATCTGAGGTGTGATCATGTTAAGGTGCCTCTAGGGTTTCCTCTTTTGTGTAAATGACCATAAATAAAGGGATTTTTTTTCCCCCAACATGGACATTTCTTAAGGTAAAGCAAAATCCTTTTGAAAGAAATCCTTATTGTTTTACATTCTTAAAAATAAAAAGTTATATTACAGATGATCAAAACTAACCACTGACAGCTGTCAGATGGATTGCATTAAAATGAGGGAGATTATCACTCAAGGCCCAAAACTCATTAAAAAGGAAGCACTGTCCATAATGAGTAATACACTCAGAATGTCTTGAGCCCTCCTTCAAAGCCAGCAGAAGCAATACTAATTAATAGTGTTTCTGCCCATAAAGCTCAATTTCAATGTGTGTGGAAGACAGTGAAAACAGGAAAAAAAATGCATTTGCAAGGGGGAAACAAAAGAAAACTTTAATTCTTTTACTTTTATGAGACAAATAGAATCAGTCTGGAAAGCTGGATCAGGTCAGGATGAAGGAATTTATATAAATTATAACAAAATACTCATGTGATGAATAGCCCTCCATGGAAAAAAAAAGAATTGCAAGGTGATTACTGTTTCACAATTCTCAATAGTCTTTAAGCAAGAATTACACTATTTGCATAAGTTATGCACACTTCTCATGAAGAAGAGGAAATATGTACGAGCTAAGTATGTTAATCCTACACTATATAAATTCACTAAAGCAATAAAATCCTTAGATTTACATAGCTGCTTGGTTTATGGGACAGTTATATAGGCTGAAACAGAAAGACAAACATAAATAAACATTGAGAACTTTTTTTTTTGCAGATATTTTAAAAACAAACAAACAAAACACCACAAATCCTAAATGCTCATTTCAATATCCTGCACACAGAATACTGTACTTACTGGCCCAAGACACAAAATATATGAAGAGGGCTATTACATCCAAATTCCATAGGTATTCACCAAGATTCAAATCTGCAATGTACAAATAAATAGATATATACTCTATTATTTATCTCAGTGAGGTTGTAACATCCTTCAAGATCCTCAAATTTGACTCATCTAAAGCAGTCATCAAAAAAGTATCTCCTCTTATTGCCAGTGTTTGATGATTTTGTACAGAAATAGGATGACAGATTGATTTTTTTTTTTTTAACTCTACAGGGAGAGACAGTTTCATTAAACCAAATCCCTTGTTTTATTGCTCTCCTAAAAATACCACACTCCTCAATACCAGCATAGTTAGTCTACTATTTTTTAGTTTCTCGTATACTGGATAAAACTAGTCATTTGTTAAAATGATACAAGAAATTAAGCATCCATACATATACTTCACACAACCTCCTTCAGCAGCAGATCATATGAAAATCTTGATATAATTTAAAAGAAATAAATCTTTACTTTTCAGCTCAGAGTGATTTTTGAAAGCAATGCAAAATCAATACTGCATTTCCTTTGCAATCTGTGCATTATGAACTGCAGTGCAATGCAAAAGACAAAAAAACACAATTTTTTTTCAGTGCACCTTCCTTAAGATTGTTTATATCATCTCTCTTTCCAGGGCACTTGTTCTACATTAGACTTTGAATACATGACAGGAGGAGGTTGGAGCTTAACCTGTTCGTATTTGTTGTTCTACACCATATTTGCCCTTACAAAGAGGCCTATCTTCTATGTAAACTAATTCCTGTCTAACAAAAGAATTACAGACACAGTTATCTTCTGTAAATATCTTAAGATTTTAAAAGAAACCGGAAAACAAATTCAACATATCTCAAGTAGCACTTAAATGCAGAAGCACTCGGCAAGAACAAAAATTAGGTAATAATTTCTCTCATCAAACTTTTTGCCATCAAGTGATTTTTGTAGAGTAACACTGCAGACAGTTTGTATTGACATGAATATTGCCCAGAAATGTTTATCTTTAAAACTTTATTGCCATTAGGAAAGAGTACAACTGGGAATCTATTCCTGAGGTTTTATCAGACTTGTGGACTTGTCAGAAAAAAACAAAACCAAAACCACCCACCAGCAGAACAAAACACCCTGCATCACTATGAGAACAACTGGGATTATGCAGATATCAAAAAGTGTCACATATTCAGAATATTCCCAGTTGAGAAAATAAAATGGCCAACAACTCGATTTCAAGTGATATGAGCAGCCACAAAGAATAGGGAAACTCCGTTTCAAAGGGGGTGCTTCTTAATCCACATCTCTTAGAATCACTGTGATTCCTAGGATTTTGACTTCATGAAGTAGGTAGGTTCATTCATGTTCTCTGATAACCAAAATCTGTATTATGACACAGAATGATAGGCTCTTTCAGTTATCATGCTTTCTCATTTAATATAGCCTTCCAAAGGCTACTTGTACAAATAATATTTATTAGGTGTCGTTTTACTCACCTAATATTAAACATAAGTTCTTAAGTGTGAATCAGACTGTTCACTGTGAGAACTTTGACATATAATAGTAACTGGAATTCTACAAATTTTTATACTGTTTGGACAGGAAACACAGGAAATTATGATTCTGGCAAATAATACTACTAGAAGAGATACTTTGGAGGCAACATCCAACATTGTATATACTTGCTCCTCTTCTAAAGGCTATCTTGAAGTAATTCATGTCAAGAGACAGTCTTATTGCTTGATCCATGGGACTACTGCTCCTGAATTGTCAGGGCCACCTCATCTCCTGGCTTGGCCAGCTGTGCACAGCACCTCTGTGCTGCTCCCCAGCAGCTAATCCTACACACTGCTTTCAGCCAGCAAAAATATTCAGATTTAGCTGAAACTCTATAAATTCATTATTATTTAGTCTCATAGGAGGATTTCTAAGCTGATCATGGCACATAGAACAGTTGCACCAGAGGTCTGAACTTCTACCCAGGGAGTGGTGTCATCCAGATGTTCACAAGGAACATGCTCTTCCAGTCCAAGGGAGATGCAATGTCAGGATTTGTCACAACACACTTGTCAGTCTCTGGGCAGATATGCTGATTGTGGGTCAAGTTTCTGTGGAAGCTGTCTCAAAAATCCAGAGCACCCAGGATGTCCAGTGTACAAAACCAGAATTTGATAGGAGAGACAAGAGAAAATGGATGGAAATACACATGTTTACTTGGAATTTTTCTGTACCCAGGGTAGCAGCACAATCCAAGGGAGACAAACAGCTGCTCTTAGAGCCCTCCCCACCACTCTCTTGTGTCTTATAATATCTACATTCCTAAAAAGCAAATCTGTTTTAGAGCTTTTCATAAATAAATTTCACAATTTATGACCCCACACCAGACACAATTTTAATTTCCTGAAATCGTAATTTCCTGAATTTTATTCAACTCAGCATAAAATTCATCCCTTGAAAACTGAGGTTCAGTGCCAAATAACACTTGAAACTTATGTAAAGGTCAGTGCCATTACATTTCTTGGCATCTATGACCTATTGTTATGCATGATAGAGGTCTAGATACTGCATAAGAATATGTCACACAGTTTTATGAGGTCACAACACAGTAAGCTGATAAACTGCAAAGCCAGAAGCAAAATAGTCTGTCCCATCAGGGAATGGGATTATTGCCTCATAAAAGTTGCACAGTGGTATTACTTTTGCCCTTACATTGCAAACATTTAAGATGAGGTTAAATTGAAATTTTTACTCAGTTAAAATTCTTTGAACTATTTTTCTTCAACTTTTCTTCTTTTTCAGATGATTTTACAAATGTTCAGTAAAAGGGCAACGATGCTTGCAAAGGGGCAGTCGGGAAGGCCAGTTGTTCCAAAAGTTTGGTTTTACACTACTGTAAACAATATGAATCACAGACCTCAGACACGCTGAAAATAAATTTAAAAAAATATTCCTTAGTAGGGAGCCCAGACTTCTTCTTGGTTCTGCAGAAGAGCTGAAGCTTTACCTACATTTAATATCCTTTTAATCCCACCTAACTGGCTTTGTTAATAGGCTCATAATAATCCTGCCCATAAAAATCAGACCCACATGTTATTACAGTGAATCAGAGACCTTGGCTCATATTCTCCAATGGCATTAAGTGTATTCTGCTAGAAATTGTGACAGCATTTTCCTGTGGTACAGTCTGTATATGTTTATTGTATTTATCCGTCTCTCATATTTTGTCAATAATTACTACTCACTGTAGTTATTGCACATTCAGAAGAAACAGTTGGATTAACTAGTTGTGCAAGCTAGTAAACAAGTGGGGCTCAAGTTTTCTAAGGGTGTAGTTACATTATTAACCAACATGGTGCAGGGAGGAAAGGATATACCTTCACACTGTGTCATGCTGACAGTGAAATCAGAGAATTACAGAATGGTGGGTGGAAGAGACCTCTGGAGGTCATCCCGTCCAACTTCTCTGCTCAAGAAGGACCTGGTGGCCCAGAAACATATTCATGTGGCTTTTGAATATCTCCAGAAAGGGAGACTCCACACACTCTGTGGGTGTGCAGGTTTTGGCTGGGATAGAGTTAGTTTTCTAAAGGCTAGTATGAGGCTATGTTTTGGATGGAACCTACAAATTTTGTTTCAGTTTCTGCATATTGCCTCTTATCCTGTCACTGGGCAACACTGAAGAGAGCATGACTCCCTCTTCTTTACACTCTCCCTTTAATTTTATACACGTTGATAAGATCCATCCCCTGGCACCAAAACTTCTCTTCTCCAGGCTGAATGGTCCCAACTCTTTCAGCTTTTGCTCACAGGAGATGCTCCAGTCCCTTCATTATCGTTGTCGCCTTTCACTGGACTGACTCCAGTATCTTAGTGTCTCTCTTGTACTGCGGGCCCAGAACTGGGCACAGCACTCCACATATGGCCATATCAGCACTGAGGAGAGGGGAAGGATCGTGTCCCTCAGCCTGCTGGCAATATTTTGCCTACTTCATTCCAGGATACCATTAATCTTTTTTGCTGTAAGGGCACATTGTTGGCTCACAGTCAATCAGTGTCCACCAGGACCCCCGTACTGCCAAGCTGCTTTCAAGTTAGGTAGCCTTCAGCATTCATTGTTGTATGGTGCTGAATTGCTTGTCCTATGCAGATACCACACTGGCCTCAGCAGCACACTACTGGAGGGCACTTTGTCTGACCTGAATATGAGCAGCTATAGAAGTGCCATGAAGAACAACTTTAATCTTGGTTCCAGTAGAAGGAGGAAAACTACTTATAAGTATTGAAGTGACAAGCTGAAAGGCATAATAGAAGCCTCCAGGTAAAGATGAAAAGCAAACCTTCAGCACATCAAATCATTAATGCAAGTGCACTACTAGTATCACAGCTACAACAGAAGTTACTGGTTTATTCCTGAGTTTGAGTCAACAGTGATACTAGTGCTTTCACAGTTGTCTCTGTCATTAGATAAGCAATTCAGTGCATAAAAATTATGGCACTAAACAGGAGTGTAGAGATCCAGTTTTCTTAAAAAATATGCTACTGTTTGGTTTCCAACTGAGAAAGTCTGATGATAAAAGTCCATTCCCAAATCAGGAATAACAATAAAGAGAAAATTATTTTGACTAAGAAAGCCCAGCATAAGGACTAAATATATAGCATAACAATTTAAATAGCATCTTCTTTGACAGCTGTGAGTTCAGAGATTTGAGTGAACCACAGCAAAAATAACACTTGAAACTTATATAAGGTTTCCTTTGCCATTCAGTCATCATTACTTCTTCAAAGAGCTGGACATAAACGATACATTTGTGTGTTCTGTACTACATTTGAAAATCCTCTGCCCGTGCACCTGCTTTTGACATATGCCATCTTTTAATCTGCTGAGATGATGATTGACAGGAAGAGAGATTCAAATTCTGCTTTGCACACAGAAATGTTACTGTGTTGAAATGCCAATCATTTAAAGAAAAAAAAAACCACAACTTTGTATCTGCAAAAGATACAAAGATGTACTAAGAAAATTTAATGATTTGAATTCATGTTCTTCTTTCTTTAGAGAGCAATTTTATTGTTTCCCTGCCTTTCACATCAGGAACAGAGAAACAAAAAAACTCTCTGAAATTCTACAGGGAAATCATAATGCCTTGCATAGTTCTGAAAATACTGAAGGTTTACAGTGTACCCAAATTATGCAACACCAGGTAATTATAATTCATAAACAAGTGCATAAAAAAGTACAATTTCAGAAACTTTCACTTTAATAATGAAATCACAAAAAAGGAAATCAATTTTTAAAAAGAAGTTTACATGAAAATATAATTTCCTCATTCCAAAGTAATTATTAACCTAGCAGTCTAAACACAAACATAAGCTGTCCAATTTCATTAGATACTGCAGAACTTACAATTCCAATAGAAAGTCCTCCCGAGTCCAAAACATTCCCATTTTTATATTGCAGACATCATCCCGCTACAACCTCACTACCAATTTATAACCCTGCCATATGCATTTACAGACATGTTTGCAAACAACTCCACCATTATGTCCATAATCCCCTCTGCAGTTTTCAGACCTGAACACTTCACCTTCAGCCTCCTATACTTTCTTCTATTTCATCCCACATCACTAGTCTTCTGCCTAGACTAGCACTTCAATATAAGAGCAACATTCAAAAGATAGCCTCAGATTTGCTGAGTACTCCCTACGTAGAAGGTAAATACAAATTAAAATATGGGTTTATATATTTGTAAAGCAGGATTTAGACAACATTCCTGAAAGCCTCACAGAAACAACTCTTTTATCAGGATAATTTTCATGAGTTTGCTCGCATATTCCTAATACAACTCCTAATGATGTTACACACTTTAATTTGTTCACTCTTCTTCTCACCATTCTCCTGAAATAGCTTGTTATTTTGTTTTCTAAATAATGACCCGATCAACATGCTTTCTTAAATAAGACTTTCTTTGGTTGCATAAAGGTAAGCCTTCCTTGCTAACACGTTACCTTTACATACCACACACTAATCTGGAGAGGCACCTGCAACACTGCATGGTAATCTACTATAGTTTTCACACTACAAATTCAGAATTAATAAATCTGGAGTTTTATCATAGTACATTAGTACGACATCAGACTGTCTTATCTCTTTTCATTAATGTCTGAGGAAGAGAAAGCAGTGCCTTTTAGGGTTCAAGGAGACCTGGGCTTTATTTCCTTCCTAATTTACCCCCTGATGAGGACAGGAACAGCTTTGATTTCTCTAACAAAAACTTATTTGGCAAAAATCTAACCTTTATATGTAATCTTTATATATATTTACATAAATATCCTGTTCTATAAAATATATATTATATTAATATAATTCATTCATAGTTAAATTTATCCAATATCCCCAATAAAGTGCATCATCAAATTGCCTATCTATGTTTTATTCAAAGCTAAGTTGTCACACCTAATTTTAATGAATCCACTAGGATTCCTTCCATTTTAGGAATCTGAAATGCAGCAGAGAGGAAGCATAGTGATTAAGGCTCATTAGTCTATTACGAAAACCTCATTTTCTAAGGACTCTAAAATCAACTTTATGAAGTTTCTATATTCAAAATACCTAAGCAGAAAGTAATTCTTATTTAAGTTGACCCTCAGGTTAACAACACAGGATAACAAATTTTCATTTCAGTCTCATAACATTCTTGTCAAAAAGATCATTTACTACATTATTAAATGCAAGATAATGCAAAGTATTCTAAGAAAATTGCTTAATTCACCATGGCTTTCAGATTGTATGTACCTCAGTTTCCAAACTACTGTATGCTGTTATGTGCAAACTTCAAATGTACAACAAAACTTCAAGAATGAAGTATAGTTTCTAAAGATGAAACTGGATGTGATAAACTGAAAAAAACCTGATATTATTCTCTAACTTCGTATAAGGTGGCACAAAATAACAAAACTGCAAACAACAATGGTTCCAAATACTTTTTCTTAAAGCATAAACAACCTAAGGAGTCTAAATTATATTATGGTTAGTCTTGTCAGAAAGTTTTAGAACAGGGTTTGAAAAATCAGAACATATTTTTAAATAAATTAGAGTCAAGTGCAAGCATAGCATGTCATCTGATAATTCCTATGATCCTTAAATTTGTTTTATGACAGCAAGTGTTTTAGAGGCAAGCACTGTAAAAACACTAACCAAGATGGTTTGGAAATGGGAAAAGGCAGTTTTGCTTCCTTTTGTACTCACAGAAAAAGTGCCAGGAAAGCTCGATCAAACTGTTTTAAATCAAAATCCCTCAGAGAAAAATGCAAGTAGGTTTGAGTAAAGACAGATATAGATATTTCTGTTATATATTTGAATCAACTGAAAATAATTGATTATATACGAACCTTATTTGTTTGCGTGATCTGTATTCTTATCAGTATTGCAGAAACAAGGAGAAAAATACTTATTTTCTCTGCAGTGCTAGAGCAGACTAAGAAGATTACAGGATTTACACATGAAGATACCATCTTGATCTACCCCACTTCTCTCTAAAAGTTCTCCCTGAGAAAGATACTATCAAATTCAATCTATGTGTATGGCTGTCTTTCTTCTAAGGGCACACCATTGTCTCATGGTCAACTTGGTGTCCATCAGGACCCAGAGATCCTTTTCTGAAAAGCTGTTCTCCAGCTTTCCCACAATGCTGAGGTCAACAACATAAATAGTACTCAGAATTAATAGTAAATTTACACCCATTAAAGCTATTTCTGAAGACACTTATAAGACAAAACTTTCACTCTGAGTTACACTCTCACAAACAACAGAGCTCACAATGAGGAAGAAAAGAACACACAGTCAGAACAAAGTTTGACCAGAAGATATATAAAGGGGTTTTTCCTTTTAATTTTGTTTTTAAAAAACCCAACAAAATAAACAAAAAACACATGAGAAAACTGACCATGCAAAATTCTAAGACTCAACTATTTCAATTCTGAAATAGTGCTAGACTGAACCATTGTCTTATTCTCCTTTAACAGGACAAATTTCCTGTCCAAGGACACATTTTCTAAGTCATGAATATTTGTGATGGATTTTTTTTCTAGTGTATAAAAAAAAAAAAAAGCAGTGAAGTGGGGGTCACGACGAGAGACAGTGTTAAGCAGCTTGCATGAGGGCACAAGAACCAACACTGCAGGAAGAGATAATTTGATTCTGTTTTCTCTCTATTGACTGCATAAGAAGACAGGTCTGTTAGCTCAGGGGAATAAGGATTACCCATGTTTCTTTGGCAACAGGAAACAGCAATGGTCTATCTGCCTGCAGCAACACAATAAATTCAACGTGTTCCTGCAACTCAAGTAAACAGAAAAAAAATGGCATATTTTAAATAATTGAGGATTGAGGACATTTCCAAGTTAAGTGGTGCTACAATGTGTTAAAGTGCTACTGCAAGTTCAATAGGGGCTTTAGAGGTTCAAATAGGAACTTCTGTTAGGAGTTACTTAGTACGAAATATTCCTTCAGCTGGATAAAAAAATTAGGAAGGGAAAGACAAATCCATGGGAAATGGAAATAAAAAAAAATGCATTTTAGGGCAGTTCGTTTGATTAGTCCTAAATGAGTCACACTTTCAGACATGTTGAATGTTTATTCTGAAACAGCCACAATCCTATTGTGCAGTTAACAAAGACAAGGAGAGAGACAATTGGGGTTACTAGTTTGTTTATGCCTTGGCTACAGTTTTTGGATCCATAACCATAAATCTGAAGTAAAAGCCAAGCATATCTACTTGAGTATGTGGAGCAAAGGGAAGTATCTGAGAGTAGATACCAAATCATGACTCACCCATGGACAAAACTGATTTCTCCTCTGACTTGTACTATATCTAGGTTTGGCTTTAGTATTTACCCTAATTAATAGGTGACAGGGATTTTTTTAAGGTACTCCTAAGAAGCCTTTTAAGTAACTACCAGAATTAAATATTTGTGATTGTTTATTCTCCCCACAATTAACTGCACATAAGAATTTTATCATCTTCCTCCCTGCTTCTGAGAAAGCCACATGACCCTTTTCTTCTCTTTGCCCTTTTTGTTCGTAAGAAATTAGTTTTTCTTAGGCACAGCTCCTTAAATTTGGAGCTAGTGGTAAATTTTAAACACACCAAGCTACAAAAATTTCCCTTTTGTTAGTTACATTAATGCACAAGAATATTACTACAAGGCAGCTGTTAATTTATTTGATTTGTTGTAACTAAGGAAAAGGAAAGTGTAGTTTGTTCTTATAACTCAATCCAGCTACGTACATCCATGCAATTTAATGCTCTGACTAGTCAGAGCAATCACAGTTATTGTAAATTTTATTTGTGCAGTAGGTTAGAATTTTTACGTACAATTTGCCACAGGGAAAGGGAAAAATGAGTTACAGACACTTACGAATGCTTGCTAGGATAGAGTGTATTTTATATATGCACATAGGTATATTTTGTAGAAATATTTTAGATGCCAGGTAAGGAACAGCACTTCCACACATGAAAAACAACATTTTCCAGACTTTTACTAATCAGATTAGTAATCTGATTCGTAATCTGATTCCATCACTCTAAGGTTGCTATCAGTGATATTTAAACCCCAGTTTTTCTACTGACAAGAGGACATTTTAAACTTCAGCTTAAAAGCCCAAATTCATTTATGGAAGGCAGAAACAGACTCTGAAAACTATTCTTGCCTTCCAGAAAGTTTCTGTTTTAAAATATTGTTAGTACAGGTCGTCCTTTCCAAACACTGTATTTAATTTTTGCAAGTAATTAGTAAGTCATGCAAGCTTGATGGAAAAATGTGTATGGATATGACAGGTATAATAATGGTCTTATGATATCTCACTGGGTCAACAAGTAGTTGATGTACATAGTCTCTTCTTCTGAAGTGACCAGAAGCTGCTGACAAGGGATTGTTTACAACAGAAACAATTAATTACAGAATAGAAATTCGTAAACAAGTTGAACAAAATAAACCACAATGTATGATACACTAGAAATTAGGTGCACAAAGAAAAAAATAAAATCTGTGTTGACCTTTAAAGACGGACTAATAGCTTTGCAAGCTCCAACACTGCTGAGGTTTACAGTGTCTGTAATTAAGATCGCCCTGTTACCTGCAGGCCTCCTCGGGGTGCTGTGGCCGTCAGAACCACTGCAGGTAAATTCACAGGACAGAGACAGCACATAAAGAACAGGGGACTTGCTGTCTCGGCGAGAGGAGGGGCTCGGGCTGCCCCGAGCCAGGCACAGCCCGTTCCAGCAGCCCCAGCGCAGGGACCAGAGCAGACCCTCAGCATCACTGCCCCTCTGCTCCACAGCCCCACAGCATCACTGCCCTTCAGCCCTGCAACCCCTCAGCATCACTGCCCTGCAGCCCCGCAGCATCACTGCCCCCAGCATCACTGCCCCTCAGCTCCACAGCCCCACAGCCCCTCAGCATCACTGCTCCACAACCCCACAGCCCCTCAGCATCACTGCCCCTCAGCCCTGCAGCCCCAGAGTATCACTGCCTCTGAGCCCCCCAGTCCTACAGCCTCTCAGTCCCGCAACCCTACAGACCCTACAGCCCCGTGAGGGGATGCCCGGTTGGGACTGGGTAGGAGAAAAGAGGGGAAACGGCGCTGCCAGCGTTGAGGAAAGCGGGAGGAGGGGGTCAGGTAGACGAGCTGGGAATGAAAGAGTGAAGGTGAGCCGGGGAGGAAGGGACGGAAGGTTTTGCCTTTGTTTCTCACTATTAACATAATGATTTGCTGATGATAAATAGATGTCTGTTTTGTCCTTGTCAGTAATTGGCAAGCCTTTATCTGATCCCACGAGATTTCTCGTGGTATTTTTTCCCTCTGTCCTATTGAGGGGGCGGGGTGAGAGGGGGGCTGGGATGGACATATGACAGCTGGCCAAGGTCAGCCCTCTGTAAGCCAAAATCCAGTAGAAAAATGCAGTCCATACTCATATTTACCTCCGTTCATGAAAGCCTGTCAATAAAGATACCAAAAGCAGGTATTCTTTTGCTCAAAAATCTGCAGCTGAAGTCCTGACATGCCCTCTTAGGATGTTAAAGTTGAAAATCCAGAGATAAGTATAACACAGAATTAGAATATTATCATCTTACTGCAACAGTTAATGAGTACCAAAAGTTAATAAAGCTAACTATATATCCATTATGATATTCAGCACTGCTGGCTTAGGAGTAGCGGCATTGGTAAAACCTACTGTGAATTTCTCTTGGTTCATGTTTCATCACAGGGAAGAAAATGTCAAAGAATGGTCAATAGAGTAACAGGACTGAAACCAGCCTAAGAAAAGGTTGTAGCTAGTGACTTACAAGCAGAAAGATAATACAGTCAGGTAAACACCCTCAGACAGAACAGTACTGAGCAGAATGAGTTGCTCATTTTCTGAAGGAGAAAAAGTGTTACTTCTTTTAAGCACAGTATGATTGCTTGTTAATCTTCATCATCATGGGCATCCTTTTTTCAAAAAGAAATAGCAATAGTGAAAGTCTAAACGCAGCTCCAATTCTACAAATTGTTTAAATGTCAGACCTTTTCTCAAAATATTTGTCACAATATTTGGAACATTTAAAAACTACTAAAATTGAAGCAGCAGCAACTTTAGAAAGCTTCTAATTCTACCAGTGGGAATGCTGCCAAGATGAAAAACAAATTCTTAAGCTGTATTAAGATTTACAAATACAGCTACTTTTATTAAAGTATTCTGAAAGACCCTTGAGCTTTCTGACCATCCAGGCAAAACCACAAGTTTCAGAACTTTGCAAGGTTTAAAACTCAAACTCTGAAGTAAAATGGAAGTTACGGTTTGAGAGGCTTCTGTCAGGTTAAAATTCTAGGAGTGTATGGGTATAGTATAAGAGAATATACTTTCTAAGCAGGTGAAACATGGTCCACAACTCACCTGAGGTGAAGCACTTGCTTCTCCACAGCATATGGTCACCTTAGTAAGAATGAAAAACACCAGAATCACAAAAGGGATTCTAGGACAAATAAATAATTAATTTGCTATAAGTAAATAATATATGACGGAGGTAGGTAAAGAAGAGGTATTGAAAGAAAAAGTATTAAATGGGGGAAAATGATATCAGCTGAATAATTTAACAGCTTGTTTTGAGATTGATGTTGCCTATCATTTTCACTAACAGCTCTGCCAAAATAATGGGCAAGTACTAATTACATGCAAGTGAGAAATCACTGATAACACAGACAAAGATCAGAGCAGCATACAAAACAAAGGACCTTGAGAAGAAGAGTAAGGCATGATGAACGTACAATTATGTGAAGTGCAAACTTTTTATTAACAGATTAGTATAAACAGTAACCTTCTCAAATGGAAATAACTGAAGAGGAGGTGGATTTGCATGTGTTGGTTAGACCAGGATAAGCATAAGCTACTAGAATAAAATAGTCTTAGGAAAAGCAAATACCATGCTAGAATGCATCAGATGAAGTTTTACTGGTAGAGATGCGGGTGTATTTATAGCCACAATGAGTATTTCTGAAGGCTGACTTTTTTGGATAACACTCTCAGGCACATGATGTGAAACTTGGGACTGTCCTGTGAAGGGCCAGGAGTTGGACATCAGTGATCCCTGTTTTCCTCTTCCAACTCAGGATGTTCTATGATTCTGTGATTCATTATGGCAGATAATTTCCAAGAAATTTCATTATACAACAAACCAAAGAAAATATCCCTTGGCTTTCCTCTTCTCAAGGTGAAAAGGGCACAATTCACTGTGGCTTTATAAAAATACACAAATAGAACTAACTTATATTTAATGTCCTACTTCAGCTCTTGAAAGAGGAAAAAATTACTGCATTGTGTCAGAGGGAGCAGTGGCATGCTTTAGGGCAAGCAAAAACCCACAGGCACAGTTTTGCAGACACATTTCTCTTATGTGCCCTCCTCTAACCTTTTAGCTATGTTCTGTCTTAGCAATTTGCTAGTATTTTTGTCACAGTGTAAATAAATTTTATGAATGCTACAATTCTAAAAGCCCTTCTTTGTGATGCAAACAAAGAGCTTCTGAAACAAAGCCATGTAATAAAACATGCAATGGTTCAGAGATACATCACAATTTTTGCTTGGAGTAAACACTTTTCAGCTGTGTCACTTCAATGTAAAAAGTCCTGTTTTGAGAGCCAAGTTCTGAGTAGCTTCAAGGCCTACTCACCACTTTTAAACCATGAAGGGGCTCAACTAGAAATGTTCTTTCTGCTCCTGTTAGTCAAAAGCCATTTTCTTCTTTCCGGCCAAGAATGTCTGTTGTCTGCTCCCCAAGTCTTATAAACTTCATAAACAAAGATGCCCTGTACTCTACAAAATCACAGCTAAATTCAGATCCTGGGTTAAAAATATATGGTCCCACTTAACATTATTAAGTGTTGCCCATAATATGATATAGAGACAACATGTCTGAAACACCACTTGTCTGAAACACCACCCCTCTACATGTTTCACTCCAATCTTAATTCAGCATATGCCAAATGACAGCTCAGGACCTCAACATAGTTTGATTTACAGGTTTGATGTACAATACAGCTTAGGGCAGCAGTTCACAAAACTGTTCATCTTGCCTTTCCCTGTCACCTTCTCACCTTACTGGCCTCCACTCTGGTCTTTGCACCACTGCTTGTTCCTACTTTACTCAGAGGTAGCATCTGTTGCCTATTTACTGCCTACACCACCCCTGTCTTCTCATACTCCTCCTCAAATGGTCACTTTACATCCCAAAACAACCTGACTGCTGAGAAGTGCTCATGTTATACTTTTATGTACTAGCATAAAGTATATATACATTACTCAAGCATTTAGTGATTTTAACAAGCTTTCCACAGCAGAACAGATTGCCCTTAATTTTACTTCAGAAGAAAAAAAAAAAAAAAAACAAACAAACAAAAACAAGAAAAACCAAACAAAACTGAAAAAGCTGGCAGAGCTAATGAACTGCTATAATTTTATCCATCTGTATATAAGAAGGACAAGGATATTTTTTCTGGGCACTTCTATTCTAGGATAAGAGATTATTTTCAAATTAAATAGGCATTTCTCTGATCTATACCAGTTACCACTATCCTAAGAACAGATACATGTACAGTTTCTCATGCACTTGACATTTTCTAAAGCAATACCATATACATCAGCATTTGATGCACAAATATTAAAAAAACCATAATGGCAGAAAAATATTTTCAGAAGAAGTCTGGTTCTATGGCTTTTAATAGATCACATAAAATTACTATCCATTGCTAGAAACAGAATGTAATACAATGTATGCAGCAGCACCATTAGACATTTTAGGACAGCCCAGAGTCACCTGATGAATCAGTGGAAAATGTGAAGTATTATCAAAATAAAGCAAATTTTAAAAAGGAAATAAAATAGTAAAAAAGAGTTGCATTAGATTTTCAAGTGGCTTTTAGAACCTAAACACTTTCTTACAGAATGCATGAAAACAACATTCAGCTACAGTCAAAAGGACAATCCACTCAAAACCAGTGCTCTTTGCTGAGAAGCCTGCAAGAAATTATTTCTACTTTTCACATTTCAGGGGAAAAATGCATTAAGATCAGCAGCAGGATCCTGAAAACTACCTCCCACACCTTTTCAAGCCAGATTCACTCAGCAACTACCCAGGAAGTTGAAAAGATATTAATTTATAGCATAATCTGCAAGGTCTTGGTTTAGCAAGGTGTTCTGACTGAACATAAAATGCAGGGTGTTAAAGAGTACATTCAGTGCAGGTAGCTTAGTGAGCAGCTGCAGTTCGAGTTGCAGGCTGGGCTCTGGGTGGTCGAGCCCGAGCCCTGACCAAGATGCCTTGACCTGCCCACCCTTTGCATAACAAAGGGCCCGTGGACCCATAGCCCAGCCAGGGGACTGGACACTCAGTGATACAGCAGGAGCCAGTGACTCCAGACATTCCCACACTTAGGGTATAAAAGCCCAAGGGTTCTTTTGTTCAGAGTCCCTCCTGAAGGCACACAGCTGGAGCTGTTATTTTGTTATTGCACCATGATTATATTATTTTAAGAATCTGAATATGAGACTGCTATAGGAAACCTTGTGCAGAGCTGGTAAAATAAACTGGTCTGATTGTGAGTGTAGAGTGCAGCTGTGAAGGGGCCTGGTCCCAGTTAAGATGGTGAGAGTGACTGCCAGAGGGCTCCTGGATGGTTGGATGTTTCCTTAACTTTGGGAAAGGAACAATACTGACAGTACTTAAACTTCTACATCATCCAGATATGTACTGCTAATTAGTAGGATCATAACTGTAGCAGAAAACTCCATTATCACCAGCTCAGTTAGTGATCTGCCTTGCAGTGTGCCTTTTATGCTTTAGTGATGTTAAGGCAACTAACTGTTAAATACTCTTGATAGTTTCAATAAACATACTATTTGTGAAATTAATGTAAATTTATATATATGGTATTTAAATGAGATACATTTAAAACATTATTATAGTACTGTCATGGTAATAAGATCAGAATTCTATGAAACTGACTAATATAGTCAAATAGATAATGTGTAGAGTCTCAGAATCAATTTAAGAAAAAGTTCAGTTGGAATGCCAGTCTGTTTATTGGGAATTTTTAACATATAAGTTTTGTATGATAAGGGATATTGCCTCTCTTAGTTCAAGAGAGAACTAAGATATTATGCTGGCCAAGAAATAATCCCTCTCCTTTAAATTTAGGAAACAGAACT
>JAWWMO010000083.1:55658840-55674169 GCA_035047845.1 Dendrocincla fuliginosa
CTCCTTTAAATTTAGGAAACAGAACTTTAATTAGGAAAAATATATATATAAAGAAAAAGATAACAGTTCTTAACCACAATATATATATATACCCAGAAAAGAACCAAACAACAATAGTTTGTAATAAAACCCCTCCGCCCCCCAAGTGACAAGGCAAAAACAGTCAAAAAGGTCTTTTTTGGCTACCCCCCAAAAAAGGGGAATGCAGTTATATCTACAGATGGCAGGTGGTGCTATGGCACCTCCACCGCTGGCCTCTCTCTCCCAGGGGTTGCAGTAATATTTATGGACAGCAGGTGGCGATGTTCCGCCCGGCTGGCTGGGCTCCCTCAGGGTGGTGGCAGTTAGTTCTCAGGTTGGTTTCCGTGAGAAAAATGGGAAGGCAGAAAAGCAGCAACAACCCTGTCTCTGCAGTGGTAGGAAACCGGGGCGTTCTCCCTCTTTTTCCTCACGGTAATTTTGTAGTGTTTAAAATCGCTCACGGATGAAAAATGGTCGAGTTAGAGAAGGGAAGAGGAACACCATCCAACACCCAGCGATGCCGAGATCGGAGTGTCTGTGTCCCGTCCTCCTTGCTCCACCGAGAGCTGAGCTCCTGCCTTGCGCAGGAAAACTAGAGAAACCAGTAACACCAACTCCCTTCCCCCTCTCTCCCAGGCTGGGGGAGATATCAGAACAAAAAGCCTGGACAAGGTAGATAACATCAGGGTATCCATGTCTTTTGTCTCTTTTGTTAAACATCTTTACCGACACTAAGGCATTGGCTCCCAGTTTTTTGGAAGGAATTCCCCTTAAGCTTTGAAACTCTAACATTGCCTCTGTTCACAATTTGTTTCTATGTGAGTAGATCATCATGACTGAAGGAATCTACTACTTTAAACATTCATATACAATTACATGCAACCACCTGTGCTCCAAAGAGACGCAGTTTAAGCAACATATAGCTTCTTCAGCTTCCCAAACATTGATTGCAGTGACCTAATTAAACTCTTCTGCATTATCTGAGACTCAAAGCCTAAACACTGGGAAATCTATTCCAGTTCAAATCTTCTGCTTAGATATCAAGAAAAGTTAATTGCTTCCAAGCAGGAAGGTGTGCATCAATTTCTGATAAACCAAATAACAAGCATTCTTCCAGATAAGCTATTTTATCAAAATCTTATGTATGTCAAAAGGGAATTTTATAACCCTTGCTCAAGATTTTGAAGGGGGGGGGGGGGAGGCATCTCAACACTCATTCCTTCTGAAAAAAAAAAAAAAGACTTCTTAAAAAATTCAGCTTCTTGTCAAAATTACCTTCACTGGGTGAAAGCCAAGAGTACCTTATTATCATTATAAGATGATATAAAATAAATACTGGCATTTGAAATTGAAAATTGTGTTGCTACTTCTATGAATGTTAATACAACTAGATGAAATAGAAGCAAGAGTCTCTTTTAAAGTTTATCGCACTAATACATTATAAGTTCCTGAAAATACTTCATTCATCTGTTAATTTTTGTTAGTTATGATTAGGAGCAAATGACTCACTTTGCTTAATGAAAGGCACCTGCAGTTTCTGCTAGTAACCCACACTGAAGGGCAGCAGTTGTTTATATCCCCCAAGTTTCATTGTGTCCTCCTGTGTCATTAAAGCTATTTCAACCCCTTTGGTATCATAATTCCACAGTGTATTCAGTAATGAAGAACAGACAAATTTTCTGTGTTAAGGCTTGGGAAAATATGTGTTAAACCATTTTAAAATAATCTAAGCTAAACATTTCCACAACTTGAAGTATAGATAAGAAAAATGGACTTGGCAGTAAATAACTTCTTCTAAACTAGTGGAAACCTGCCTTAGACCCAAAACCTAGCATTTTCCAGCAATTCTGTTACAGCAACACAGAAAATGAGTGACACTAAGTTTAGAATGACACTGTAAAACAAGGGCACTTAGTTCTCAAAGAAGATGTATCCAAAAAGAACATTGAGTTACACTCAAAACTGCATGATCCATTAACTGCCAAAAAAGAGATGCAAAAACTCTAGCCTTTTGTTACTGAACATATATTTATGTCAGAAACTGTATTTACCATTGACCTAGGAGTATAACCTTTCTCTCTCTGTTGTTTCTGAATTCACCAATAAAATCTCTGAAATGCTGTTACTGTTCAATAGGACAGGAGTCCAAGGTCAGCAATAATGATTTACTCATAAAGGTGAGCAAAAGACATTTTACCTCCAGGAAATTTCCCTAGCAAGCTGTCAGAGAGTGTTAGATGACTGCATTAAAAATTCCTTATGATGGGATTAATTAATGATTCCTCATGCATTCTCACCATATGATACAGTGTAGAAGAGTTCAGCTACAGGGCAAGTTTAGCAGAGAGTTTTAGAGATTTCAGATCACTTATCAATGCTGCATAGTTCAAAGACAACATTATCATGACAATCATTCCACAGCTGTACTCTCTGTCCTCCAAGACGTAAGATGTCTCCAGCACTGTGGTGTGTAGATCTGGTGTCTTTCCGCAGTCACAGTGCAAAAGCATCAGAACTTTCACAAACATGGCACATCCTGATGAAGATACCAGAAATACCATGCAAGTTGCAAACTAGTGCTAGGACATTCCATCAGGGGAGGGCAATTGTATACCCAAAACATTCAGAGAAACATAGCAATTCTGCACACCACTTACATTTCCCAGGCATATCAAGTATTTTCTAGTTGTTTAGCATGCTTGGCAAAAACTGCTCATGAATAATTGGCTATCAAGATAAAAGAATGGCACTATGTAATGTGTTTGCCATCTGAAAAGTAAAAGAGAAGTTCAAGAAGAGGCACAGTCAGCACATTTGTGCTAGCAAGGATTTTGTTTTGTCCCTGGTTTTGTAGTCCCTCTACTTCACCATCACCACCTGCCATCTATCTGGATCTGATCTGGTAGTTTTCAGCTCACATGGCAATTATCATCCTTCTCCAAAAGCAATCAGCAGCACTGAGGATATTCCCTTGATTTAGCATCACCTGCTGGCCACTTTATATTCCCTGGTTCCAGGCAGGACAGCATTAATTTTTGCAGTAGCCAGGAGGAGGCATGGCTATGACTGAATGTTATTCTATGCCGCCTCATGTCATTGCTGGGAGCAGGAGAAGGGATCCCTTCCACGGAGAAGGGATTCCAGTTCAGTTAAGTAACATGGTGGAGGGAACAATCGAGTATTGTCTGTTGTTCGAGGGTCTCCATGTGAATAATTCCTTTTCTGTACCCTCTGTCATTAGTATTGTTGATGTTACTGTTTGTTTTCTTATCTCATTGCTGTTTCCAGTAAATTGTTCTTATCTTAACTCATGATCTTTGCCTTTCCTCCAGCCCACCACAGGATGGAAAGAGAGCAAGTGGCACATGGTTTTAGTGGGACCACTAAATTAGAGAATACTATTCCTAAATCATGACACCTATGTTTTGTTTTTTTTTCCGACACACTGCACTCATAGTAACAACAAGCCAGTATCACTTTAGGACTGGACTATGGAAAGAAGACAAGTTCTGGATCCTGCTCATAGACTAGCTGAGCTACAGTAAACACTGAGAAGTCAGATGGTGGCAGCTCTGAAAATAGAAGGAAGAGACACTTGTGAACCTCCAGGTACCAGACTTCCTAATTCTGATTTAACAGAGTCCAAAACAGAAGTGCCAGAGTGCAGGAACTCCGTGCAGGCTGGTTGCACACTGCCCATGAAGAAGACACACAAATGAAACCTCAATGTACCTGGGCATGGAGTCTTCATGAAGTCTTGCCCTACTACTCTGCAGGAGATGAAGTGCATCTTGATCACAGAGTTTGAGTGATTCAACCTGAAGATGAAACAACTTGCTAGCCTAGCTCTTACTTCATTGCAAAGGAAAAAACGAAACAAACAAAAATACAAAACAAGAAGAAACGAGATGAAAGACAGATTTCTAACAGCAGTGGAGCAGTTGTAACTAATTTTGAAATGGATTATTACATTTTAGCCCATTTGCCTTTCCATTGTTCTTTTGCTTTCTTTCTACATTAAAACACTCTCTCTTCATCCACTTCATCATTAGCAAATGAGCACAAGCAGAAATATTTGGGACTGGAGAGCTTAGTTATTTTTCCAACTCTTGTCTGCCACTTTCAGACAGAATGCAGCACTGGATCTGGTCTCACACGAGCACTGAGCTCTAAAAAAGTGATTGACATGCTAACTACGATATTCATATAAGGTTAGGATTTCAGGGCCCAAATCCTAGGCTTCAAGTTAGTTTTTCCACATCTGCAGGAAATGACTGTAAGAGTACTGACAATTCTGGGACAAGTCTCCCTCTTCCCTTTGAGTTAGGAAAACTACCCTGAAGCTAAGAAACCACCCATTAGCTGAAGCAGAATTAGTTTTCCATGGAACATTTCAGTTTCATTGAAAAATTACTATCCAAGTCTAGTGACAATACAACACTAAAGTGTAGTGGATGATTCATGAGTTTGTACAGCAACTAGAAAATCAATATTTAAGTTGATTCTGTTCATATTTCAGACTTCTTGTCTTTTCTCCTTGTAGAAATTGTAAATAATTAACATTTTCATTCAAAAGATTGTTAGTCTATCTTGTATATTGCCAATGTATTGGTATTATCCAGGTTCAAGAATAAGGAAACTCTGACAAGCCAGTCTCAAAAATTGTCTTTGTTTCAGGCAAGTCCTAGTTGTATAGCATATAGCTCCTACTTTTAAATAGAGTTCAAATGAAAATAGCTCAAAGATCAACAACTTTGTGAAGTGCAAGAGTTATCAGACAAGTGTTCAGACATAAGATTCTCACGGGGAGTGTGATCAATTATTAAAAAGAGAGAAAAAAGCTCTAATAACTTTTAAACAAAAAAAATGCAGATCATTCTGATTATTAATGAACACTGAAGCCATATTTGTTCTTCTGATATGCTATTTTTTTAATGATTAAAATAGGATGTTTTCACATTTCTTTATTACATCCATATTGCAGGAAATACTAATACTTCCTGGTATTCCTTTGTTCTATCCCACTTCAACTTTATTCAAACTAAAGCATGATGAGCTTGTCCTTTAGTCATCTTGCTTTGCTATCAAAAGACGAAAATCTTTTTAAAAGACAAAAACTTTTTAAAATCTGTACTAAATGTCTACAGCTTGAGAATTAATATAAACTGTTTGGGAAAAAATTACCCCACCACTTGCTATCAACCCAAGTCTGAAATGGAAAAAAAATTGCTCTGCACACATTGCAAAGATAAGTGAGAGAAGATGAAAAGCGGGGGACCTTTCTCCTTTAGCAGATGAAAAATGTGCTCAAGATTTAGTTCATGATAATCATTATCTCAAGTCTAGTGTCTGTAAAATGCCAATCACAGCCAACATTAATTCCATTGTATATCCTCAACAACAACTGAGCTGAATTATGTAGTTGAAGACCTTGGTAGTCACAATCTTAATTTTGCATCTGATTTCTCCTTACTGTCACTTTGTATTGTTTTAAATGCATCTATTAATATCTGTTTGTTTCCAACTTCCTTTGACACACTGCATCTTACACTGCATAGCAGTGATCGCAGGCAGGTAAGCCTGGATAAAAATACACTCCTCAAAAGAAGCTAGAGGAAATGTGATGGAAAGTACTTGGGTTTGATTTTGGTCCTTTTATTTTTGTACAGAACACTGTTAAAATCCATTATGAAAACTGCATGAGACCGGTAGTAAAAGGAGAGACATTCTCTCCCCTGCATATGCTGGTGAGGAAGATGGCCAAAGAGGTGATGGGGTGCAACAAGTCCAAGAGACGCAGCAGTGATCTGCAAGCTGCAATTCATGCTGAGAAAACAATAATTTGTTGAACTGGCAGGAAGGTCCCAGACAGGCCTTGCAAAAGTCCAAAGAACAATTTTCTGAGACTAAGGATAACTAAGTCTAAGACTGAAATGGCAGGAAGCAAATTCTTCCTTGCATGAACAAAGTGGGCATAGAGTATTTGAGTTCTTATTTGATAAATTAGGCTTTTAGAATTTTGAAAACCTTTTCTTTGATATTTCAGTATAATAGTTTAGGTAAAGTGAACTAAGAAACCAGACCAGCTTAAAGCAGGTCCATCTTGGGTTTCTTTCATCGGCATTTTATCCCAGGCCACCAGAAAATCCTTCAACCTTGATCACAGACTAGCTGTTTTGAGCCTCAGCTTGGAGTCAGACTGCATCTCTGCAAGAGCAGGAAATATGGGTGGAAAGCACAAGGATTTTGAATGCTTAGGTGCTGCCTTTGTCTCCTTTGGACATGGTCATAACATGTAGCTGACTGTAGTCCAGGGGGTCTAAGTCCAGCAGACTAGAAACAGCACTATGGAGGTTGCCTGCAGGGTCACACTTTAAAAAGACTGTCCCATTTGTTTTTTATTAATAGGACAGTAAACCACTTCTCCAGATGTATTTGGAAATGAACTCAAGGAGAAGAATAAAATGGTGTTTGGGATGGGAAATTACGTTTTTCTCAGGACTGACTTTAAAGATAATGGCAGTGAGCAGTACTATGGTTTGGCAGGGCTTATCTAGAAAATACACATGAACACTCTGGCCAAGAGTTTGAGTACTTGCAAGTGCTTCATGGAAAATGATCAAGAGGGTCCTTTGCTCAAGCCCTGTCCTCGGGCAAAATAAGCAAGATGTTTAATCCTGGCTCCAACAAAGACATCTTCTGTGTCCTTGGGAAGTGTGGTGAGTGTCACCAGTTCTTTTACTTGTGTACTTGCATCTGCAAATAGGCTTAATTTCCACTTTTTACAAAAGTGATGAAAAGCTGTGTTTTAGGAGACACAACCTCCCAAAAGGCAAGTTATTACTACTCAGTACAAAAGCACTCAATGACATCAGCATGTATTTTAAGAAACAGTAGGGATAACTTTGGTACTCAGATTACAGCACATGAGTTTACCCACAGGTTTTAGGATGACCCAGCACAGTAAACGAGACCGGCCTTAGAAGAAGAGGAAATTATAAATCAAGACATTTATTCACTCATTTAAGTTTGCTTCTTTGCAGCAAATAAATTACTTCATTCAGCAAGTAATTCAGTACTGAAAACTTTCCTTCTGAAACTAAAAAGCTATTTTCCACCAAAAACACTCTAAATTTCAATGTGGACAAGGAAGTTCTTAAATCATTTCTATGAACAGGAACATCACGCAACTTCTTAGAGAGTAAAATTGATGTTTTTCCACCTAAACACCTAGTAAATGCCTGTTTTGTATCAATTTTATCAAAACATATGTGTGACTTTGTACTTTAAAAGATGGGAACAGGGCATCAACAAAGTTATATCATGATGCAGGACATTTAGATGCACCAGAAAACAAAAACTATATAATGAATTGTTTTAAGTGAATAAAACATTTAAATTAAATCTATCTGAAGTACCAACCAAAGCATACAACTTCAGGCACCGCAGACCATGTACAGTTGAACTCAATGTTCATAGAGTCATAGAATGGTTTGGGTTGGAAAGGACCATAAAGATCATCTTGTTCCAAACCCCCTGCCATGGACAAGGGTGCAACATACTAGACCAGGTTGCTCAGTTCCCCATCCAACCTGGTCTTCAACACTTTCAGGGATGGGGCACCCACAACCTCTTTGGGCAAAATTTTCCATTGCTTCACTACCCTCCAGATAAAGAATTTCTCCCTAACATCTAACCTAAATCTGCCTTCTTTCATTTTAAAGCCATTGACACTGATCCTGTCACTTCCCTGTATGAAGAGTCCCTTTCCCTTCCTTTCATAAATCTCCTTCAAGTACTGAAAGACCACAATGGTATCTCCCTGGAGCTTCTCTTCTCCAGGCTGAACAGCCCTAACTCTCTCAACCTGTCTTTGTAGAAGACCTGCTTTAGCCCTCTGATCATCTTCATGGCTCTAATAGGTCCACACCTTTCTTATGCTGGGTACTCCCAAACTGGACACAGCACTTCAGGTGGAGTATTCCAAGGGCAGAGTAGAGGGGCAGAATCACCTCCCTCAGCCTGCTGGCCGTGCTGCTTTGGATGCAGCCCAGGATGTAGTTGGCTTTCTGGTCTGTGAGCGCTCGTGCCCAGCTTTTCTTCCACGAACCTGCAAGTCCTTCTCTGCAGGGCTGCTCTCAATGCCTTCCTCTTCCATGTTGTACAAAATAATAATAATTGAAGATTATTTCTTGGATGGAAGGCAAGCAACAAATTATACCTATTATAAGCATAGCAGTTTATGTACTTTAAAAAATTCTACAGTATTCATTATAACCTTATTATTTTGACTTACAGATAACAAGAATTTTAACTCAGATGCATTCCAATAGCTGGAAATTAACAATAAGTTTTCCTTCAACACCTATGGAAATATTCCAATGGTGCCTTGGATAACTCTATAGCGAACATAAGCAAACAGCAATATTTTGCTTTTCTTATCTGTCATTCACATGAAACTCCTTATCTACATACAGGAGGATGTCATCAAGCTGATGGTCAAGGATATTTATTAAGGTAGAAAGAAATAACAGTATCCCTTCTGACAAGCAGAGCTAATTTCTGACAGTGATAAAAGGGAGAGGGATGTGTGCAATACTTTTATAGCTGTTAGTCAAAACTCTTGGCTTTTGGAGCCATAACTATGCAGGAATTTACAAAGGAAACTAGTTGCCAAGTGATCCATCACCATGCCTATGCATAATTAAAAGTAATATAACGAAAGATGCTAAAAAAAGTTGATACAAATGTTTTACTTTTTTATTTTCACTAAACATCTCACCAAAGAATGAAAAAACAGGAATTTCAATTATTCATTATAATTTAAAAAAAAAAACAACAAACAAAAAAGAAACAAAAAAAAATAAACAAGAAAACAAACTGGGGAAAAGGAAAACTATAAACCAGATTGATAGATGATACTAGAAGAGTTCTGTTTGGGCTTGTCCCTTTGTAATAAAACAAATGAGTACATAACCAACCACACAAACTATAACAGTCATTAGCCTCATGATTACTAATTTGTAAAGGAATCTGGATCAGGTAAAATCATTACGCCTGTGACTAGGAGGCTATAGGGTGATGTTTTTGCACACAACACACACTCAAAAGACTAAATTGCTAATTTTAAGTAAGTTGCTTAACAAATTTTCTAGAAGAGCAAGACTTCAAGAGGTCACGATAACTGAAACATCCAGACATTTTTAAGAAGGCTTGTGCTGTTTCGTGATAATATTGTGACAGCAAACTGCTATAACATGCTGATATCTGTATTATAGTTCTTCATATGCGAGCTTATATTAAAGTAAGGATAGCATGCTACACTTAAATGTTTCAGAAACTCCTACATTGAGAAGAAAACCTTGGCTTCATTTGTTTAAAAACTAATTCACAGACTTGACAGCTGTTTGCACCTGCATCTTAGTCTACCTCTCATACAAGACTGAAAAAATGAAGTTGTGGGTGTGTGTGTTTATTAAATCAGGAGTTTCTGAAGAGTACAAATCTCCAATACAACTAGATGAAGTACTCCTCTCTGCTGAGAAGAAAAAACACTTAGCTTTTTTCCCCTACATGATTTAAATATATTTATTATGTATTTATGACAGGTTTAGTCTAATAAACAATAAATGATTGAAGATTAAACATAGATTAGACATCACAAACAAATTCATCTTTCTTCCATCTTTAAATACATCCATGCACTATGCAGGGGACTTCAATTTCTTTCATTTTTCCAGCTTAGCTTGAGCCTCAGAAGAATGTTTTCACTCTGTCAGGATGGTACATCAATAAGTAGTAGTGCAAAAAAAAAAAATTAGTTGTGTCTGCCTCTGCCTTTCAATGTAAAACACTTAAAAATTGGTTGTGATGCTGTAGCACTTGCTCTGCAGGATAACAGTAACATATAGCTTCCTGATGGGCAGTGAAGAGAACAAGAGAAATACTTCACCCATTATTGGTGTGCACCCATTTTAAAAGCAAAATGGAACTGCTATTACCATAATAATGGCAACATCCATATGCTATATCCAGTTTTCTCAGGGGAAGTGAAATGTAAAAACATATCATCAGAATATCACCAACAAATATTGCTGAAAAATCATCTCCATTCAGGAAGTCACAATACGCTGCTCAAAAAAGTTGCCATGAGACAGCCAGTTATGCGTCTATATGGGGCATTAACTATTCTGAAACACCTGTCCATAAATCAGTGGGTTTACTTGATGCAGTCACCAGGGAGTGCCCCTGCCACCACTGCACAGCCATAGCACAGTACATTCCAATGCCAAAGCTCAGCAGACACAAATATCACACCAGATACAAGGTTCACAATATAAACAAACATCTCATGGTGTTTCAAACCAGGAACATGACAGGGAAAATCATCTCAGATAAAAAAAAAAAATAATGCACTGAAGGACCAAGCATTCCTTCAAGCATTCCTTCCCTCCTGTGGTTGGAACTGCTTCAGCCATCATAGGTAACAAGCCAAGCTGGAGGACAAGCTTTCATCCTTCTCTGGCAAGGTGCTTTGTTCTTCTGAATTCTATTAATTTTACTTTAGCTGTTCCAGGTTTCTTCCTCAAGCATTCATGCTTCCATATGGCTACTAAACCTTTACAAGTTGTGTTTTCCAAATTTTGGAAACCAAATAGAAACAAGACCTTAAAATCATCTGAAAAAACAAACTTCTGTGAATCTCTTTCTTCTGCTCCCCTACAGAAAAAAAACCTTTCTAAACAGACTCTAAGCAAGGATGGTACTGCCAGTCAAAGGGAAAAACAAAACCTGTGCATAAAGATAGGTTAGCTTTTAAGGTTTTCAGTAAATATGTATTATGGAAAGGTTTCATTTCTTGTTTCTCATATGCTATTTCAGTGTTCTTTACTGACAGACAGAAAAGTGAATAGAGTTCTCAGGAGCCATGTGTTAAATTTTCACTTCAGTCTGGTTGTTTAACATCTCTATGCTAAACTTCACCTTAATTATCATCAATAACCCTCAGAAATATTTATCTATCTTTCTACAGAAGAGAAATATTCTATCTACAGAAAGAAATATTTCCCCCTTTTACACCACTGTCATTCTTACTGTCACTGCTACATGTCCTGCTTTTGGCTGGGATAGAGTCAGTTTTCTTTCAAGTAGCTGGTGCACTGCTGTGTTTTGGATTCAGTGTGAGAATAATGTGGATAACATGATGATGGTTTAGGTGTTGCCCAGCAGAGCTTGCCCTGAGCCACAGGCTTTCCAGTTTCCCATGCTCTGTCAGGGGACAGGTGAGCAGGAAGCTGGGAGGGAGCCTAGCCAGGACAGCTGACCCAAACTGGCCAAAGGGATATCCCAAATCACAGAACATCATATCCAGTATATAAACCGATGGGTGTTGTCCAGGAGGGGCTCTTTGCTGCTGGGGGATGGGCTGGACATTGGTGGTAAGCAATGGTACTATGCATCAATTGTTTCTCTTCAGTTTTATTTACCTTTCTCTCTCCTTCTCATTACAATCATTAGGGTTGGTGGTGTTATTATTGCTATTAGCATTATTAGAAGTAACATTGCATTTTACTTTTTTTCAATTATTAAACTCTTATCTCAGACCGTGGGTTTTAACTTTTTTTTCTGATTCTCCTCCCCAAACAACCAATAAGGGGAGGGAGTGAGGTGGCAGCTCTGTGGTAGTTAGTCACTGGTTGAGGTTAAAATACAACACTAGTATAGGACTAAGCCCTTTATGGATTTATTTAATAACACTGTACGTCTTGGCTGCTGACATTATTGGAACCTTCAGAAATTATTTCTGTTTTGCAGGCAAATATGTCTATGTGCAGAAGAGAAGAAATCAATCTAGCCCATGAAAACAACGAATTATTGAAAATATGGCAAGAAAATTATTGTTTATAGTGTTTACAGCACCAGTTTGCAGAGGCTGGCTTGACTTGACATAAGAACTTAATTACAAAGATTTCCTGGACGGAGCTAGGAAAGCAGAGATGCTTGCTGAAGATCAGTAGCTTGAATGTAGGATGCTACAGAAAAGGGAACTTGGAGCTTGTAAGTGGTCAAACAAGAGAGGCTTCTACATATAGAAAAAACTAGTGATGATGTGGCAAAGAAATAGATATGCTGCGACTAGAAGAGCTTGACTTCCTGTCATATGTGAGAAACGATTCTGGAGGCAGATCTCATTGTGTTCTTCTAGGTTTGTGTATTAAGATCTTATTCTTTCCTCTTGGAATTTATATGTTTTTCAGAACAATAAATAGAGCTATTTTCATCCCTTCCTAGCAGGATAGTTAATTTTTCAGTGTGGCAGGAGGAATGGAGAAAAAGTAAACAGAACCAGAAAAGCAGAAGCACTTTTAAAATAAACAATATTTATTTGTCTGATAATGCCAGTGTAGTTGCAATAAAATGTATTAAAGGAAGCATAACAAACAGTAGAATAGATAACATGATATCCTTTTTCATATGAAATCCCTGAGGTCACTGTGAGTATTTTCAGACAGATTCTGATCCGTGTTATCTGGTTGTCAACTCTCTTCAAGTTAACAGCTGAGGGAGGAACTACACGTTACTGCACTCAGCCCAGAACTGTAAAACAAGCAAACAGTGGTTGTATACAGATGCTTTTCCTTCTCTCAGCTTTTCTGAAATGACAGAAGCTGCAGAATCAAGGGGAGAGACTCCATCCTCACCCTCCTTGCCAGGGAAACACTCAAGAAAGCCAGCAGCTAGAGAATCATCAGAATAACATCCAAGGGAGGTTGGGAAAGAGGAAACACACACCACCATCCTGCTTATGGGCTCTACATTGTTGGGAATGTTGACCAGATCAGCGTTCTTTGAAGATGACTTCTTGTGAATTTTTTCATCATTTTGAAGTTGCTTCTGTTTTAGAAGACTGCCATTGAATCTTCTTTGTCCATCAAAACTCTATTTTTTTTATTTAAGGATGTCAAAAGTTTTTGTGTTTTTTTTTTTAATAGGAGAACAACAGTAATAGTTATCAATTCAAAGTCTTTTCCTAAGGAAGTGTTATTCAAAAAAAAACCCAAAAAAACCAACACATTTTCCATCAAGAAAAAAACTATTTCTACAATGAGTTGACTCCAGTGACCATCACCCAGGCAGAGAACTACAGAGCTGCATGTGCCCCCGTCCACACCATCCCAATTGTTTCTCAAACCACCAATCTCTTACCTTCACCATAAGCAAAAACTCAGCCTTAAATTGCTCTTCAAACCATCATAGCCAGAAACTTAGCACTGCTTGCTGTTAGTGGCATCAACACAGAAGCTGCATAGGCAGACCAAAAGCAGGCAGAGTACAGACTGCTTCTCAATAATAGGAAGCAAATCTCTTGTGGACAGAGCTGTGTAGAAGAGGCCTGCACTACTTGTTGTTCTGATTTGCATGGAGAACAGACAGTAACACCAACCACCAAACTTGCAAAAAAGGCCCTTTGCAAACATATTCTTTTCTCCACCTTGGCCTCCACTGTGTGGTCTCACATAATCAAAGATTACAGAAGGTTTTTGGGTGGAATACCACCTGCTCTTGAAGTTACTTAATCACAGGATATTCTATCAAAAATAAACTAAATTTTTACACATTGTGCAGCAGTGACATAGCAATCTTCCCCATCTCCTGATAAAAGCAGTATTGTTTAGAGGAGTGGTTAGTTTTCTGAAAGTTTTATCTGCACATACACCTCCCCTGACAGGTTACAGGGACAGTGTATTACTGGTTTCTCAGGACAACTGAAAAGGCAAGACATGATTGCAAACAAAAGAATTCCAGGTAATGAATTTGAACATCTCTATTTTCATGGGGGAAAATGTCAGGGATAAACGTTCAAAAGAAATGGGAAGAGGTATTGAATAAATTAAACGATAGCAGCTTCAACTGAGAGCAGGAAGAGAAAACAATATAAAATTTTCACAAAGTCAACACATAAGAGTTTTTAATCCCAGATCTGAAATCCAACAGCATTTCCTTTCGGCTACAACTCTCTTTCAGAAGTGAAATATGCTCCTTGCAATTCATTTTAAAGACTTACTGGTGGAGTCAAATGGGCTACCAAGCCTGGTGGATTCTGAAGGTGCCTCAGGCTATTGAAAAGGGACAATACAGGAAAATAGCTGCAAGAAGTGTAAGAGTCCTCTCCAAGAGCTGTAAACTTGGAAAATCCCACCCACAGAGCAGATGAGACATTAAGACCAAAGTTCAACTCTGAATCCCAGAAGACCCAAGAAGTTCCATGTGAGAGAAAAGTGCTTTTGGATTCTGTACTAAACCCAAAATTTTCAGTGCTGCAAAATTTCCATGACAGATCTTTCCCAGCTGCCCAGCTTTCAAAGTAGGAAGGACTGAAGCAAGCTAAGAGGTCAGCTCCCAAGGGAGCCTGGGGAGTCTTTGCTCAGACACAGAGAAATTATACACATAATACATATTTTGAATTGAGACTGTCTTTCATCAAACAAATCATAAAAGTATAAAAGACTGAGATTTCTAAAATGTCTTCAAAATTTTTGATATTGGAATGATGTTCCCTTCAAACTATTTTAACCACCTCAGAAAAAGATTTCCAACATTCTCCAAGAAGAAAATGCTTCTTGAGAGAAATGAAAAGCTACAACAAACTTCTTCAGCAAATCCAAAAGTCTAAAAAAACTGAATCAAGAGCAGATATCAATTTTACTGTTTAAGAAAAGGAAGGTAGATTCTGTAGAATAATTGTCTTATTTCTTCTAAGACAGTCATAAATGAAGTAGTGCACAGAAAATAGCTTGTATTTATTCCAAGGTGTAATCTCTCAGTGGGAGAAGAGGACAAGTCCCACTTCACAAAGCACAGATCAGCATGGTTTCTATATGTACTAAGCAAGAATTGTTTATTTAAAAAAAAATCCTAGAAACAGCTTGATAAGGATCAAACAGGACTGGCAAAGCTTCTTGCAGACTTTAAGCTACAGTGCAAAAAAGCCTGCTCTTGCTCAGGAACACCAGCAAAAAACAACTCCAAGATACTTCTCACTGGATTAATTTGGAGATCTTGCTCACAAACTTGCTGCAATCAAGGAGAAAGGTGGGAAAACACAAGCCACTGACTATTTTCAACATATTTTCAGAGCAAGAAGTCTCTGTAAAGAAAAGGACATGATTGAAACAACAGGCAAATAACTCATTTGAACTAGACTGCAAACTGTAGAAAGAAAGGTAATCTTCCTCCATAGGCCTGCATGCTCCTCCATGCTTCTCTCAAGCTTGTCATGACCAATTACTTCAGAAGATTTATCTTGA
>JAWWMO010000083.1:55674269-55696389 GCA_035047845.1 Dendrocincla fuliginosa
TCCTCCATAGGCCTGCATGCTCCTCCATGCTTCTCTCAAGCTTGTCATGACCAATTACTTCAGAAGATTTATCTTGATGAAGATTAATCACAATCATGACAAGATTCTTAAACACAACCTTATTTTTTTTAAAAAAATAATGTAATTGTAGATTCCTATTCCAGGATAGCTAAATACTGAAGTCCATGTATTCCATCAAGTGCATTTTGTTATGGTACCTTGAAGGCTCATTTACGTGCTTTAGACAATTACTGAGAAATGAGATTTTGCAAATAGGAGGGAAGAAATTAGGAGGTGACTGTTTGAATAGATGACACAGAGATTTGCCAGAATAACTCTGGAGGTGCCTAATAGATATCCTTTTGTTTTCCTGGTAAGTAAGGATCCCTCTCTATAGGAACTCAGAAACAAAGTACGCGTACCTATAATGCAGAAGTATAGTTTTAACTCTGTTTGAAATATTTAATACTACAATGGGTTGAATGCTGCAAAGGGGGATAGGCAAGAATAAAAAACCAGTCCAATTCTCTATGCTTCTGCTTAGGTAGACTTTTGTTTTAGTGTGGTACAACCAGACTGGTGATTTTTCTACTCAGCCAAGAGAAAGCAGGTAAAAATTTTTGTCCTCACAACAGTCTGATAGCTTCACACAGTTCTCCACTATGACCAGGTAGGCCAGGGTAGGGACAGGGGAAGCAGCATGGGGCAGAAGAAAAACCATCATAAATTCTGGGCTCACTAAAGTACTGAGAAGGAAGGGGTCGTCTCCAGAAACCTTCACTCCGTGGCAGAGGGCAGAAACATGCAGACTTAAAAAATAGAAAGGCTAAATCTAATGCCCTTCCCCTGGACTAACAACAGTAAAAGAATGAGAGGTGACAGCCTCTGTTTTAAAAAAATGTAACCTCATTAAACTGGATTAAGAGCAAAGAAACTTCCCTTAAAAAAACCCCCAAACAAATTAACTCAAATTAGAAAATTAAAAAGTGCAATACTTTTTTTGTTGTTGTTAGAAAGCTGGAAGTCTTGGATGTGTAATATTTGATACTCAAAAGTTATGTTATTTGGTATGCTGCACAGATGCCCTTTACATTCTTCATCTGACTGATTGTGAGAGAGTCTCCCAATGGACAAAACATCACTCGTCAGTTTTTTCTCCTTGTTCCTTCCTGTGTGCTCTTCTTTAACTCCAAGATATTTTCCAAATCACATTTTTGAATTGGTAATACATGGTCAATCTAACCAAATATCCAAGTTTAGCTAAATGCTTTTACAAAGCAAAAAATTATATATGGATATTTTACTTTTGAGGTGCAAATTATGCAGGTCTGCAGTTCAATAACTCATGTGCCTGAGTCTCACACAAGCAATCGGGCACTTACAAGCATGCTACAGAAATAAACATAGGCTGAGCTGGGGTCCTGCTATGTTATTCCTCCTGGCTTACCTATATCCTTGTGCAATTATAGATATTTGCAGGGGTGAAAGGTCTGTCCCAAGAGAAGCAAACACCTTCACCTCTCTTTCTCAAGTGACAAAATATATATTGCAATAGCTAAGCAGCAGGAATTTGAAAAAAACTGGAGAGTAACATTTTGCTCTGCAGGGGTCTGCCTATATAAACTTATTTAAAGACATAGAAAAGACATATTTGCAGAGATTTTTATGGGAGAGATTCACCTTGCCTAATCCCAGGCATACAGTGCTTTTTGACACTGCCTAAGCATCTCAGTGGGCTGGAAATGTGCATGACACAAGACTTCTTGGGCATCTATGCATTTCTGGAATGGCAGCCGTAGGCCACACAGACTACTCCCTAGATGGTGAGGTGACACCGGGTATCTCAAACAGTTGAGGTCTTATTACTTTTTTTCAGCCTGGTGCTGACCCATCCATTCTGGATTCCTGAATGAGATGCAGATTCTACCCTAAAAACCAAGGGAAAATCGTCTTATACAGGAATGACAATAACCTCATCTGTGAGTGGGAATCTTGTCAGAGATAATCATAGAATCATATGATCATTTAAGTTGAAAAAATCTCTAAGATTGAGTCCAACCATTAACTCTGCCAAGTCCACCACTAAACCACATTCCTAAGTGCCACATTTACTCATCCCTTAAATATTTCCAGGAATGCTGACTCAGCTCCTCAGGCAGCCTATTCCAGTGCTTCACAACCATTTCATTGAAGAAATGTTTCCTAATATCTAACCTAAACCTCCCTTGGTTCAACTTGGAGCCATTCCCTTTCATCCTATCACTGGTTGCCTGGCAGAAGAGAAAACTTCCACCTAATTACAACCCCCTTTCAGGTAGTTGTAGAAAGCAATACAGTCCTCCCTGAGTCTCCTTTTCTCCAGGCTAAACACCTCCAGTTCCTTCAGCTGCTCCTCATCAGATTTGTGCTCCAGATCCCTTGGCAGATTTGTTACCCTTCTCTGGACATGCTTCAGCACCTCAATGGCTTTCTTGTAGTGTGGGGCCAAAACTGAACACAGGATTTGAGGTGCGTCTTCACTGGTGTTGAGTACAGAGGAACAGAATTTCCTTGGTCCTACTAGCAGAGCCAAAAGTACTGCTTGGGCATGTGTTGAATTTTGCCCTCTCCTGGCACCTAGCTCAGCACTGGTATCTTAAGTGTGTGGAATGTGTAGAGCTTTCTAAACATCAATGCCTCTGGTTTCTGTTTCAAAAGTCTTAGAGGCTCACATAAAAAATTGCAGCATGGTGAAGTGGGTAAGAGTAACACTTCTCTTGGATATCTATCCACTATGGGACACAGCTATTATCAAAACCCAGGGTTTGGAAGAGCTTGTGCTCCCTTTCTTCTCATGATAACTTACCCTCTGAACTCTTCAGTTCTTTCCCACACAAAGCTGCAGCCCTGTGCAGAAACACTGCTTCCCAGCCAATCTTCCCAGGCAAGTGTGAAGGTTACAGAGAGAACTGAACCTGCATCTCTCACATCCTTTAACTTGCAACTATATCTCCAAAACATATGACCTTTACTTCCTCCACTATTATTATTAAAAAAAAAAAGAGGGGAGGAAGGAGAGGGAAGCACCTGCATCTTGCTCAGGAGAACACTTTTTGATTGTGTTCCTCAAGTGGCGTTTGTGAAAGAAAAACATTTCTAAATCCAGATCAGACTTGGGTGTGAACTAGGCAAAGAACAGCTCCCTTTGGTCCCCATGAAGCCTCTGCACTTACCCAAAATAACTTGCCACTTACAGAGAATATAAAGAGCAAACACTGAAATACAAACAGGATATTTTTTGCCAGAAAGTGGTAATTTCATGATCGTATTTTGTGATTCAGATAGGACACATGCATAGATGCTTTCTGTGTGAGTTTTACTGGAAGCTGTGAAACCAGCTAACTAGGTTAGGTGCCTATCTCACGTAAATGACTGCAAAACATATCAGACATCTAGATGCATCTTTCAGCAATTAAATTACTTATTGAATCTGTCTTTATTTGATGAAAAGGAGTAAGAACAAACTATGAATCCTTATGTTACTGAAGTGATATGAGGATAAATATATTAAAGAGCACAAAAAGCTATATAAATAGAATAGATGAAATTTATTTCCCTATAGAGAATAATCACTCTATTAACCAATGTGATTATTTAATAATAAACTTAGAAACTCAGTTCTGATTGTTTATACTTTCAATCAGTAATTGCCTAAATTATTTAAGACCCATTACATGTCTGATGGTTTTACCACAGAAAATACCAACTAAGCTCGTAGCAGGAATAGTCTTCAAAATGTAACAGGAACTTTCCTATATCATCAGTTATAAAATCAAATACTTAAGTTCTAGCTTCAAATCAGCAGCCAAAGAAAAAGCATGAAATAGGAAGGACTGCTATGATCACTCATCAGAAAGTTTCACTCTTGTTCACTAATTTGTCCTCCTGAATTTACAAGATTTTATTACACAAGAGCACAGCCTGTTCCTTCCAAGCATCTTTTCTTCTCAAACTGTCATCTTCATCTCAGTCCCTGGCTGGAAACTGCCCAGCTCTTGCTTTCCTACAAGCTCAATGGACTTAGCTGAACTAACTCAACCTTGACCAATGTCAGTTTAAAACAGCAAAATGGTAATTTAAATACTGTTGTCACTGTATCCCAAGATGTTTATGGATAAAAACTGACAGGTTAAGCTCATCTGAGTACGTGGATTTTTTTTTTTTCTTTTGTGTGTTGAAGACAGATCTAACAATTAAAGTTAATTTGGAATGCCTTTGCTCCTTCTGAAAATAAATGCTTGCTCCCTCTGAAAATAAATCTGTGTCTTCCTTGGTTATTGAAGTGAAAAAGTGGACCTGATGCTAAGATTTGGATGAGACAGGTGCAGGTATGGTGGAGAGTCAGATTTTAAGGGCTCTGGATGGCAGGTATTTAGGAGAGAATTTGTAAATAGTGGCGGTATTAAGAGCTAAATTTTGTCTGATAAAAACCTAACATGGCTCTAGGGTACAATGTAGGCCAAAATTGTCTCCCTTCCTCCTCCATGCCATTGTTCATTGGGCCAGAATAATTGAATTAAACCTTATTTATTAACAGTTAAAATAAAATAAAACCAGATGTTGTTTAAAGAACTGGGAAAAGAATCTAGTACCATTCTATTTTATGACTAAAACCACAAATGAGAAACCCAGCTATGCAGGCAATTAACATCCTTCAAGGGTAGAATCAAATGCTTAACAGTAGTGGAAGTAACAGGGAAAAAAAAGACCTTATAAACATATAAAACAGAACTGCAAGAAATCTGACACTACAAATAAGAGCTAACATGCCTTTAAGAATAAATACTGCTAGAACACATCTCTAGATCAAAGTGCAATACAAGGAGGACAAAAATATATGCCTTGAAAGATGAAATTTCCTTGTAAGGGGATAAACTATTTCCTGGGCTGCTTGTAACATGTTACTGTAAAATTAACTCTGACTAACAATAGCATGTAATTTGTTACATGAACTGTAAAACATTCAGAAGACTACAATGCTCTAAAGGACTGATAAATCATACTCTGATTTGCAGATGAAAACTTGTGTAACGTGTCATAGCATTAGTTACCAGCACTTCTATAAGCCACTTTATGTAGAGAGTCATGAGAAACAACCTAAATTCACAGCTAATAATCTACTGTTCATCATGGACTAAAAAGTAATGCAAAATGCCTGAGGACAGACCTATAAAAAGGAAATAAAACAAGAGTCAGTTTAGAAACACTATCTAGCTTAAAGAAATTATACCCATGGATAGAAGTTCCTATTTGGACAAGGGTAGTAGACAGAGCAGTCTTCCTGGTTTAAGGTACCATAAAGATAATGACTGATCTAAGTATCTCAGTACAGGGCAAGAAAGGCAGGTGAGGGTTGAAAGAACTTAGAAGTCATTGAGGCCCAAATTCTCAATCTATTCACTACAGCAAGGACAAGATGGCCACTACTATGTTTACTTGGTGTCCAGTAGCTTCAGTCTGGCTTCCATTACAGTGTAAACATAACCTTAAACCCTACAGAAAACCTTAATTTGAGGTCTGGGCTTTGGCCTCCATGACACCTGCTATCACTGACAACACACTCAAGCTAATAGTGCCATCAGCCAGCAGAGGAGGGAGAGGCAGCCTCTGCCTCCTGAGGATCTGGTCTGAGCCCATCAAAGCTGAAATCAGAGCCTCACCTCCTGGACTCCAGAAAACAAGTTAGACCAGACGCACACATGTTCCCTTTCTAGCCTGTTTCTAGGACGTACTAATGAACATCCCTTCCTTGCTTCAGCTGAAGCCTGCAGTTTCCCAGGAGCGGTGAGTGGGGAAAGAGCAGAGAGCTCTGCTCTCAGCAGAAAAGCAGTAAGCAAGCTTGGGTCTGTCCATGAAATGTAGCTTTTTTCTCATCTATGATTTCCCAGTCTCAGCTTGATTCTATCTCAACTGGACATTGTTGTGAATAGAGATTCACTACTACATATAGAGCTCCCAAAGTTACAGCCTCATCTTAGGGTTCCACAGTCCTACATCTGGGGTTTCATTGTGAGAAAACAGTGATTTAGGATCAAACCTGAGCTCTGATATACCACACAAAGAATTTTGTCCCTGTGAGCTATCCCCAAAAGACCACTGTGCCCTGAAGGCACAAATAGCTGTAGTACAGCAGTTCATGCAGTAGTTCCCTTGCAACGGAGTGTCTGCAATCAACCCATTGGCTTTTGGAGAGAGCCACCTTAGAGAGCCCTTCAGACAGCCCTTCAGCAGAATTTCTGCTATCCTATTAGTAAGGAGATGATTAGACCAAAAATATGGGTCTTTATACTGCAGGGATTCTGAAAAAAACAGTTTCAAAGGCAGACAGGAGCTAGTCCATTATCTCTCAGCTCCCAACTCAGGAGATCACACTTTCTTTCCCATGAATGGGGGGAAGCAAAGAGTGTGGAAGCAAAAAAAGCAAGTCACCAGGGACTATATAGAGAAGGCAGCATGCCCTGGGACAAGTCCTCCCCACATGACTACAGGCATTGATTATTGTCTGCAATTCTGGGAACATCAATTTGGGAAACATGGCTTTTAGCAATTTTCTGCATAGAAGCCTCTGTCACAAGAAGTATGTGATTTAGAAGTGTTTACAGTACACTGGGGGGCACAAATGAGAAACCACTGAAATTAATAAAAAAACATGCCAGTTCTTACTGAAGCCTACAATTTGGCTCCAAGTCAGGTTGCAGGGGAGTCAGATGAAATGAAAACAGGAGCCTGAGGTTGAGAAACCAGTCCTGTGGCACCCACAACTAAGAAAATACCCCAGTTTGGTCCTTACACAGCTGTAACACCACAGTTTCTTCTCTTGTCTGACTGAGGCCAAATTTCTACCATGAGCACTCAAACCAAGCCATTCTTATTCCTCAGGCAGTAGCAGTGAATTCAGCAGGAAAGTGTGAAATATGTACAACCTTTTTATTTCTTTCTCTGAGTGCAACAACAAAGACCTTTGCCTCCCTTCTATTCTTCCCCCCTTATTTCATTCATCTGGTCTGATAAGAGTGTCTGTTTCCTAAACTTTATTTCAAGTTTCTCTGTTCCTTCTTTGTACTGTTACTTCTCACCTCTCAACACTGATGTATTCCCTGAGGTCAGAAAAGAATGACAATTTCAATATTATTTAGAAAATTCCACAGTGTTTCAACATTTATTCTGTTAAATTAGTGCTAATTCCCTCTTCCCACATTTCTCAGAGTCTTGAGGTAAGTATCTATCATTTTGCATAGTATCCTATCCAGGATTAACATTTTGCACAGACTTTTTCAAGCATGGCCTCTCTTTTTGGGTCTTCTCATTATCAATGACTTACCTCAGACTAACTGTGAAGGCCCTGATTCATCCTCATATTGTTCTCTGGTTATTTAGCTCTTTTCCACCCTGCAGAGAGCTCTTTACTACTGCTTTAAAGCAAACTGTTAGTATACCTAACACCCATCACTCCAGTGTTTCATATTTCACAATTCCACTTATTTTTCAAACTGTTCTGTGATGATAATTGCCTTCCTTTTATCTTCCCCCTGTGGGTGTTCCCCAGAACTCTTCTGTTACTTTTCCAATCTTTTTCTCTTCAATCTTGGCAACCAATGTTTTTACCTCCATTCATGGTACATGTCATCTTTTTGTCAGATGACAAACCATTATATTCTTCTTTTCATTTTTTTCTCCTTGTATATCTCTGATTTTATCTTTGCTTTTATTTTTCCTTGTTTTCCCATGGATGAAAAAAAGACGGCTCCCATAATTTTATTTACCTTAAATCACGTTTTTGTTGCATATTGCCGTATGGCATAAACAAATCTGATCTACCCCTGACCAAGGCAGCTCAGGACATGGGAGAACAGTGTAAACATCAGACTGCTGGGAGGACCGAGGCAAACTATTGCTGTCATATGTTAGTTGAGCTTTGTCCAGTGAGGCTTAATCCCTGTTCACTTTGATAGTTAAGAAGAGCACGCTTTTTGGCAGATTTCATGCTTTGTTACGGTAAATTGCTCTCTGCAAAGTCTGATCTCACATCTTTAGCTATGCCACACTAGCAACACCAGTTTCCTTCCAGCGTTGCCTTATTTTCTTAACCATTGTCCAAATCTTTTGTGCAATCTTTTTACTATATTATTTTTGCCTTCCTGTTTACCTTTTTCACACTTGTTCTCAATCTGTTTATAAGGACTGATTATTCCCATGCCATTTGAAATCACTTTCCAAGGGCAAAAACTCAGAGAAACAGCAGGAGCTTCATCAGGAGCTTTTATTTAACTAATGTTAAAAATAATTATGTAATTTTTTTTGCCATTTCTGTTTATGTTTTAATACAGTACTCATAAATTATTTCATTCTTAAAAAAGGATTAAACTGCCACAGATTATTTAATAATCAAAATATCATATGCAGAAATCTCAATTACTTTTAGGAGTTATTTAACACATTCATTATATACATTATGTATATGTATACACTTACAATTAATAGTACACTGACAGTCAACAGAACTAATGACTCTGAGTGTTAATTGCTAGCATTAATTGATATGGATACAATTTTCCCTGGTCAAAACTCTGAATCAAAAATTCATGTGTTTGTGGAATACACAGTGTATGTGGTTTTGCATAATGATTTAAAGGAAGAAACAATACTTTTTGAGATTCCTATATAATCCATTTCTTTTGAGTATAGAATTTTCTTTGCCACATGTACTGAAATTGTATTTTTCTACACTGCAAGGATTTAAAAAAAAAAAAAAAGTTTGGAACAAAAGCAAAATCTATACGGATAAACAAGATCAACATCCTTAAATATATTTTTAGGATAAAAGAGGGATCTGACAAAGAAAAATTAAGTCAAAAAGCACTCTTGTTTTTTTCAGGATGGTGGTGCAGAACAAAATACAATATACAGTTCTAACTTTCCCTGATGTTCACATTGCTCATAGCTGGCTAATGCATCCTTAGAGAGTCAGTCAACTTTTTCCTCATTCTTTCTTCACTTCTCACTTTTTAAAATAGGGGTAATGCTATTTACTTACATAGTAGAGGTGACAGGGACATTAAATGCTGACGTGAATGCTTTTATGCTGACATTTTGACCCAAGCACTATGCTAAATACTGTAATCAGTACAACTGCCAATCTCTCCACTAAGAAGTTTTCTATGCCTTTTCAGAAAGACAGATGTCTGTCAGGTTGTATACACAATATATACATCAGATGAAAGTTGTGGCAGACTGGTGAAGTTTCCACTGACTGAAAAATAACAAATATAACAAAAAAGTGCACATAAAGGAGGACCCAGAGAACCACAGGCTGGTCATTCTTTTTCTTTGGCAAGATCATGGAATTGATCCGCCTGGAAATAATGGTAAGAAACATGGAAAACAGAGAGATGGTTGGTGACAGCCACCACGACTTCACTGAGGGCAAACCATGCCTGACAAATTCTGTGACTTTCTATGATGGGATTACAGTATTAGTGGGTAAGGGAGAGGGACTGATGTCATCTACTTGGACTTGTGCAAAGCATTTTGTGCTGTCACATACCATATCCTTGGTTGTTAAATGCAGAGACAAGGATTTGACAAGTGGAACACTCAGTGAATAAGGAGTTAGCTAAATCATCACACTCAAAGAGTTACAGTCAGTGACTCAATGCCTGGATGGATACCAGTAATGACTGATGCCCCTCAGGGTTCCATACTGGGACCAGGATTGTTTAACATCTTTGTAGGGATACAGACAGCAGGATTGAGTGCACCCTCAGCAAGTTTGCAAGTGAAATTTCCAGGGAAACCTTATAGCAGCCTTCTACTGTCTAAAGGAGGCCTACAAGAAAAATGGGAAGGGACTCTTTATCGGGGAATGTAGTGACAGGACTAGGCATAATGACTTTAATCTGGGGTAAGGTAGATAATAGGAATTAGATAATAGGAAGAGATTCTTTACTGTGAGGGTGGTGAGGCACTGGCATAAGTTGTCCAGAGAAGCTGTGTATGTCCCATCCTTGGAAGTGTTCACTGGCAGGTTGGATGGCACTCTAAGCACCCTGGTATTAGAAGTAGATGGACACTGAAACTAGATAGTCTTTCACGTCTCTTCTAACCCAAACAACTTTATTATTCTATTCCATGATTCCAATTACTCTAGAGGGAAAAAAAATACTTAAATGTAGAAACAAAACAGGGATTATGTTTACTGGAAGTGTTGCAGGCATGTTGGTCAGGTTCTAGAGAGACATGAAAATCATGTTTAGATTAGCTGAATAATTCTGTTTTATTCTATACTAGAGTGCATAGGTCTTTCTATTAATGTTACAAAGCATTATGAGAAAGTGTTTTGAATTCATTTTCTCCCAAGCTGCTACAGATCAATGTCTGTTGGCCTGAGCAGTTGGTCAAACACACTTGTCCTGCCTTTTATTAAGAGCTATAAGAGAGCTGTAAAAGTTGCAAAACATTAAAAAAAAGTAGAATTCACTCCTGGTTTTGGAGGTTGCAAATGGGGGGCCACGTGTTCATATATTTAAAGAGAAGGAGGTCATCTCTTCCATGCCCCCAGATATCACAGGAATGTCATCTGAAACCCACTCCCCTGCCCGAGTCTTGAAGTCAGTAGCCAAGACGCTTCTTTCTTACAGCATGCAGATTAAAGACTCAACATTTCCTAGAAAGGCAGCAGACTCTTAATTTAAAATTCCATTTTTTAGAAGCTTAAAACTATGTAGAGCTAACTGATTAATTGCAAAGATTTTTTTTTCTCTCTTCCTTCTCGTCAAATTCTACTTTATTACTGCAATATGTTCTTTACATGTATGTGGGAAAGAAGGGAGAGGGGAGTTAAAGAGATATGATCAGCTAAAGAAATTATCCTTTTTCATTTTTGAGTTCTTTAAACAAATTTCACAAGAAAATAAATACACTAAAAAACATTTGCTAGGGACTAGCTAGATGGAAGCAGGCAGTTGCTAACTAGTTTTATGATATTTTCATTCTCTGAAAAGGTGAGGATGTGGATATTTACCACAGTCGAAGGAATGAGCAGTTATTTTCACATCCAGACATCTAGGAACAGTTAGGTAGGCTCTGTAACATGAAGTGGCAAAGACAGCTTCCTAATCTAGTATATATTTTCAAATCAGATTATATTCTGCACAGCAAATTCACTTGAATTCTTATAAAAATGCACAGAAACATTGATGAGTCAAGAGCATAAGACAGATAAATCATGCCTGCATCCAATAAACACAGAAAAAAAAAATAAGAAAAAAGAAGAGAAGCTGTCATGAAAGAGTGAGTGGTTGTTATAGCAATGCTTGAAAGTTATAAAAGAACTGAGATCTATAAAGGAAACATTGGGGAGTCAATTTAATTATCAGATCTATCTGAAGAGAAAAGGAAATCCTTCATACACATCACTTACTTAGGACAATACATTTTACTGTTTAAAATAACCCAAATCAGTTTGTGAAACTAGTTAAAGGCTGATTAGACAAACACTTTAGACAAGAAGAAAACTCAAGAAGAACTGATCTTAATAAAGTAGATCTGTCAGCACCAGAATGGGACCTATTTTGGCTTATTTAAGAACAATTTTCTTCTGCACAATCCATCAATTTATGTAAGTAGAAACACATATTTTACCTTGTAGCTTTTAAAAAGTAAAACAATTAAGAAAATCATGATCACAGAACTCTCAAAATCAGACATGCATTCATTTTGCCCACTCACATTTGTTTAAACTCCCATTGCTTTTAGTCACAGACAATGCAGCAAACACATTGAGATAGCAGCCCTCCCAGATCAAACACTAATGAACCCCATTACATTGAGCTTTAAAGGCTTTATTTATTGTTATTGTTGGCTGAGCACAGCAGAAGGAAGTCTCATTACGCTAGGAGAGAACTGAAGGCCATGAGAAAACCAGCAAAATATCAAAGGTGGTAGTTTTTGCCTTTATGTTTTTTTCCCCCGGTCTTTGGGTCACTGTTTGTCCTCCATTACTCCAGAAATCAATGATCTCAAAGCAGTTCCAGAAAAAGAAAATGGCCCCTTTGGATGGGAGTACAGTAACTGACCTGTCATCTCTTCCCTACTATATACTCTAGAAAACCCAGACTGTATTGTCCTAAACAATGGTGGTCTTGGAAGAATGTTTAGAAATCATTTGCAGTTAGAAAGGAAAAGAGAAACTGGAATTTTTACCCCCAAAAATGTCACTTAAGGCTAGGACAGGGGACTGCATGGGAAACAAAAAACAAAAGAGAATAAGAAGGATACACCTGGAACTTTGTTGGCTCATGAGAGAGAAATGGTGATCTAGAACAGTTTTCTAGAAGGGTCTTATTAGTGAAGCTGAAAACCTAACAGGCCATTTGTTTGGGCCACTAATAAGTGTTATTTATAAATAACTGCATGTGTAGTTATTGATTGAAGTGTAATATATTTGATGCATTTTCCCCTAGAGTAACCTCCTCTGTATTTAGTCCAGTTGTGAATCTGGTAGAGAGTAAACCTTTCAGATACACAAGCCAGATAGGGAGAGATCTGGTTAATTAATTTGAGAGGCCTAATTTTGGAGACCTACCACCAGTAGAAGGTGATATTAAAAGAGATTTCATAAGAATACAAATAGATAATTGCATAGATCATAGACTGCTGTTATAAAGTCCTAATGCATGGGAGGTTTTTCTTCTCTGTTTTCCCCAATAGCTGGATTGTTCTCCCCAAACTGAATGTTTCCAAAGGAATAAAGGTGTCAGATGAGCAAGAGCAAGGCAGATATCAGGACTTTCAGCTATGCCATTTGCCTCCTGCTACATGCAGATGATCATCAGCAGAACAAGACAGGGAATAAATGCATATTTGCATTGTTCAGCACACCTTGTGCTGATTTGGTTGCATATTTTGACTGCAATATGCAGACTCTAGTCTCACAAATATCCATGGGACTTTGAGCAAAATAGAAATAAAACAAATTACTGAAGAGAATTTTGCAGGTAATAGACAAAGACATAGAAATAATGACATTTTCATATAAAAATAAAACCCTAAAAAAAACCCAGCACCCCTCTCCAGAACTTCATTTTCACTTCTTTATATTTTCTCCCTCCTTAAATATTAGTAAAATTTTTAATTCCAGAGGACTAGTCTTTCACAATGTAAAGTGAATGGAGTTCTGCTATTTTATGGCAACCACACAAACAGCAGAGAGTATTTTTCTCTGCCCCAGGTTAGAAAATCTGCAATAAACAGCAGAAGATTCAGTGATACACTATTGTGGTACATAGCAGGTAAGTGCTGCCCGTTACCTAACTGCAGTGTCAGCTCTGGTAATATGTCTTCATCGCTGCCTGTTTTAATTCACCCAACAATCACTTATCTGTGTCTTCAAAACTACTAAAAATGTGTCATAGGATTATACAGGATTGAACAGTCTGGCTTAAATTGCTGTCATCCAGCCTCAATATTTGTGTGGCATTTCTTATACTTACATACAGTGCTTTGATGCATTCAGTCATGATGTATTACACTCAGGCTTGTTTCTCTTGGCACAAGTTTTGATGGGAAGGCTATTTGACCCCTGCCTTCACATTCTGCTGTAATGTTTCTTCTCAAAGGAATTAACTTCAGTGTCATATTATTTAATATGCAAGCAATAACAGTATCCATAAAAGGCAGCAATTCTACTCTCTCACCCTGCTGCATTCTAATAATATTGAAAAAATATATGTATATAGACAGGATTTCCCTACAAATAAAGATACTAGTGTTTTACAGAGCTTTCTAAAAGTGAAACAGAACAAACACTGGAAAATCTTGTTTCTGCATCCTTTGCAGCAATTAACACAACCTGTTACACCAAGCTGTCATTTTCTGTGCCAGCAGAAGTGCAATTCCCAGGACATCAATTGTCTGCAGCTACTGATTTTTAGGCACCCATACTATCCTGTGTTATGGTGTATGAACGGGGTGATTCATTTTCTCATGAATTTGCCACAAAGTTGATTTACAGCTTGCAGAACAGGACCTTTAGGAGAAGAAATGTGTCAAACTGAACAAGAGGCATTTAAGCACTACCCACAACTAATTGTACTCTGCCTTAAAACTCAAAATATTTTTGTGTCTTCATGCACCATGGCAATTGCCTTACTTGTTCAATACACTTTGGCCATAAATACATACCGTGTCTAGATGGAAAAAAAAAAACCAACCAAACAAAGAGCAACTAAAGATACAAACCCCATCAGCAATATTCAAAGTGAAAAATCCAGGCATGCACTGCAATTTCAATCAATTTGGTATTTACCATTACAGAAGTAATAGCTTTGTATTTAAATGCATTAAAGATATAAAGCTATGTAAATGGGAGTTTTAGAGTTAAAAATTAAAGATGTCAGGACCAAATTTGAATGGGCTCATCTGCACAGCACAGTGTTATTTTGGTGATTCATGGTCCCACTGTGAATAGCTGGTACTCTGCATGAATGCATAATTTGATGTTATCAGCCAAACAACATTCTGGTCTGATAATTTCTTATTTTATCATGGCTTTCCATGCTATAAAGTGGCTTACAACTGTGTCTCGTGAAGCTTAAATATGTGTGAATGGATAGATTAGCCAAAGTTTTCTTTGTGCATGGTTTTTTAAAAGAGGTTTTATAAACAGGATCTCAAAATAACTGAGCAGTGATTTCAAAAGATGGGGTATGATTTAAATATCTCTATTTGTTTTAAACATGTATACAGTCAAGAACTCTGTGTAGCAACTGACTTTGACTAAAACAAAAGAATTTTCTTCTGCATATAGATACAACACAAAGCCTAAGATGCTATATCAAAAATAGTAAGTGCTGAACTGAGAATTGCTTCAACAGTGTTGAACAGCTCAGTGTTATGTTAACATACATCTTACAAGTATCACACTTTTCAGCACAACTTGCTATCTCCCCAAGAAAATACACTGGCAACTTCTCATTGAAGAGGAAGAGATCATTTCTCTCAATTTCATTTGTTCATTTTGTTCAATTTGCTAGCGAGTAGGACTGAGTCACTTTCAAGTCTGTAATTAACAGTAAATTCCATGTCCTTTCTCTGGCTTCTGCAATCTCACAGCTTCAACAATTTTCTCCCTGAAAAATCTGTGTTTCTTAGCCAGCTGCGTTCTTATGTCCCTTGCTTTTCCAATTATCCAAGTGTTTCTTTACGGAAACTCTTTGTCAGGCCCTTCCAGGTTTCCCAGTAGGAAGATTTATGGACCAATCCTCAGAAGCCTTCTCCATCCCCACAGCCACTGGCCAGAGAGATGTCTCAGTCCAAGCAGGGCTCATGAATCTACCTTCTTCAAGTGCACAAAAGCCAAAGCTTTAAGTTCTGACTCCAGGCTCTATCTGACCTACAACTACAATACACTTTTTGTTTCCAAAAATAAAGCAAGCTCAGAATAAAATAGAAGACACAGACCGAGTTCCCTCCCCTAAGCCCTTCTCCTTTTAACACCAAGACACTAATGCTTCCACCACACACTGCACTGTCTCTTATACAACCCTAGAAAACATATTTATCTCCATATTTTTCAATTATCTCTACATTACTCTGCTCTTCCCAACATCACAAACACACTCGGGTGCCAATAGCAGAGGAGAAACCTCTCCTTCCAAAAAGTATTGCCTGGTGCCACCAAAGATAAAAAAGCAATTAAGCAACTACTTTCTCACTTGTACTAGTACAAGGTAGTTTAAAAAATCCTCACAAACAAAACCCAAACCAACCAAAAAAGAAAACACACAGAAAAAAAAAAAAAAAAAGGAAAAAAATACCCACCCTCAAACACACACAAAAAAAATAAACCCCGCAAATATCAAACCAAACTAAAAAACTAAAAAAGCTAACCAAACAAACACACACACACCAACACCAAAAAATAAAAAACAACCAGGTACCGTCATACAAGAGTTGTACATTTTCAATTTAAATTCAGGCCAGTACCACCACCCATTTGTGATGTTCTGGTGCCTTTCAGGGTCCAACCATTTAGCTGAGGATTTCCACCAGGAGAAGGTGGCCTCAGCTGACATGAAAGCAACCAACTTGCATCTATGACCCTAATACCTCTTCTGGGTATGAGGGAGCATTGCCAAATGACAAACTGAGAATTATAGGCAGCTGTTTCCATGGGCTTTAAGCCTGTCTGCCCTTAAACACATCCAAATTTTAAGAGTGGAATTCATCACAACCTCTCCTGGGAGCCTCTCCAGTTCCTCTGCAGTGAATTCCCCATAGTCAACCTGCTAGCAACAATCCAGTTTGATTGCAATTAAACAAAAGGCATGCAAATGTGCTGACTTACAAAGGATAACAGTATGCTTCCACTGAGGTATTATTTATTCAGATAAAATCCAGAACTCCAACTCAAACTTTTTAATTCTTACCAAGCACCCTGAAACTAAATCCTTAAATATGAAGTTATGACAGTTCATGTTTACTTTTTAAATCTACATTTAGATTAATTACCTGATTTGGATTAAGATAGTGCATGAACACTTGCCACTTCATTTTTTGTTAAAGGATTTTTTATTCACAAAACACATTTCAAACAAGGTGTGCTTGTTGGCTCCTTTTTCATTGTGGTAACTTAACAGTCTTTCAGATGAAATCTCCATGCAGCAGACAACCATCACTAATGCAAATAATGCAGAAACTAAAATTAGTGCCTCATTATTCAGAAAGCTTTTAATATTCTTCCCAATCTGCAGTAAATTGAGTTGTGGAATAATTAGTTTATTATGTGGAATATCAGAGCTAATTATTGCTTCACTGCACAAGAGGTATTAAATTATACATGGATTTTAGCCTTTAGAAAGACTTCTGTTTGTGGCATCCTCCCCACTCCTCTAACTTGCTCTAAGCTATAATGTTTTTAGGCACAAACATCCTTAAAAATAGTGTGTTTTCCCAAGCACAAGTATTATAGTATTGGTAAACCCATGTGTTGTTTTGGGTTTTTTTTTTTAAATACTGTAGAATTATACCTGAAATACATGAGCCTTCTAAACTTAATGTGTTACTCCTAAAGCTCGGAATTATTGAAGTTTACTAGCACTACGGTCAAACTTCTTCATCATCCTAGTTACATCCTCTCTAGTTACCTTTGCTTTTCTCTTGTGCACAACATTAGGAATTTAACATGCAAGTTATAGAGTAAAATACAGCAAAATCCAAAAGTGAAAATTTTTGTAGGTAGGGAAGAAGAAATCGAGATGAGAATATACAAATCTTTATCCTTCTGTCCTCTGTAAGAAGTCCTATGAGATATAAGGAAGACTCCTAGCAATTTTATGTGCTTGCAAAGTTTTATAACTCAGATGAGGTAAGTCATCACTGGGGGAGAAGACATGGTTTCAGGTTAGTAATAAAGAGTTCAAAAACAACAACAAATTGGCACATCCTCTTTAGACAAACAAGTTTCAGAGCAAGTACACTAGGATAAAACTTCCTTTTCTCTTCATCATCAATGACATGACAATTATTTTAGCAGCAAAAAAGTCTTGGGTGCCACAATAAGGCAAAGCAATAGTCCTACCTATATAGAGCAAAAACCTATAGAGTAATTATGTGCCAGCCCCGGAGACAGGAGGATAAATTACCTTTGTGTTATGACCATGGTCCCAGGGCTCACCATAGGAAAGAAGGGGAGAATTCTTTCACTTCATTACAAGATCTTTTAAGGGAAAATTTTTTTCCCAAAAGACAAGGCAAATAAAGCACAGAGACAAGAAATTGGTTTTCCTTTGACCCTTGTCACAAAGTCCCTGGGGACAAGTCCTCATAATGACCTCATAATAACTGGGGGGTGTGGGTGTAGGGGCGTGTGCAGAAAAAGACCCTTGTCTTGATATCTTTGGGGAAATTGATCACAGATTCTTGTAAATTATTACATTTTAACACTCCAGATGTACACAGATAATGGATGTTTTGTTGCAAACAATCCAGCACAGATATTTCGAAGATAGGAGATGAAAATATTGAGATCACAGTACCTCTAATTTACAGTTTAAATTAAAAAAAAAACAATACCACAAAAAACCCCTTCATGTGACCTCTGGAATAAAGCAACAGACCAGCATTAATTTGCTATTCAGGAATCCAGAATTTTACATTGTGGGATTGCAAGCAGGAAGGATCCAGTCTTCCCTTTCACCTTTCAAATTCTAAGAACCCACAAAGTGAATCTTACCAAAGTGGCATTGTCTTGTAAATCAGTCTTCTACCACAAGTTACTGCATATTTTGTGGGTTTTTTTCTCAAATCCATTTATCCCAAAGTTCAAACAGTAAACATAATCAACTATTTCAGGTACTATATTGTTTTAAGGAGCATATCTGGTTTTGCCAGAAGCAGGACTGACAAAATTCACTAGTTTATCATAAGCTACCAGAAGGTTGAAAAGTTAATGGTTTAGAGATTATTAGAGATTTAGGTCTGATTGGGCTCAGTAACCCAAGAATGTCAGTGTAACACAATTCCCTTGGCTGCATGACCTTCCTGTTGTTCCTAAGAAAATATATTTTTTAAAAATCCTGTTTTAAAATTTTCCATACTTTTTGCACTGGAACATCTATGTTCATCCCAGAAGGCCCATTACAAACTAGATACAATACTGTATTCAACTAAAACATTGTTCTAACCCAATTAACTAGAATGAAATGAATTGATCTGAACACAGACAAGCTTGTCGTATTGCTCACTGCTTTGTTTTATTGGTATGCAGGACCTTTGAATTTCAACAATCTAGTTCAACAGACTAAAACTGAACTAGGATTCAATCTAGGTTTGAATTATGATGCTGAAACGTGAGGGTGCTACAATATTGCATTTGCTTCTCTTAAAAAAAAACCCAAACAAACAAACAAAAAAAAAACAACAAACACATAAACAAACAAACCAACTGAAACAAACCAAAAAACAACTAAAATAAATCTGAGATTGAGGCATTTATTAGGTAAATAAATTACATTTCTTTTCCCTGATCATCCTAACATTGAATCATAAAATGCCAACTCATTTAGTCACCACCACCTAAAAGTGACTTTTCATGCTGAGATCTCTGAGGTTACATGAAATCTGCTTCACCATAACATCTGTGGTTCCAGCATGTCTATGTAAGTGAAAGGACAAAGTACCATATTGGATTGAACAGCTCAAAATTGATACCAGAATGAGTAAATAAGGTACTAGAATAAAGTGTCTATTACACTGTCCACTCACATTTGGTAGATTGAATATTACAGTTTTGCTGAATAAAAATAGCTAAGCACTACAGGTTAAGCCAAAACCAGAGCTGAAGTGCAGTAATATTGTTTTCAAAAGTTAAAAGAAGCATGTTGACAAGTTATTAATTTCAGTCCTTATCTCCAGACAGGTCTGGAAGCAATAATTTAAATCACTGTATCTGGTTTTCCACAAACACAAATAACCACTTGGTATTATATTGTATGCCCTTATCAAACTCTTTTTTAAAAAGTCACAACTCTGCAATTCTCAAACTGGAAGCTGATAAACCCTTGAATTTGTTTGCAGTTGCAATCTTTAACTCTCCTGCACCCTGTTTACTTCTCCAGACTAAACCAGCTGTACTGTTTTCATCTCTTCTCATCAGTCAGGCTCTTGCTGACTGTCACAGCTGCAGTTCCAGGCTGAACAAGCCCTTATAGACTGTGGCAGATCAAATACACTCAGTATTCAGGCTCAGGTGTCCCAGTACTCTTTATTGGCACTTTTTTGCGTCTCTTTTAAACATGGAGTATTCTCTCAATTCTTGAACACTGCCAGCACAGGTGAAAACACACATATTTATAGCAGCCTGATGCTTTACCTCTTCAGACAGCAGGCATGCAGAACAGATGGGAAGTAGAATGCTTCACCGAAGACATAACAAGCCAATTCTCTCATGTTCTCATCTATAACCTCTATTACAAGTATGTAGTTGTTTACACCTTTTTTTTTTTTCCTTCTTTTTCGAGAGGAGGAGGTACTTCAGTCCCACCTTTGTGGCCGTTCACTACACTGTCTCCAGTACATCCACTACACTGTCTCCAGTACATCCCAGTACAGTTCTCTTGTACTAGGAAGCCCAGAACCAGACACAGCACTTTGCATGCGGCCTCACCAGTGCTGAACAGAGGGAAAGGATCACCTTCCCTGACCTGCAGACAGTACTCTTAGTTAACGCAGGACAGCTGCAGCTTCTTTTGCTGCAAAGGTCCATTGCTGCCTGGTGGGCTCATTCAATTACTTTTAATTAATACAGTTCCTCAATATCTTTATTCCTCTGAAAAATCATGATAAGTTGCAGACCACTTCACTTCTACTTATCATCAAAAATGTTTCTTAGAGCAGGCAGAGAACCTGGAGTGTCATGGGGGCTTGAGGTGGAACTTCTACATGAGTTGCATGAACCACGAGGATAGTACAATGCATGGTAATCTGAATGACACAGACACCTTAGAGCTACATCTTCCTTGGTAATATATAAGTTTGGATTAAAAACATAATGAATTGGTACCTAATTTATCCCTTGCTTCATTAATAAAAGTTAGGCTTCTATAAATACATTTAATTGTCAAGTCATACTCCAAAATAATTAGTTCTGCCAGACTTTTAGTTTGCTCATTAACCTTATCTGGAGAATTTGTGCCATGTAAATGAAGAATGTTTTTAAAATTTTCAATGGTGTACTAGAGATAACCTTTATAAAATCATTGTGGTCATTTAAGAATGTTGAGGATATTATTCATTCTGAAAAATAGTTTGATAAAAATTGATACTTAATGGAAGCTTAAATACTCTTTGACAACATATTTTGATGACTCAGAAATAAATGACCTTTTGTGAAACATCCTTGAGGTAGGGTTTCTGTGGTCTGTTGTTAAAGCTAATGTTTTAGAATCTAATGGAATATAGGTCCAAAACCTTCCAGGCTGATAATTTCAGGCAATCTTTACACAGAAGGTGCTGCAGGGGTTCTAAGATCTACATTTTTCCTGTGAATGGAATAGCTTCCTAGCTGCAATTTCTAGTAGCCTTATTATTAAAAAAGCATGACGGTAAAAATTTTCTGGTGCTCCATGTTGTGTGAACATTTATTAAGATGTATTATCTACCCACCACAGATTGGATTTTCTTTAGAAAAATCAGATAAAGAAAAGCAATAGAAAAATCTGAAGTTAATAAGGAATCTTAATGGTTAATGAGGAGGAAATAACTAACATTGTATTTAGTGCAGTGGTGTTTCATTGATTCAGACCTTCTGTCCATCACTTTCCATAGCCAACAGAAGACTTGTAATAAGGATGAAAAGAGACTCTAGACCTCACGGAAAACTTTGCACATAAGCCATGCCCTTTGGTACAATGGTGGAGATACTTATTTAACATTCACTATTATACTGTATTGGAATAGATGAAGATACCATTGCAGCATTCTACAGAAACAGGAAAAAAATTATTAGCCATTGAATGTACTGTTAGGGTTACTTAATCATCTTATTTTTAGTTCTGAATGTCTACACATTTTACTTGAGTATTAAAGTAATTAAAAGTAATTAAAATTACTAAGGAAGTTTGCCAAAAACATTAAATTAGGAGGAGCTGTCAACTTCCTCAAGGGCAGAGAGGCCCTGGAGAGAGACCTCAATAATTTAGAGAGATGGGCAATCACCAACTATGTGGAGTTTAACAAAGGCAAGTGCCCAATTCTGCACCTGGGAAGGAAATTCTGGTTATCTGTATAGACTGGGGAATGAGATGCTGGAAAGTAGTGCCTGGGGCTCCTGGTCAATGGCCAGTTGAACATGAGTCAGCAGTGCCCTGGCAGACAGGAGGGTCAACCTTGTCCTGGGGGGCATTGGGCAAAACATCACCAGCCAGTCAAGGGAGGGGATTATCTCACTCTGCTCTGCACTGGGAGAGCCTCACTGTTGTGGTCCGCCGAGGGTTAAAGGAAACAGTCCACACCAGTGTGGGGTAGGAACAGGAGTGAACACTTTATTAGGGTGCATGAGACTTTTATGGGGTTCGGTCGGAGG
>JAWWMO010000083.1:55696489-55709767 GCA_035047845.1 Dendrocincla fuliginosa
ACAGTAGAAAAACTTTGAAAAATGGTAGCTCCATGGCAAGGGGTAGATAGCTATTTTGCCAGTGTCTATTTGGTCTCAGACAGCTCCATCCATTCATTGAACTCATCTTCTTTCAATGTTGAATTCGATGTCCTGGATTGGCAGTCTCCCACAGGTGCTTCCCCCACACCTCACCTGGAATATTGGGACAGTCTGGGACACTGCAATATAAGAAAAGTATTAAGCCATTAGAGAGTGTCCAAAGGAGGGCAATGAAGATGGGAAGGGCCTTGAGATGAAGTCATGTGAGGAGCAGCTGAGGGCACTTGGTCTGTTCAGCCTCGAGGAGTCTGAGGGGAGACCTCATGGTAGTGCTTATTGTCACAAGGGGAAGCAACGGGGCAGGCACTAATCTATTCATTCTCATGACCAGTGACAGGACTTGAGGAAATGACATGAAGCTGAGAGACGGAAGGTTTATGTTGGATATTAGAAAAGGGTTCTTCCCTCAGAGGGTGGTTGGGCACTGAACAGGCTCCCCAGGGCAGTGGTAAGAGTACCAGCCTGTCTGAGCTCAAGAAACATTTGGATGATCCTCTCAGGCACATGGTGTGATTCTTGGGTGTCCTGTGCAGGGCCAGCAGTTAGTCTAGATGATCCTGGTAGGTCCTGTTCAACTCAGTATATTCTATGATTCCATGATTCTATTAATCTATCAAAATGAAAAATAATTGGATTTATCTTTGATGGATTTGAATCCTGAGCCTTTATGTACTCAAGCTATAAAAACAGCAAAACGTTTAGGCTAAAGATTGGTTCTAATGATAAAGTTCAAATGATGCTGCAGACTTTTGGATAATCTGTGGATTTAACTATTTTTGGACATCAACTTTATGTCCCATTTTGCCTAACATTTTCCTTTAATAATGTGGGCGTTTTGTTACTAAGAATGCCTACTGTTTTGCAAAAAGATCCATGACAACAGCTAATTTATAAAAGATTTTGATTGTGTAATGCAGTCTCATAGTTAATATCCAGTAACACTACTGAGACAATAGAAATTTTCAGCATAAAACATTTATTCTTCTTTAACACCACTAGCAGTGACGGCAACAATAGTGGAAAAGAGAATGTGTAGGACCGTAGTCCCTACACACAGTTGTGCTGTGTGACATAATGTAGCTGTCTCAGAATTCACTATGTTTTGAGAGCGTGCGTGCCTTCTGTGGGTGTCCTGGAGGGGAATTTTGCATAATGTTAATATTTTTATTTTCCAGTAAAGCAGAATGTGCTTTACTTTGTGTAACAGATTACCTTAGGCTTGACAAAGCTAAATATATTTTTGCAATTTGACCTTTATTTACCGCAAGCTTTTTTCTTTTATTTTGGCTAAGAATCATCTGACTCAACAGCTCATTATAGATTAAGATCTCATTCTGGAAATTTATGAATAACTTAATAAAACAAGCTGTGATCCTTGTTGGGAGTTTAGTTTATCCTAAGTGGCAGCTGGCACATGGCTTCATTGAATGAGAGAAAGAGCTGTGTTTTGAAACTACCTCATCCACTAGTAAGAAAGTTACTTAACCTCCTTTCCTGCAGCTCCTTATTTACTCAGGTAACAGGACAGAGAAGACATATCACATTCCCTACAGGCTTGCCAACATGACCAGAAAACATCCTTCCTTTCCAGTCAGAATATGCAGGACAAAGCAGAACCTCTCTCTGCTGCAAGAAATCCCATACTGAAGCAAACTTTGCGTATTAAGCTTTTAAAGTACTGTAAACAAAGAGGCTAGTGGTGATTTAAGAACTTTATCTCCAGCAGAGAATGATATCGGTTAGACAGCTTCAGGTTTCACTTCTGCACCAAAGGGTTAATAATTTGGACTTTTTGCTATTGCTGAAACTCTGCGAAACAACTCAAGAAAAAATCCATAAATGAATTGAAAGGGAATTGTTCCTATTGCACGATTTATAGAACTTCTGTATTTAGAATGGTTTATTTTTATGACACATCCTGCACATGACCTAGGAGGATATTTGCAGAGGTCACTGTAGATGCTGGAGATAAAAATGGATCAGTATACACCGTTCCAACACAGGAAAAAATGGGAAACTAAGGAGACTTGAAGCTCAGACTGAAGTAGACTGAGAGTAGGCTTTGTTTGAAATCACTTATATATACTGCAGTTGCACACTCATATCCTACAATTGTAACAATTCAATTTATAATTTTTCCCTCCATGTCATATTAGAGAATAGGGGTCAAAAGATTCATGTGATACTGACAGTGAAATACCTGGCTTCTGTCTTATGGTTATCAACCATCTGAACAGCATAATGAGGGTAGGCATTAGACAGGCTGTGGCACAATTGACTTCTGCTTTTACCTGACTGAAGATGAAAACAGCACAGAACTTGCAGAAGGCAAGGCTAGGGTATATTTTTTAAATGCTAACTTGTTTTAGCAACAAAAAATTGCCAGAGATGATAGGGATTTTACTATTGTAGGTAATAACACAAGTCTATGCTGTAACTGTGCCTATGCATTCTCTAACACACAGTCTAGCATGAGATGGGAGACACAAAGTTTTATAATCTTATGGAGATTTTAGTTGCACAGCATTCTTGAAAACTATTATTTTATTTTCTTCTCCTACAAGACAATGGTGTATCCCCTGCACACAGGCAATCCAGCACTTTGGTCCTAGATGCATGATGTTTTTTGTGTGGTCTGACTCTTGTGCTTTTGTCTGCTTCCAGTGACTGATGAAATGTGTCCATCTTTGACTGAGTTGTAATGGACACTGTTTAGAGACGGGGAGACAAAGCTGAACCTTTCTGTATTTAGAATGGTTTGGTTTTAATTACACCTACATCTTGCATATAAGAGGATATCTGCATAGATCAGAGATAAAAATGGATCATTTTTATCCATGCAGATACTGGAATTAAATTCTCTTTTCTGTCCTTGCCATAAACTGTTTTATACCTGAAGAGCATTAGATACAGTTTCTGTGGGAACATCATATGTCATCCTTACCCTTCTGACTTTTATATAGAGATTAAAAGCCTATTGACCAGTCATCAAATCATAAACTGAAATTTGTCCTCTCCTTTTTGCTTTCTGAAATATCCCTCCTTTCCTCTTCCATAAATATTCCTACATATCAGAAATAAGAAAGTGTTCCAGAGTGTATATCAAAATCATTAAATATTTATCAAAATATAATTATGACTGTAAAATGCTGTAGTATCTTCAGATACTTTATCTTGTACTAAAATATTTGCTTTCAGTGCTCTAGGGAATGTACCCACAAATGGGTAAGATAATGATTTGAATAGAAAAAATTAAAGTCTTCTTCTGTTTACAAAACAGTTACCTTTAAACTAATGCACATATAATTTTTCTTTTCAAATTAGAATGCTCTGGGGAAAAAAAAAAACTAACCAAACAGAAAAAGCTCCACAACAACAACAAAAATGCCATCTAATGAAAAACTCAACCAAAATAATATTTATTGTACCCTTCTATTTTATGGGCAAATGGATATGTGGTTTTGAAAACCGTACGATTTTTATGCACTAGATTTATGTAGGTATCCTTGGTTTACTGTGCATGCCTTGGACAGCTAAGGGAACCAGAACTGTATCTTTGAACACAGCAGAGAACTGATTTCTAGAGATACAAGCAACAGGGCAGCATGTGCATGTCTTCAAAGATCTGCTCCTGAGGTAACCAGTACCCCAGAAGTGGCAATAGTATCATCTAAAACAACCATAGCACAAGTTTAATTCCTATACAGTCACTCAAAACAGTGTTTTGTACTGGCACACAGCCTTCGTAACACTGACAATTACCCTTAAACACCACCTTATGCTCTCAGCCAAGAGCGAGACTGAAGCCAAGAGCAGGTGTTAAATGAGTGATTCAGCTAAAGTCTCCAGCTGGGAGTATCTGTGCTGAAATTACTAAATAGCTTTGATCATATTTTCTACACCATGTCAAATTTAACAGACTTCAGAGTGTACTGGAAATTAAATATGGGGAAGGTCTTGAATCTAAGCCCTTCTTCCCTTTCAGCCTACAAGTATTTAGACCTAGTAGTCTCTTGCTCAGGAACGAGGGCAAATGTTGGAAGTTATTTAGATATTCATTTAGAATCTTATGCACTAAAAGAAAATATGATTTATTCTATCAGCTGAAGCTGCCAGAAGGAGAACATCCACAGAAGAACAGAAAATCCTTTCATTTCCTCCATTAGCCATCTGGCAACTTGTACATGCTCAGTCTGAGACAAAAGAAGAACCACAAAATCATAGAATATGCTGAGGTGGAAGAGATCCCCAAGGATCATCAAGTCCAACTCCTGATCCCACACAGGATCATCCCCAAGAGTCACACCATGTGCCTGGGAGTATCACCCAAATGCTCCTTGAGCTCTGCCAGGCTTAGTGCTGTGACTACTGCCCAACTACCCTCTGGAAGAAGAACCTTTTTCTAATATCCAACCTAAACCTTCCCTGACACAACTTCAGGCCATTCCCTCGGGTCCTGTCACTGGGCACCACAGAGCAAAGATCAGTGCCTGCTCCTCCTATTCCCCTCATTAGGAAGTTGTAACTGCAATGAGGTCTCCCCTCAGTCTCCTCCAGCAGAACACACCAAGTGCCCTCAGCTGGTACTCACAGGGGCTTCCAAGCCCTTCATCATCTTCATTGACCTCCTTTGGACACGGAGTCTCTAACAGCTTGAGACCACTACTGATATGCTTAATAATTCCCAGAGGCTGAGGAGTGGGACCACATCTGTTCTGCTCATCTTGGAAGCTGCTCTCTGCACCACTCTGCCAAAACAGGGAGGTGTTACAGAAATCAGCTCTCCCTGAGCAAAGGAAGGCAAGAGATGAAGGGAGTGAGGAGGGGGAGAGCAGTGGGAACTGCAGTGGAGAGGACTGACACCCCAAAGAAGCCAACAAGGTTTTGTGAGACTGGTGCCAACCCAGTTTGAACTAAACCTTATGAGGAAGAAAATTAGCCCCCTGAGCACTCACCACTTACTGCTATTGGCATTTCAGCTGCAAAGGACTTCCAGTGCTGAAGATGGGAATGAGGTTTCCTCATGCTTCATTCATGAAGCTTCTTCACCTGTCATTTTCCTTGTATAAACTTGAAATCTCTGAATTAGATTGTTCCTTTTATTTTGCCTATTATCATTATTATAATTTGCCTCCCTAATTAATTTTCTTGTGCTGAAAAGAATGCTTGAATAAATCAGCAGAAAATACCTCCCTGCTTCACAGCTGCATTTAGATCACATTTCTCATTTTGTGAGAGTGGGTTACTTGGAGAACTATAGAGACAAGCTTAATTGTTTTCAAATTTGAAAATAAACGGGAACTTGAATCATCCCTCCCTAAGTTGCCTTTTTGCCATTTCTTTTTTTTCCTAACAAATCTGCCAAGTATTACAATGTTTTAATTTGTCACAGAACAATAAAATGTAATTAAATGACCATAAGCTTTGTTAGTAAAACAAAGACTTGCTCCAGAATTTAAGCTATGGTGACTGATCTGACCCTTCAATATGCACATGCACATTCTTTTGTGCACTGCCAAAACAAGCATGCATGCAGAACATCACGCGTTTTCAAAAGAGGCCACATAATGATGGGAGCCTACCTCCTCCATCAAGAGAATCAACATTTCAGAGGTTTCTTCTTTAAGCTTATGTTGCACAGACTTATCTTGTTCAACAGACTGCTACTAGCAGTGTGGATGCATGATTGAATAAGTGTCTCCCTTGCCCTGCTGATGAACTCTGTATTTCTCTTACAGGTCAGCAGCTAGAGGGCAGGACCTGAAATGGAAAGATGGGCTCATTGTTATGCTTTTCTGTAACTTCAAGTTACACTGGGAGGAAGGAGGATCATGATGCATGGTTCAGGGGAATAAAACAGAATATGCAAAGGAAAAGTGTTCCCAGCAGGCAGCAGCTAGGAATATAAACCACTGCTTCAATTGACCGTGTTGGTGCAGAAGGATAGTACACAGACAAGACACAAAGCCAATGCAAAGGGGAAATAACAGTGTGTTTGAATTGGCCAGAGGTTTGCTGTGCTCTCATCCTCCATTTGTTCTCTCTTTTCTGAGGCAGATTTAGGAAGGCAGTATGTCTGCCCTTGGGTGAAAGGAGTAACTCCCATTGCTTTCAAAACACTGGCTAAGCCTCTGTAATCAAGGTTTATGAAAAATACTGAAATTTTATTTAATTTCAATTGCAAGCTGTGTTAATGAGAGTTTCCGAAGTTATAAACTGCATTTCAGAAATTTAAGTGTTTGTCACTATCCTCCTTGCTCTCTGTTCATATGCTATAAGAACAATACAGAGGTGTTTGGATTACTGTACTCCTAATTTACTTAATGAAATTATTAAATATGTGTGCCTGAGAACTTCAGTAAGTTTTGTTTATGGCTTCTCTGCCAAAGTCAAGGAAGAATGATTTTATAGCAGCAATCTGATATACTGAGATCAAGATTCACAAATAAGGAGAGGAAAATTGCAGACAGCCCTAACAACTTAGTGGCATAAGCAAGCTGTCTGCTCAACAGCACCTCCTTAGAACAGATGTTCCTTGTGCACAATTCACAGAGGTCAGATTTTTCTCCTTACACGTTTTCAGTGACAAGGAGGGGTCCTGGCTTTAGACCAAGTTGTAAGAACTCCAACTGCTTATCATCTCTTAATGTGTTTTCTTTCATGTTGCAAAACCCACTATCCTCTAAAAGACACCCAATACTTTCAGGGCCATGACATATGACATTTCAAACACTTAGAATGCTCATATGATGGGGGTACTCTCTAACACCCAAATATGTAAGACCCCTCTTGCATTCCTTCAAAATTTTCTGGATATTTCCTCACTATTTCTGAATTTCACAGCCTTTGATTCTCCCTCAGTTGAGTCTGAGCTCCACTAAAACTGATATCCGTGCCTTTTTTGCAGCTGAGCCTAAGGTAACTGATTGTCCTGTTCTATGTATTTAGATCTACAGTGTGATCAAAGGATTCCTGAAGATTTTCTACCTGTTGCTCCCTTCTCTATTCTCTCTCTCCTGTGCTTCACAACCCCTTCTGTTTTGCCTTTATTTTCTCCTCATTTATCTTCAGGTTCTCACCCAAACCTTCACCCTGGATCATTTTTTTTTTTTTTCTGGTTACTATCACACTTAACTGATATTTACCCTATTCTAAACAATTTTTGACCCTACACCATCAGGACAGTAGAATAAACAAATCCACATGACAGTACTCTTATAAAAGGTAAAAGACTTGCATATAGAGTTCATTTCTCTGCCTCTCTTTTCTTCTTGGCAGTTTTTGAAACATTTTGTCATCTTAATGGGAACAAAATACCCCTGTGAAATTGTTGCACTGCATGTCAAGGTCAAAGTGACTGAGATCAGGATGCAGCTGTAAAATTAGCTCTTGCATTTCCTAATATAGCATTTATTAATAGATCTAATTATTTTTATTTCCAAATGTGTTCACAAATCAAGCAAATGGCACTTATTAAAGTACTTTCATATAAAGAAGCTATTTATCAAACTACTGTTGTTCAGAAGACCTTTTATTTAGCATTTCAAACACAAGTATTTCTCAGGCTTTAAGGAATACGTGAGTCAAGTTGTTGGGCCAAACTCTGAGTACTTGATTCTTCCCTAACAACTCGTGACATCCTAAACACTAAAGGTTTACACTAAATACAGGATATCAGAGCACAGCCCAATAGATTGTTCTTAAAGTGTTTGTCCTTTACAAAGTTATCATTACTGACACAATATAAACATACTCTGTATCTGCCTTAACAGAATCTACATGCAGTGTCCCTTTATATGTTTAGATTTTGAGAACAAAAGAGTGTCCATGTAAACTCCTGTGTTTGTATAACATACATACACCAGTACTTACAGAGTGATGTTATGCAGAAAACAAGAAATACTTAAACGATACCTAAGCCTGCTTTATTTTTGAACTTACATTATTTTCTCTATGCTCACAGTCTCTAAAATGCAAAAAAAATGGCCTAGGGGCTTTATCACGTAGTCCAGTGTTGTACACCACAAGCGGCTTTGAATCCCAAGGAGGCAAATTCAAGCTCCTGGGTCCTCATAGGAAAAGAACTGTCAGTATTTCCTGAACATCACATGGTACCTACAATTCCAGATCAGAATAATCCCTATAGAAATCTGTAGAAAGTAAGGAAAACACAGAAAGGGAAGTGACCTTTGACAATGAAAAATCATCCATAAATGCTCATGTGAAAATTGATGCTTCACCTTCCAGTGAAAAAGCACTTCTCTGCTATGCTTGAGACATAGGAGCCAAATTTTGATTCCAAACCACAAAAGCTGGTGTTATCCTTTCCAACCCCCTACTCAGAGAAAAGGAATATCCCTAATGGCTATAACTACCTTTTCTCACACCACTGAAAATTCAGATTTTCAGTCACAGTTGGCACCTGTACAAATCAGAGTGGAAGACATTCAGACATTTAGACACCAAGCAGTTGCCACAGGTTTTTCAGTCTATTACTCAGTGAAGGAACAGATGTTGACAGTGTCTATTGACTAAACTCTTCATGTTCAGGATTTCTTGAGCAAATATTGACAAGTTTTAAAGATTAGTTACAACTTTTCCCTTCCTAATGGGAGTTACCACCTTTCCCTGGTAGACAAACTCACTCAATATTAGATGTCATCAGTCCAGTGAAACATCAGTGACACAATGTTATTGTAAGGACTCAGAGAAGCAAGAAAATTAGCAGATGATGCACTTTCTTCCCTGCAGGATATCTGTGTGGTTTAATGGGAGCAGATAACTCAGCATGAGTGATATTAACTTTACCCATAAAATAGTTTAAAATGTTGGGAGGGTCCCAAACAGATGGAGCTAAGCCAATACAAATTCATTATCATTCTGTCCAAGTTTTCTGGTATTTTTAAGTAGTTATTTGTTTTCTGTACTACTAGAGCTTTGAACAAAGAATGCTTAGGTTAATATTTCATCCTCTAGACTTGAGTCTCCTGTGGCCTGCAAAATATGTGTATATATTTTATGCATATTATAAGAGTGGCGTGAAATCACAAAGGCAAAAGTCAGTGAATGACTTCATCCAAAGACACCTCAAAACTACAAGTTGTGCACTTTGTCTTTGTGCTGTGTATTTCTGTTAGAGAACCCACCCATCCAAAGTGACCCTTATTTGCCCTCCAAAATAAATTATAGCCTCCAATTACCTGTCTCCTTGCTATACACAGTGAAAATTATTTTTCACTCACCTTACTGTAACTTTTTATTATTTCTTAACTTACAACATGTTAAATATCACTAGGTATGGATGTAAATGTCAGGCATCATACATCTGGTCTAGGTGGCATACTAAGAAATCAGATCACTGTGAAAACTGTACCAAGACACGCCAAAAAAACAGGTACCTTGTGACCAAAGTCACATACAAAGTAAATGTCTTCCCACAGTCAGAGTTCAAACAAAAAGTAAGGGTTCCTGGATAGTAGTGCTATTTCTATTGGCGTCTCTGCTGTACTGTTTGACCACTAGAAAACACCGTGAGATTTCCCAGAGATAGATCATGGCTCAGTGACAGATCTGATAGTCAGTCATTATCTGGCAATGTAACCTGGAGGTGGTGGGCTGAAGGGAAGCAGACACTGTCTCAATTTTCAGGAAGGAAAACAGAAAAATTGCTTCCTTTGCTGATTAGACTTAGAGAATAAAAAGAATTAGCACAGAAGTTAACACTGAACTTTTCTTCTTCTGCCAGACCCTGACTGCAATCCCTGTGCTGTCAATGTACTTCAGGAACAATTGTGTTCTGACAAAGATCAGATGCTAAAAATTCACTTTAAAAGTTTTGCTTATCAATTCTGTGCCTACCTCCAGTCAGGGGATTTCAATCCTGCTTCATCTTGCCTAGCAAAAGGGAACAATCTGATCCCAGTTGCTTTATCATGATATTTCAAAGACAAATATTATTAATATCAACTGTAGAGATAAATAGTTGTCCAGCCTTGTTAGACACCACAGGTCTGTGCACACCCTGCTACTTGATCAAGCTACCACAGCTCAACATTGGTAACGAGACATTTCCATTAAAGGAAAGTTTGTTGTCTGCAGGCAAACATTTCCAGAGGAAGGAGTGATTTATCTTTGCAGCTGAAATGTTAACTTCCTTTGTCCTTTCACAGTCCTTTCCAATAGCATCTCTTTTGTCTCCCAAAAGCATCTGTCTCTGTGTTCTCTGTTCCCTTAAAAATGGGTTTTCATTGAAAGCACATACACAAGTAATTCCTTAAAGAACAAAGTAAAATAAGGTATCTCCCTCATGAGTCACTCTTAAAATGAAAATAATTCAAAACCCAGGAAGCATAAAAATGAAGCAATTTACTCTTGTTATCTTTTATTCATTAAACTTCTAATCTGAAAGCAGTGGTTGCATCAAATTTTTCTGAACTCCTAGTGAACTAATAAAAAATGTCATGAACAATGACTTTGATCCATTATGTTGGATATCAATCTAATGTCTTACTCAAAGTAATCTGTTTTTAAGTGCAACAATAAATGCCAACTCCAGTGAGCAAAAAGAAATAGATATTTTAACATCAGTACCTAGTAAATTATTTAACAGAGCAGAGATGCTATAGCCAATGGAAGCTTAAAGAGAACCCACTTTAAACTTATCTTTAAAATTTGTCTGGCTATTTAATTACTTTGCTAAAACAAACAAAACCAAAAACAAACAAACAAAAACAAAAACAAAAAAAGGAATCTCATGTTTAATTTTTGTTTCCAATGAAATTAAAACAAATCTTTCACTCCCAATAGAAGCAAATCCAAATTTCTTATAATACTGATTTGTTCTAGAATCAATATTAAATTTACATCCTTACAAATGAAATGGATGACCAGGAATTTTTATGCATTTTTAATTACACAAATATGATTAAACACTCAACATTTGGTAAAGCAATGATTATTTGATTAAATAAGTCACTATTTTTAGTTACACATGAGTTTTTTGGCTGGTTTAAATGTTTTTGTCATACTATCAAAATACAGAAGTAGTGCTGTGAGTTTTATGGCCCATCAGCATAACATGGGACAGGTGGAATGAATACAACAAGCATGTCCAGAAAGTGTTTGTTTAGATCATTGATCAAATATGGCAAACAAATACAACAGTTTAGAAATAGCTAACTAGCCATTAAGCAAAAGCTGTAGCTGGACATACTCTCCAGGTCAAGCTGAGCTGCACCAGGTAGGACTTGGTGAGAAAAAGATGCTCTCTAAAATCAAGGCTGACAGGCAGTCTTGAACAGCTCTAACTTGCATCCCACTGTGCATCTCTACAGATTAGTGTAGTCTCTCAATCAAAATGTTTTCCCTCAATGCTACTCCTTTAAAAGAGGTTGGGAAGAGGAATGTATACAGCTCATTCTACTCAGCATGGAATGCTAAGAGAATTCTTTTTATACGCAGTCAGTTTGGCTTTCTGGCAAATAAGTGAAACACAGGTATTGTGAAAGCTTCAATCAGCTCTGCCTATTACATCAAAATGAGGTGCAATGTCTTCTTATATTCCTGATTGTGCTTTCTTGACTATAGAATATATATAACCATTTCTCAGGGTATATATATATTTTTGGCTTCCCTTTATCTTCAGAAACTAGAAATCAAGTCCTGTTCCCATATTCTATTTGACAGAAAAATATAATCAGGTCCTCTCATGAAGCTCTGCAAAGTAATCAAGAAAGCAATTCTTTCACAGTATTGTGGGGTAGTCCCTTTTCTTATAAACAAATTAATTTCACTTCATGGCAGTCTAAAGCATTTCATTAAAAGAGTTCAAGATTCAAATTTCCTCAGATGATGCTCCAATGATCAACCTAATTTGCTAAAGTGCTTTTCAATTTTTAAGGTATTTCTTAGTATTGTGCAAAGCAAATTGCAGAATCTTGTTTATGCTCATTCATTTGTTATTAAATACTTTTCTCTGATTTCCTCCACAATAATACCAGTGTAATTTTTTTTAAGAACAGCATTTTAGAATGAAAATTCCCTTCTTTACTGTGAATAATCCTTTATCGTCATTTTCTTTTTATATAGCAGCAAAAATCTGAACTACTTATATTTAATGTTGTAGCTCTTTTTCCTTCCAAATATATTCTGAAGGGGGAAAACCTGTTACTGAACAGCAGCTAAAAGCTTACTTTTTCACTTTAGACAAGCTCCTTCATTTCTTTAGTCCTAACACAAACCTACTGACGTGGGGATTTTTTGCACCACAGTGTGCAGTAGCTACCAGGGTCCTCCCAAAGCCAAGATGGGAAGGCATCATTCCTAGCTGTGACCAAACCACAGCCCTTGCCCTCCAAAGGCCTGGTGGGCACATTGCCTTTGTGAGGCTCACAAAGCCTCATACCAGCCCTATCTCCCAGCTGACACAGTCACAAGGCAACAAAACAGTGCTCTTTCTCTGTCTAACTTCTCACTTGTGTTTTCAAAGCAGACAAAAAGCCCATGAAAGAAGTCAATGTCAACATGGTTTTGTCCTTGATTTCACATCCAAGCCCTGTTGTGTTTAGTAAGGTGAACATCAGGGAGACTTTTGCCTTTTCTCTAGGCATCAGTTGTAAAGCAAGTTGTCTATACGGAGGGTCCTTCATGAAAGAAATTGAGAATCAGAATATTTAGGCAATTTTACGGCTATTTTTCTTCAGAAACTCCTACTTGAAAAAAATCAGTGTCAGGTACATTCTTCTTGCACTTGTCCCTCTCCAGAAACAGTAATTGTGGGCTTCTCAGAAGCAGAAGTTTGCTTCTTTACCTCTGTGTTTCTATTCAAAAGACTGTCTCTAAATAGTGCAAATATTAATTTTTCAGTGTAGTCTGAACAGTAAGCCACACTTGTTTATTCTCCTCCCTCTCCAATGAGGAACACAAACAAAAAAGATAACTTCAGAGGATTTTTTTCCACCTTCTTGCTTTCCTGTAACAGAAAGTTCCACCTCCTCTTCTTATCAGAGATTATCTAAACTGCTGTCGTGGATTTATCTGGGTAGAGTTTTTTTATATAAGAGGAAAATTGGCTTCTGTTGGAAGCCTCTGGAAGTTTCCCTTCATCCTATAGAGCAGGGCTAATGAAGGCCAGCTCCGAGGAAAACTTCCTGCTTTTGAACCATTAAGTTACGCCCCTGCGTGAAAACATATTTAAGA
>JAWWMO010000083.1:55726940-55748767 GCA_035047845.1 Dendrocincla fuliginosa
ACAGGATCTGGAAACCTGAAATGTCTGGCAGTCAAAGCTTTCTTTTAAAATTCAGAGCAAATGAAATATTCCTTGAAGAGAGGGAAAGAAACATTCCCCGAAGTATGCAAAGCTCCAGATTATGAAAAGTTTTGTTCTGTCTATCACATATTTGTCGTACAAACCTTCAGAAACAGGAACCTTGGGAACAGAAACTGTAAGAAAAGGAAGGAGGAGAAAATCAAGCCCTTTTGAGAACTAGTGAGCTAGAACTTTTGAATGCTTGATGAAAGAAATAAATATAAATAAAGCTACTGGGGAAAGGGAGGGAAATAAGGAAACAAACTTTAATGTTTTGGTTGCAGTGGGCAGTAATTTGGAAATTACTTCATTAAGATACTGAGAAAAGTTACAAGTCATTGTAGATTGGGGATTTAAAGAGGGAAAAGTGAAGGTAGTATAGAATGGTAAAGGTCAGCTGTTCCTTCCAGAGTGCTTCCAAGAATTCAGCTAAAAATGAATGCATTAAGATTAGTTCTTTCTCTTGTGACAAGAGATGAGGATATTGAAGATGGGGAACTGAGGCTGGCAACAGCTGCTAATTGCTTTGTGAAAGAAGTTGGGAGAGCTGCTGAACTTATAGGAGTGATAGAAGATGGGAAGAAAATAAGAAGCAGCACTAGCAAGCAGTCCCATTATCATCAAGGCAGCCATCCTTACATGTTGACAGGCCCTGATATCACTAGGATAACAAACTGTGTTTCTTGAGCAACTCAGGAAAGCAAAAAATTCTAAAAACAAGGTGTTTTTTATTATTGTAATGAGTTATGGATCTGGACAAATCTTCACAGTCAAGTTGCACACTACTCAGCCTACTTACCTTCTTTGAAAGAATTCTTGGTCATTTCCCTCTTTTCCTTTTAGTATATAAATCAGCTGGACTTAATTAAGGGAAAAAATAAAAGACATTTGTCTTAAGCTTCTATTTGCATTACCCTCACCTCTCTGATTCCTGAATCCTAAAAGCAGAGAGGTAGGTAAGTAGGTAATTTTACTGTCCAGTACTTCACAGATGGGCCTACATACATCATGCAGAAACCCAAATGTGTCATATGCAGCACAAACAATAGAGGAAAACAGGACGAATAGCACCAGAGCTTTCTCTTTCACTCCACAGATAATTATGAACAGTATCTGGGGTTTGAAGCCGTATATGTACCCCTCTAAAGACTGACACTCAGTAAATAAAAAGAAAGAACAAAGTCAGCCTAGAAATCCAAAGGTTTTTCTTGCTTTGCAACCAAAACTTTTAAAATAATGAATTTCATATGATTTTCATCAAAGTGTACCCAAGTTAATGCAAAACATTTGCAAACCTTAACAACCCTTTTAACAAACAGAGTTATGTTTATTAAGAAACCAAAAAGACGCAAGTTTCACATGATTTGCTAGCAAAAGTTTGGCCCAGTCTCAAATACTACATCATGATGCACAAAGCAGCAGTGATAGGAAGAGGTATGAAACATACGTTTCAAAGCAGCATGGGGCTCTCCTGTACTTCTCAGAGTTTTCCCGTTTTTACAAACTCAGACTTTATAGCAAATCTTTAAGTTCTGCTCTTTCCTTGGTCTTCAATCACATCTTTTTCTCTTCTTAGTTTCACCACAGTGTAAGGCATTTACTCCTGGAAATCTCACAAGTCTTATATCTCAATATTTCTAGACCAAACTAAAAAAGTCAGGATTTTAGTTCAATTAGAAAAGTAGCCTTATCTAAACTGAATAGACAGCTGACAGTTCTGGCAGGTTAGTCTTCATGAATTTGTTTTCCCAGATGTTTTCATGCTGTTGAATCTCAGAATATTTTCCAGTCACATTTTAGATACTATTCCAAGCTAGAAAAGCCTAAAAGTTACCACTAAATCCAACTGTTGAAAATACACACATTGTTACCACAATTTCCCTTTGCATTTTCAATGTATATATAGGTGATTCATACAGAAATTCTGGCAGGAGTCAATCTAAAAATTGGTTTCTTACTGTGATTTCTGTATCAGACCTTAAGAGTTTCTCATGGTCTGTAGGATAAAAAGTGAGGCATAAGAGAGAACTAGAGCCATATGAATGACAGATGTTCATTCTCAAAAGATAGGCTTTCTGTCAATATTAGTTTCATTCCTTAAGTGAGGTGTTGCTCATTTTTGTTGTTGATAAAAGTGAGGGGTTTGACTTTTGAGTGAATGGTTTCAATTGAAAAATATAGTGCCTTCCCAGTGTTCAAACAGTTCTTTCATTTTCATTTGCGCGTCGTTTTCAGACAATTTCACAGACAAGTAGCAGCTCCAAGAGCAAACTTCATGAAGAACTGATAGCTGGATGTAGGTCAAAGACAAAAAATAGAACCTGAAGTGTGACATCAAAGTGCCTGTTTCTTCTGAACAGGCAAGAAGCATGTTGGTGCTGTTCCATTAATATTTAGGATACATAGGGAATAGTAGGTGAAAGTTTGAGGATAAAGTTGGAAATTAAAGTACTGTGAGATTGCAGGAAAAACATTGCCCAGTTAGAATATAAATATCCTCATACATATAATGCTGTCCCACAGACATTCCTTCTGTCTTCATTTATTTTCAGGTAGCACTCCTCCATCACCTGGGGGTGATTGCAGGCAGGGAGAGTCCCCAGACTGATGGCACCAAGAGGGCAAGGAAGGATGCAGTTAGACAGAAAATACGAACTGAAAGAAAATAGAAAGTTGCTCAGATTATTTGAAGACCTAGTCTATGTGAGCTCAAATCACCCAGATAATCATGTTAGGAAGTAGCGTTTATATCATAAACACAAGCTGAAATTTTCACATTCTTTATCTATTACATGTATTTGTGTCTGTGCCTATTATACATCTGAGATCTTACACTCTCTCACACTCTTCAGCACCATCACAACGGCAGAGCATCCCATACCACGCACAGAGAACTTCAGCTAACTGAAACCAAGTCATTTCCTTGAGTTATTGCACAAAGTCTTGCTACCCAAATCCCAAACTAATCACTTAATTCAGGAAATTATGCACTTCATTAAGTACCTCAGTTAAGTCCCTGAAGTTAAGTAGAATGTGAGCCACTGTGAAAATGCCTTATTTTAACTTACACATAAAATATCACTGCATGTTAAAATAGGAACAGCTGATACTACCTTGACCCCATTTGTGGCAGGTAGACCATACCTTTGGTTCACATCACTCCATATTCCCTGATCATTGGGTCTCACTGTAGAGCCTATTGAATGGCATGGGCAAGAGAAATTCTGGATAGAGCACTGCAATGTTTTCTCACTGTCCTAGTCAGTGAGGAGATCAGGACTTCAAATATTGGCTAATTAGATGTCACATATTGGCTAGAGTTTGCTTGAGTTTCATTATTATACAATGTTAGCACAGGTTTTGATTCCTAAAAATTGGCAAAACTTGAGGTGAAAAGGAAGAAACATCCTGAGCAAAAGGGCAATTACTATTTTATAAGCATTACAACTGAATAACTATTAACAAGCCATTGCCAAAAAGATATGCAGACATAGTGACTGCACTCAAAATTCAACGTTTTATGCTTAAAACAGAAGAAACAAGGGAAATCTTCTATTGTGGGCTAATTGCTACCTATCTAAAACCTATTATCTTGGTTTTGTAGAGGTCAGAGTTTAAACAGTGCCCTTGGAGCATCTGAAAACCGTAAAGAAGCATTTACTGTGTTTCCCTATTGCTTCTATTTTATTTCTTAGCCATCCTCTCTCTGCAGTACAGCATCCTTTCTTTCCCTGCTTGTCTAGCATCTGTCAGAAAATCACACCTTCAAATCAGTCATTCTCTATAAAGACATTCATTTTCTACCCCCCTTTCTGCACTCCCTTCCCCAATCTCTATAATTCTCCAAGCATTTATTCAGCTAATTCTTCAGCTAATTCTTCTGAATTCAAGTGCCAGGGTAGATTCTCATGCCTTGAGAACAGCAAGCAACACTGAAGTAGTTTCTGCAAGAACGAAAAACCTAGCAGCATAACAAACTCCTGAAAATACAATCCTGAAATATAGACAGGGAAGAGGCAGTCTCTGGATATGATTTGCTTTTGCTCATCAAATGTGGATTTATCATTCTACTTTTCAATTTTAGTGGGTGGATTTGTTGAGAAAATGTACACTCTTACCTAGATTTGTTGATATTACATTCTTCACAAAAATCCCCCTGTCTTGGTTTTATAAAAGCAATTTATAAAACTTCCTGTGAAATGAACATGTCTCAGTAGGTATATTTTGCAGATTTGCAATCTGAATGTTCTTCCTAAGTGCTTATATATGTGTGTATACATATACATATGATTTAAAAAAAAAAATTCTAAATATGCAGATTTTCCTTAGTTTTATCATAATAGATTCCCATAAACTTCCCTACTAAATGCTTGAGCCATCATCACTCAGCTCACTGTTTGTCTGATCATCATTCATGCACAAAGCCACTGGAAAAATCAAAACAAAACATAACCTTAATCCTTAGCTGTTGATAAACAGATGAAAGGACACATTATACTACAGAGCAGCAACTGCATCTTCAAAGAACAAATAAAATAGGAGGGTTTTCTAAGCAGCTATTACTGTTAAGTGAATACTGGTTGTTGTGTTAACAGGAATGAATGACATAGTCCAGCAAAGCCAAAAGCTGAGGTGGTGATCAGAGCTCACAAAGCACTATTGTAATTCAAACAACTGCTCTCATCAGATCTTAAAAATCTGTATGCTCCTTCCACTAAAATTCTGAATCCATTTATAGTTTCTTGCATATGACAAATGTTTTAGGCGGGGGACAGGGAGGTCCTGCTATTTGAAGCAGACAGGTGAGCATTTCTTTTACAGGAGCTTCTGCATAAGTTATACTTTCCCTATCAGAGAGTGCTTGCTCTTCCCTAGTCCCTACATCATTCTTGTTGAGCTGTTACGGTGTCTGCATGGTCAGTTGGACATGTTTGTACTGGTTTAAAGGTAAACCAGCAGGAGAAACAAAACCAACTCCAAAAGAGATTGCAAATCAGAATTATAATTTAATTTTAAAAAAAGTATAATGAGGCAGAGGAAAAATCTGTTTTACCTTTGACCCACAAAAACCAGATGTACAACCCAGCACCCTGAGGCATCAATGGAATGGATCTCACCAGCCCCTGTGCTGAGCACCATGTAGCCCACCCCTTAGTACAAAGTAAAAAGAAAGAGGGAACCTAATGATGAGGATGATGTCTGCAGTCTGGTCAAGAATGGCAGTTGCAGTCCTGTTGAGGTCCTGGTCCTCCTCTGGATCCCACAAGTTGTTCCAGGGCTGAATGCAGCACTCCTGGTGGGATGTCACCAAAGCGGAGTAGAGAGACGATCATCTCCCTCAACCTGCTAGTCATGCTCCTTTTGACGTAGCCCAGAATTTTGTTGGCTTTCTGTGCTGTGAGCTCACACTGCCAGCTCATGTTGAGTTTTTTGTCCACAAAATGTGCCTGTAGATGTGGTCCAAAGCTCTTCCATGGCTGCTAATTTGTTCAGCTTTGTTCAATTTGATCAGCCTTCTGTTATTTGCTTTCCCATAATCACATTGTGTGGTCCAACAGACCCAACATACAAATTCAAATCCTCAAATTATTAAGACCATCTAAATTACTTATGAGTTTGAACAAATTCAAAGCTAAATATTTTGATCCCTAAATTACAGAAATACTTATACTAGTAAATGTGAACAAAATTAACTATTCTAGACCAAGCCAGCCCACTGGGATAGCTGGCTGCTGCCTACTGAAGGATCATGTATGTGACTGGCCTGCCTTGCTGCTTTGTAGAAAACAACTCAGTGCAGATCTTCATCTTGAAGGGCAGACCTGGAGGAGGGCAGCACCCTTTGATGACAGCAGTACCACCAAGGCTGTCAGGGCCAGGTAGGTCTCAGCAGATGTTGCACCCAGCTGGCAATTTCCTCCTTGCACAAGAGCGGGTCCCTCTGCAGATCGTTGTTGGGGCTGGAGAAAAAACAAGGTATCCCCCATTGGTTGCTTCTTTGAACATTTGCATTCCAGTACCACACAGATGCCCGAGGACTTCTCTCGTAGCTGCCCCATAGTGTACAGCTCCAGCCTGAATGTGGGCCCAGGGGGTGTCTGCAGGAACATGGGTAGCTGGTAGAAGATTCAGTTCTCATGGACACTCCAGGAATCATAGGTTGCATTCATCCAGTGGCTGGGTGCATCTCCATCATGAAAGTGCTTTTGCAGAGCACTCAGCAGACACCAAGGAGGTCATGCACCACCTTCTTCAGTTCCTTGCATATGTAGGGTGGTCTCTAAATTGGCAATAGAGTGGGCACAGCCAACAACCCGACACCATTGCATGTTCCATTGATGTCTTCCTCATCCTTGCTGCTGGAGCTGTCCTGCTCGTGGCAGCTGTTAGAAGCAAGTTTCATTTGCCTGGTCAGCCAGCAGACCTCAGCAAGCAGGGCTGCTGCAGTGGTCCAAAATGACCACTCCTGCAGCACAGGGAGGAACGTACATTCTTCTACACACCTGCTCTGCTCAATGTCCTGCAGTAGCCACCTCATCTCCTGGTACACTTACTCCTTGTGATGCTGCATCTGCTTGGCCATGGCCACACTGATCTCTTGATGGTTCTTCAACCTGGGCAGGATGGCCAGGACAGCCAGGAAGAGCATAATTGATGAAGACAGAGCCCGGGGGAGGTGGAGAAAAGTTTGCTCAGCAGGGCTGGGCAGGAGGGAACATGGAGCAGAAGTTGCCTGGAGCTGGGTGTCTGGTAGGTGAAGGGGTGAGAGAGGTGCAAGAGAGCAAGGGTAGTGTTTGTGAGCACTGTGTGGCTGGAAGCCAAGGGACATCCCACAGAATCCTTTGGGAACTGGGGTCTGTGCTTTGGGAACAGGCTTGAAGGGGCTGCAATATCTGGCTGGAGACAACACATGGCCCCTCCTACCCAAACCACTCTCATGAGCAGCCACTGCCTGGGTTGTGTTCCACAAAAGGGCAAGAGACCCAAGCAGAGTCTACCAAGGCTCCATCCTTGCCAGTATCCCATGAAGCTTTATTTTAAGCAGCATTTTAAAAGAAAGTCTTAACTTTCTTTTCAAATTCTCACTTATGCAGAATAGTAGAAGATTTATATTTAATAATGGGTGTAGATGATGCCTTTCTGAAGATAGAGGTTTTTCTTTCCTAAAAATAGAAATTTCAGCACTTGAAAGTTATAATGTTAAATTAGACTAAACAGAATAACACTTTTTTTAACTTTGAAATCATGAGGAACAAAATAGAGAACTCTCCTCCCCATAGAAGAGAAACCAAATAATTTATCACAAAAAAGAAAAAAAAAGCTGTTCCTAAACATCTGAAAGATATCTTCAGTATCAGCAATCAAAGGATTTGGTATTTTTTTTTTAAATTATCAACAAAATATTGTGTCATTCTCAAGTGGTTTCTTCTATCTGTTTCAGGGTCTTAGCTGTTCTTCATTTTCAGTGTTCCTTTTCCTTAACAATAGCAGTGTATCATGAAGAAATAGTATGAATGGCAGATTTCATAACCATTGAAAATAGTAATATGATAACATTCTTGAGAAACAAAAGTGAAGTAGCTGTAGAGTTTAAAATACAACTATTTTTAATTTTAGCCTAGACCTTTGAATTGGGATTGCTATTTAAAGTAGAAGTTAATGCAATTTGCGAATTGCAAAGGGCAGACTTTTCTCACAGTTACTCAAAACTCTGTGGTACTTTACACCACCACTACTCTCACTGTTCATGTGGATAAGCATCAGCAGGAAGGAGTGACCAAAACCAAACCTGGTCCTTGAGCAGGCAGCTTCCCACAAAGTTTTCCTGACAGGTTTACTGACTGAGACACACAAATATCCCAAAGCTAACATCAGATGCTTTCACAAAACCATACCCAGTTCCATAGTTTTAATGCAAATATTTTAATATAAACAGGGATATTGAAAATATATATTACCTTTTTCTTTTCCTAATGTTTAAAAATAAAACAGAACCATTGTCTGCTTTTTCACATTCCCAGACTTTGTGCTTTCAGAGATAACATACTGTACACAGCCTAATCTTTTTGCAAAACAATACAACCTTGTGATAACAACAAAGTTGGGAACTAATCCAGGCTTTCTGAGCCAAAGATATTGCCACCTCTTACTAATAATTGGGATGGTGCTACCCATAGCACTGAAAGAAAAATATGAAAGCACTAGTGATTTGTTTTTCATAAGGATAGACAAAATTAGTAATTAACCCAGACTCTGAATCTTGCAAGTGACACTGACTGGGCACTTTTATTATGCATATTTAGGAAAAGAAAAGCTCCAAGACAAACTGATAATGAAGCACTCGTCACTGAAGTACGAAGTGTTTCACAACGTCTAGAATTCTTCTATTCCCATTAATGTCTCCCTGACATTAGTTTGCTTCCCACCTCATTTTCTGTCACTCATTTTCTCATCCTAACTCTTACTATCTCCATTTACTTTCTCTTTGTCCATGTGTCCCTATCTTTCTTCACTGTTCATTCCTCAACCCTATCACTCTCTTCCAATGCCCCATATTTCTTTCCTTTCCTCTTTTCTGAAGTTGCAGTAATTCCCAAACTTTTAACATTCAGGGGATTTAAAATTCTCTCTTTTTCTCACTAACACTGATTACAGGGGTCCACTGCCACAAACAAAATAGCAATATGCAATCACCTCATCACAGAGCATTTAGGATTAAAGATCTCATGTCTAACTTTTTGCTCACAGTAGACTTACTCTGAGATTAGATTGTGTTGTTCCAGGGTCTGTCCACTTAAATCTGGAAAACCTCCAAGGACACAGACTGTGCAGCATCTCTGAGCAACCTGCTTCACTGCCTGTTTCTCCTTGTGGGGAAAAATTTCCATATATCCACTGTGAAGCTCTCTTCTTTCAACTCATGTATGTTGTCTCACATTCTCCTAACCTGCATCACTGGGATCAGCCTGGCTCCATCTACTCCATGACATCCCCATTGCCCTGGGAGGCTGCTGTCATATTCTGTGAAGCCTTGGCTTCCCCAGGCTTCATAGGCTTCAAAGCCCTGGTCCCTCAGTGTCAACTCGCAGGAAAATTCTTCTACTCCTTCCAACCTGCAAACTAGGGCCTTTTCCAGAGCTGCTGCATAAAAAGTCTCCAACCTGTGGGACTGAGAAGCATTCATGCACACCAGGGGTATGACTTGCCATCTGTCACTGTTGAATTTCCAAAGGTTCCTGTCAATCCACCCTCTGGCCTGTCCATGTGGTGGTGGAGGCCACGTTGAGGTGGAAGACACTCATAATGCTTGCCTGCATCCAGTTTCCCAGCTGACTGTCCCCTGGCTGTATAGGAAACTGGCTGTTTCATGTACTTTCTCTGTACATGTAATCAGTCTCCTTCAATTTTTTGTTTCCTACAATCTGTATATCATTAGAAAATAGCTTATGTAACTATTTTTTTTATATTCTCTGTTATGAATTGTAACATTAAGTTGGAGAGGGTCAATATTCACTATTCAGAATCCACTAGATTACATCACTTAACTGGATTGTTCGCTTACTTAACTAGATCAACTTTACTAGTTTTTAACCTCCTTTATATCAGCATATTATTTCCTGCCAGACCTCTTGAACTTCTCTGATGATCAAGATATCCTGAAAAACAACAACAGTAACTCAGAGAATTTGTCAGCATTTTTAAGCTTTCAGAAGCAAGATACTTGGACTTGTTAACTGAAGAAGGCCTCCTGTAAGTAATCATGTAAAATTAGGAACTGTTGGAATATGTCAATGGCATTGTATGCTATGTTGGGATCATAGAAGACTCATTTCGTGTACAACTCCACCCTGTCTTTAATGTAATTGTCAAGTCTGATGCTTCCATCTAGTAATTCACCAAGAATTCCTCGATTTTTCTGAATATATTCAGACAAAACCAAGTTTCTTAAGTAGCATGGTCTATTTCTCATTTGCAGAGCATTTGTGTAGTTAGAGAAATGATTTTAAACAGTTCTCTATGATTATTCACGTTTTGATCTTCGAACTCTCTGCAGATTCTCCCAGCTGTTGCCTGCCCATTAAAAGCCTGAAACGTTTAAATACACATTCACATACATAGTTCACATGTACCACTTTGGACTTTATTCTGTTTGCAACAACAAATCAGAGCAAGTTGTTAAAATAGGAAAATATATGATCACTGGAGCCAGATTAAACCAGTTAATCCCATCAATTTGATAGTTTTTCAAAGAAAAGCTAACCACTGACTACCTCCTTCATGAATCACTTACACATGAACTCATCTGGATACTGACACAGCTTTAAAATTTCAATCAAGTGAAGCTAATTGCACAACTGACATTTTAAAGTGCACTTTAAACATCTCACTGAACAAGGGTTAAGGCCAGTTGTGCAGTGGCAAGCAAGGAAGCAGCCTTCCTGATCATCACTGAAACAAGAGCTTGCCAAAACTGAAGAAAAAAGACAGGGAAGATGGGAACAGCTCAGGTCTGGCAGGAGTAATAGAGGTTACTCACACTCAGTAAAGGGATGATCACAGAAGGAAATTTACTGGTAGCAAACAGAGCTTCATTGAATAAAGATGGTATATGTTGGTCTTGCATTGAATAAAGATGGTATATGTTAGTCTATCAGCACCATGATGTGATATCAAGAACTGTGTTTTTAATATCTTTCACAAAAAGGAATCATTCTTCAGGAAGGTGTGGTTTTGCTGGACCTTTATTTAGCCAGGGCTCAAACCACCACAGAAGGTGAAGAGAGAATATAACAAACTTACATTCTGTCTTGTTTGACAAAACTCCTTGTTGAATTTCCAGGACACAGCAAGATGAGTTTTCTCCTGAGCTTTAAACATATTTCTGCAGCTTGATTTAACTACTATGATTACTTTCTACAGCCTTCATATTCAGAATGACAAGGATTTTTGAGGTTTATTTTTGATAGCTGTTTAACTAGAAGTTGTGCTGAAAGTCTTTGAGGAAATTTCCATTGTTTATATTCTGACCAATTCCATTTCAACTAATTCTGAATGCATTTCATTTATCTGCCAAAATTATCTGCTCAGACCTCAAAGTCACTATTGGGAGCCACACTGACACTGTTTCTTGGTATCATTTCATGTCTGTGTCTCTAGGTCAGTATACCTCCAAGAAAGGGCGTTTCATTTAGAGTGCAAATGATGACCTGGGAGAAGACTGGACAAAGGGTTTTTTTCACTTGGAACTGCTGAGCTGCTGAACTCAATTTCCTACAGGAAAAGGCTAATTTCAACAACTGTTTGTTTAATGTTCAAATACAGGAAAAGACCATGCAGATAACTTTGAACTGAAGTTTTGGTTTAAACAGCCAAATTTATTTTTACTGTTTATTTTTGCAAAATAGAAACAGAGGAAAATAATTAAAAGATATTTCACCATTAGTATTTCTGCTGAGATTCTGCATTCCCATTCCAAATTAGGACTAGAAGTTTTTCATATTCCTGTAGGACATAAAACCAGTTTTTCACTCCCTCTTCTAGTCTTGTGCAATCCCTGAAGATTGGCAAGATTATTTGATTAAGCATATTAAAAGGGATGGATTTATACTGTTGACTTAGCAATGATTAAGTGGAGATATAAAAAACTATTTGTAGGAAGGATAAAACCACAAATAAATGACTGAGGGGACTTGGAGGATTTGTCATTAATAACAGTGGAATGGCATAAGTAAACTAAAAAATTAATTTGATCATTACGTTAATGTTCCTCATGGCCAGACATATTAACTCACCATTTATTAATTTTTTAATTTTTAACAGTTTCACATGAAATCTCTTGCCTGTCAGAGACTGTAAACAGTCAAAGAGAATGATTCACATTTCCAAATCTGTAGAATGCATTTTCCTAACTCTTGTTCAGCTGCTTTCATCTTTCAGAGCACGCTCAAAATGCAGCTGCCCTTTCATGGCTACTAGGACATTCTTTTCAAATTTAATATGTTTCACTTCATTCTGACAGATTGGTGTATTATGCATTACGTTGCTGACACTGTTGCAGCCCAATGTACTTGGAAAGTCTTTCCAGAGACTTTATAAATTCCTGATTCTGTTGTATCTGTTGAACAGTTAAGAAATTCTAGAAGTTAAATGAACAGAGATGATAGATAGTTGGCACTTCTAGCTAGAAGTGCTTTCTTTTGGAAAACTCACTTAATTTGTCTCTTCCCATGGGCCCAGGAGCCTCATTTCAGCTCATGCATGGGCCCTTGTGGAAAAGATAAAAGTACTTTCTATTTTAATTGATGATTATGCCATCTGTCCAAACTTAACTCCAAACAGAGCAGTCCATTTTCTGGAAAGAATCTCATGGAGGATTATAATGTGGGACAGCAGGCATTTTGAACTGTATTCTGTCATAGTTATAAACTAAGATCTGTTCAACAGGTCCATTAGCATCTCTGGTACATATCTATTTTCAGACTTGAGCATTCAGTAGACCTCACAGTAAGACAGGATCTATGTAGCATCAAAGAAAAGGTTTTGTGGAGCATTACATTAAAATGTTATGCAATTTCCTAAAGTCTTCCTTGGCTTCCCATATGACTGGGAAATAAAACAAAGAAGTACTTATTTTCCCTCAGTTATCCTGCTTTAATTTTCTCAGGTGGGCCAAGTGCCCAATAAGCAGCTTCTCTGCAAGGGAATTTTCTGTTCTTCCTGTCCCAGCTGATAGGGAAACCCAAAGTTACTTGGATTGCAAGACATATATCCAGATCTGACTGTAAACTAGATAAATGTTATGTGATACATGGGGAGAGTAGAAACTTCTGTAGGAAATCATTTAGGAAGCCCTCAGTCCTTCTGCTTTTGGCCCTAGACCACTCAGAGAGAAATTAGCACCACTACAAAATAATTCATAAAACAGTAACATGGACTTAGAAGAAGCTTCTGCCTCCCCAAAGGAGCTTTGAGTCTCATCTGAGCCTTTGCAAGCTGCTCATTAGTTAGCTGTTATACTAACATAAAACAATGGAAAACAGATCAATAGGCTCTCAATTAACTTTGCACCACGTGGATGGCAAGCTTCACGTGGGAGCTTCACATCAGTCAGAAGGATGAATGCCTTCAGAGCGCAGCTGAGGATAGCAGTGCCAGGGTCTGGGAAGGGCTTGTTAACCAGTGCTGTTCAGGATCTGAGTCCCATGGGCGACTTCCCATCTTCCTACCTCTCTAACCTTCCTAATGCAATTGTTTTTGTGTAATCTGTCCTAGCAGGGCTTTGTAATGTGGGGGGGAAACAGAAGAAGGATTCCCAGATTCCTTCCCTTTTCTTTTATATGTCTAAATTCCTTATTTCAGTGGGGGGAAAACGAAAACAAAAACAACCCCAAACAACACCAAAACTCAGTAACAACAATAATTAAACTCCTGAGAATAGAGGCCGCATGGCACACTGAAGTGTTCATTGTGGCTATTGCACTACATAGCCCACTTCATAGCTTCTTCTTGGTCCATTTAAAGTTTCAAGCAGATCTTCTGCAGGCTCTTTCTTCTGTTTGGTGCATAGAAATACAGCCCTTGATCTACTGAATCAAACTAGCAATTGTTTTGCACAGTGCCTCCCATCCAACTGTGCCAACAGGCAGAGTGCTTCAGCAACTGGCAGAAATAGGCTGTCTTGCTCAGGGCTCTGATTCTGCCAAATTGCAGGTGGACCTGGCTTTGCGTATTTCTAAAAAATATCCTCAAGGGTTGAGTTTTGAAAGGGTGTTGGGTGCGTGATCCATTTAATACATCTCAAAATCTGATTAGATGCCTGCTGGCCATCCCTAACCATTTAAAAGGCTTTTGAAAATCTGACCATATGTAGTATAGAAACTTGCAAGAGCTTTGAAATGTAGTAGTCCAAGCATGTGGTGGAATTTAGGTGTTTAGCCAGATTTTCAAAGGCGTACATATGCCTGAGTAGGCTCTGAAAATGTAAATCTAGGTTGTTAAATAACAGGAACACTTAACTTAAGAAGCTTTACAGGAGCTTTCTCTTTGAAAGTTCAGAATATTTCCTTCACTAAATGGCTGATAGACTAATAATAGTAACTAGTGAATTAACTACTGAATAAAGCTAGGTGAAATGCCATGAAAAAAGTACAGAAATTGGATAAATACAAATATAAATATGGATACAAACATTTTGGTACATGAAGCTTTGATAAATTGGTCATAAGATCAAATTAACCTTATCTTGTTATGAATAGATGCCAGTATGCTAGGAATTGTTACTGAAGGCATAGAGGATTATATCCCATTTTCTATATTTGTTTTATTTTCATGTTTTCAGTTTTGAGCCTGGTGGGACATTTACATGACTTGCTCATCTTTATGGTATATATTTTGAAATTTGTGATTACAAAATAAATAAAGTACAAATAAGCCATTATTGTATCTGGAAAGCAATGAGACTCTGCACACATAAGAAAAGTCCAATCAGGACACCTGTGCTAACACAAGTTCTGGCTTTGAATGCCTCATGAATCCCTCATTTCTTCCAAGACATCTCCCTAGAACCTGCCAGTGGTGCTTTTATTGCACACAGTCAAGAAATAGCTATTAATTTTTACTTTTATCTGCCTAGTTAATAATTTATGGGTAATGGGGCACTGATGTCAGTTTCCAGATGTTTTCTCCAAGTGAATATTCCAAAGTAGGGGAAAAGATTTTAATTTTTTGCATAAGGTTTTGAATGTTCTCAGCTTCCCTCTGTTCTCTGCCATACTCTGGGCCCTAAATCTGAACTAGCTGCATGTCTTTGTCTTCCCAGAGAATGCGCAGATCCCCTGCAGCATGACACTAATTAACTCCCTTCTCTCCTGGGGATCTGGATGGATCCAACTAGGTCTGAACAGTGCTCTGTGCTGACAAATCTTGCAGGGCACACTGTAGCCCTGCTGCCACCTTGTCGGTCTGAGTACTGATATTTTGGCTCTGTCTCTTGAGTTCCAGTTTTTGTTTGTTAGGGACCTACAAGAAAAGTTTTGGCATACTGTGCCTTTCTATATCTCACGCACTGGGCTGAATATGGAGCTGAGCCCCCAGGCAGGCTGTGTCATGCTGGCCCTGAAGGCAGTTCTGCTCTCCATTGCATCTCTTGTTTCTTCTGTTATGAGCAAAAGGATTATTGTAGAATTATTTTTGAAAATGATACATGAAATATTATGTATGTATAGCAATAATAAAGTAATTTGTTATTTAAAAGCAAGCATCTATGTTAGCAGCAATTAATCAAATAGAAGTAATGAATAGAAAAGATATTTTGAGTAATGATTTTTGATAAATATATGTTGTCAGTGTGATATTGTTGCTAGAAAAGCAAAATGTGATATTTGATACCCACAGAGAAAACAGTGGAACAGAGAGCTTCTGATACCTTTATTACCTCTGAAAGATTAATAAATAGTACTGCAAAATCATATTGATTAACTGAAATTGTCTCTGAGGAAAAATAAGAATGCTTAAAGGCTAAGGAAACCTGCCTCAGAGAGAAAGACTCAGAAACACACTAAGTGAAGAAGCAAAGCATATTGAGGAATCATATGAACAGCTAAATCCCAGCAAAGGCAACATGACATTTGACAGTATGACACTGCAGCCAAGGACTGACCAAAGCCATGTGGCTGGGTGCTCAACAAGTTCAGGATTTTTTCCCCTAGGTCTGTTCTATGTTGTCCATCACCAAACATTTTTTAAAGGGAATTAACACTGTAAATCCAATAACAAAGGACAGATCTGTGAAGGGATTGGGGGGGGAATGACCAAAACAAAAACAAAAAAAACCCCACAAATAACCCAAATCAGCAACAAAGTAACAACACACCTTCACATTAAAAACAAAAGGAAAATATGGGCTCTAAATACTCTGATTATTTCCTGTCTAAAAAATTCCATTGAGGTCAAAAATTCTCCATAGTAAACCAGAAACAACATCCTTTGAAGCAAGCCCCCAGTATGCTCAGGAAGGTCTATTTTCCCCAATTGCTGAATATATTCTGGAAGTGAAGCTTCTCAGCCAGCATCACAAATTACAATACAAAATACCAAAAACTACAACTGAAAGTTCAGAAGAGAAGTTATGACTTTTGCCACAGCCTGACTGGCTTTTTTTTCCAGGGCCTCGACAGCATGATATTGAGTAAAACACTCAAGCTGATGCACAGATTGATATGTTGGAGTGTTGGAGCCTCAAAATTTCCACTGAGACAGTCTCACTTTGCATTTGGTGACTCTTCAAAGACCATAAACTTTTGCTCAAGGAAAGCTGCCAACTGGTTTAAATCAAGTTACCCAGCAGCTGAGCTCAAGTGGCATTTCCTGCTTGAAAATAACTGATTTTTAAGAAAACATTTCTACAAATATTGCAGGATAATGCATTTAAGAGCTAAAAGGAACTTTTATTACTATGTCATACAAAATTCTCCATGATTAGGACCAAAATATTTTATTTCCCCTTCAACAACTTAGTTCAATCACTTGCATCAAGCGACCTAATACAAAATATTCAGTTCTTTTGTAATGAGAATGTTTTTCTCTCTGAAATGCAACTTTTTTATCATTGTCTCCTGGATATGACTACAGAAAATGCATCGACTGCAGCCAGAGAGACTTACACAAGGATCTAGTTCTCCTTCACATGACATATCTCTGCTTCTTAACTGGGCTTTGTTCCAAATGACTCCAAATGCTCAGTTGGTTAGAACATGGTGCTAATAACACCAAGGTCACGGGTTTGATCCCCATATGGGCCATTCACTGAAGAGTTGGGCTCCTTGTGGGTCCCGTACAACTCAGAACATTCTGTGACTCGCTTCGAAAAAATGCTCAGAACAAAATTAAGGCTGAGACTAATGAAGAAGAGCTGATTTTGTGGCAGGAAGGCTCTGTACTGCCACCCACCTTGCTGAGCACAAATTAATCCTAAACCTCCAACTTCGTCAATCTGTAGGCAGATTTCTGAGCCTATGTGCCTAATATCTGTCATTTGCATCCTTCACTGACTTCAAAGTACTTGTTGATATAACATTTTCCTACTGGATTATAGGATCACTCAATAAATGAAAATAGAATAGGGCAGAGCCATGGACAGCACATATCAAGAGTTTAATGAAGAGGGAAACATGAAGGATATGCCTCTGAGCTGTCTTGCTGTCTTAATTTTAAAACTTTTTCCTCATTCTCTCACTTTGTTGAAAACTGAGTAATTTCTATAGAATGATCCTTTCTCATTCAACACTCAATCTCATTTTCTTCTTCTGATTTACAATAGCTTGTCAGAGAGATTCATTCTAGCTTTATGTCCATCCTGAGGGCTAGCTGTAATTAATTCTGAAGTGTTTGTGCCTTTTTTTTCTGAAGTTGCTCAGCTTTCTCATTTTTTCTTTTTTTTTTTTTTAAATATCCATTGATTTACCTCAAAAATAATCAAACAAGCACTCACAATGTTAATTGGACTGTAGAGACTTTAATGGATTTTATTCCTCTTAGTAATATTTTCCCATTATATTTTACCCATTTAAACAACAACCACAGCCTGCAGATGTTGAGAGCTAGAATTCTGCAGAAACACCATTTCATGCTTTTGTGTTTGCATACAGCAGAACACTGCCTTTGGTCATGTTGAAAGGAATCTTGCTCCCTTTTTTTGCCTCAGATGTAGAAAACTGATTGTATGTCCTCATTTTTCATGTTGAGCACCCTGCTACTGCATAAAAGTTGAGGTCACAGAATCACAGAATGACTGAGGTGGGAAAGGACCTTAGAGGACACCTAGTCCAATAGTTCTGATTTACCAGGGTCACCAAAACCCGGTTGTGTAGGACCATGACCAGATGGTTTTTTAGTATCTCCAGGGAGGGAGACTCCACCACCCCTCTCAGCAACCTGTGACAGTGTTTGGTTACCCTCAGAGTGACGAAGTGTTTCCTGATGTTCAGAAAAAACCTCCCATGTCTCAGTCTGTGTCTATTTTCTCTGATTCTGCCTCTGGACACCAGTGGTATACTTCAAGTATCTATGGTCACTTACATTGTTCTTAGTAAACAAGGTCTAAAAGATTCATTTCAAATTATCGAAATATCTGTGGTGCAGCACACATCATTCTAACATTCTAGGTTAGCGTCACAGCTACTGAAAAGTTTTTCTTTTCCATAACTGCATATTCCATTATTCCTACTCAGACCAGTTCTTCAATCAAGCTTTTGTTTTGATGCATGCTCAGACAGAAAGTGCCTGACAGAATACTGCTGGGCCTTTCTGAATGGTGGAAGTGGCACCCAAATACACCCAGTAATAGCTAAAATGCTTCTTCTCACTTTCAATAAAAAGACCTGTTGCTCACAACTGAAAAAAAAAAAAAAACAAACCCAATAGAAAATAACAGTATTCATACTCCACAGGTGTTACAAGCGGTAGTAAAATTTTCTACTGTCATCTTCTCCATGATTTTTTTAGAAAGTGTCTAGAAAAGAAGCAGGTCGCAGATAAGTTGCATTCCTCAGCATCTTTTCACAGAATTTCATAAATATATACAATACCAACAAGCCTATCATCTGGTATTTTTACATAACAATTGCAAGGAAAGTTTGTCACCTGAAAACAGAATTTAAACAAAGATACTATTTATACTGTCAAGTGCTTTTTCTTTACACTCTCTTTTTTATTTTTTTTTCTGCTTTATGATTACTCTGCCCATGGTGTACTCTCCCAAGGAAACCTGATTTACCCTCAAGCCTGGAGGTTTTGTGAAATTAGTAAGCACTATGAAGAGTTATTATTTTCAGACATGTAGCAGGTCTGATTACATGTTCACTGGTCTGCAGGGGAACTGACAGATGATTCATGCAGATTATTATTTCATTTCTAACCCACCTAATAAGTTAGCCTCTGTGGATACAAACGAAAACAGTAAGAAAAACTACCACACCCTTTTAAAGGATCCCTTCTGGGAAACAAAGGTTTTTCTCTGCTCAAGGCAACTCTAGTATTATGACTAGGTTCACACAATCTTAGGGCAAGTCTGTAACTATGAAAGCAGGCCAGTCTGCTCAGGAAATGTTATCAAACTGAAACCAGCAGAGTTCACCCTGTCTTTGGTCTTTCCTCATTTTGATTTAAAGAAGGGCACCACAAGTGCAGTGCTCTAAATTCCCAGAAGTTTCTAGGGAGACAGGCATATGAAATGGGAAGTGCACAAGAGAGTCTTTTTTTTGCTATGTAACTCTTTGTCAGGCACATCCCAAGAAGAAATAAACAAAAACAGTGGGATTTCCAGATCACTTTGTTTTGCCTCTTGCTCTTTTTTTTTTTTTTAACCACATATATATGAATAATACTCTTTATACATAATTAATAACTTTTTTGACCTATATTCTAATCTTCAAAAAAGTTCATGCTTTTCTATTCAATTACCCACAGATGTAGCTCTCAGTCTCTCTTTTGGAAAGATACTGCTGAGGTGTGCTGTATCATACACTTATCTCAGGAGTGCTATACAGCTCCCCAAGGTGCCTGGAGTCAAACAACCTACTGCAAGTCACTTTTACAGCAGCTTTCATTGGACAGGGTGCAGGGCCATCCCATCTAGAGCGTGCTTTTGCCAAGAAAGGTTGGACAAGATGATCTTTGAGGTCCTCTTTCAATCTGATATTCTATGAAATATTGTACAAACATCAGTTCAATCACATGATTTTGAGAGTTAGAAACAACATTCAATATTTAAATCCTCCTGAGTTTGACACAGAGTCACTTTCTTCCAAAGCCTGTGACTTATTAATGGCTCATCCTCACTTCTTGAAGAAGGAAATAAAATTTTAGTTGTCAATGGCACATGACAAAGGGATTTTACACTCTCTTATAAAAAGTGAATTCATAATGTCAGGTGAAATGCCTTCACACAGTCGAGGGTATCTTGCTGCCATTTTGGAACAAGGACTGAGAGTTGTGTTGGGACTTAGTCCCTTTCCTTGCCCATGGTAACATGCCTTTCTGAATAGCATGCTGTGTGTGTGTAGAAAGAGTATCAGATCCTGTGTTTGGAAACATGTTCAGAAAAAATGGACATATTTCTGTAACAAAGAAGAAAGTGGGGAAAATCATTGCTTCTTACACAGGCTAGGAGGTAGGGACCAAAGAAACCTGTTAACTGGACACAAAAGGAAGGTTAACCTTAGGAGTTGGGGAAGGAACACAAAGGGAGGAACTGGAATTTATTTAAGAAGGGACATAGAGAAATTGATCTGACATCCTGGGAAAGAAGAGAAGACAAGGCTCAACAGCAATGTTCCTGCCCCCTCTCGTATCTTGCCTTTCCAAACTGCACAATTTTGCTTACCATAAGTTCTCTTGTTCCTTTCTATCTGCTCCCTGCAGTTTGATCCCCAGTGCCTCCCACGTATCTGTTCATTCTAGCCATCTTTTCCATTGTTCACCTCAACTCCCTCACTCCATTTGGTTCCCACAAACACTCATCCCTCCAGATTTCTCAACGATGCTGCAGAGCTGCATGACTGTGTAATGACCTGGATTTCGGTGGTCTCACGCCATCTGGAGCAGACTGTCTGCAGGCAAGAGTAACCCTGCAATGAGTGAGTCCTTTTCTTTGGCTGAGGTAGCATTAATTTTGTTCTTAGTAGCTGTGTTTTGGATTCAGTGTGAGACTACTGTTGATAACACACTGATGGTTTAGTTGTTGCTCAGCAGTGCTAACCCTGAGCCAAGGGCTTAGAGTTTCCCATGCTCTGCCAGTGAGGAGCTGCACAAGAAGCCAGGAGGGAGCATGGCTGAGACAGCTGACCTAAACTGGCCAAAGGGATATTCCACACCCCAGAGCATCATGTCCAGTACATAAATTTGGCTAAGCCGGGCTGATCACAGCTGGGACACACGCTGGGCATTGGTCAGTGGGTGGTGAGCGGCTTTATTGTGCATCACTTGTTTCTCTTGGGTTTTATTCCTCTTTCTCTCTCCTTTTTGGTATTATTGTTATTACCACTAGTATTGCTAGTGGTATTTTTGTATTTTATTTTGTTTCAATATTAAACTGTTCTTATCTCAACCTGTACGGTTTACTCTTTTTCTCTTCAGTTTTCCTCTCCAGCAGGGCAGGGGAGTGAGCAAGCTGCTGCATAGTACTTAGTTGCCAGCTGGGGTAAAAACATGACAGAGCTTTATGCAGTGACTGCTTTTCTGCCTTGGCTCTCACAAGTCATTCCTACGTGGGAGAGGCTCAATTTCGATTTCTTAACATTCCTGGCACTTCATAACTCACAGTTTCTATTTCTCCAGGTCCTTTCTTCCTTCATTCAGAGAATTTTTCTAGTCAAATTTGCACCGAAAATACCTTAAGATCTTTAACTCTGGATGTATTTGTGCTGCCAGTGTTGCTGGTCAGCTCTTGTTACATGTAAACTTCAGTGAGGCTGGTCACATCATACTGACCCCACACGGAGGGAGCCAGTGGCTTTGGGACCCTGGGTGTTCATGTCCAGGTTTAAGGTCTTCATAATACAGAAATAAGACAGACAAGTCTCAACATGAAATGTGTTTCTTTAAATCTTGCAAGAGTTACTCTGCCTCCTTTTGCACTGAGCTTTCTGTCACCTCCATAAAACATGTTCATTGTATTCAAATTCTGACTACTTGATTATTTATCCACTACAATTCAATGTGCCTTCTCACTTCTGCATTTAAAAGGCTTTCCCTTGAAAGCACCTCACCTA
>JAWWMO010000083.1:55748867-55777731 GCA_035047845.1 Dendrocincla fuliginosa
CAGGTTAGACTAAGACCAGAGAAGCTTTCTCTTTGGAGTAGCATCAGCAGCAGAAATGGTTAACTGTTAATTTCTAGGTATGTTTAGGTTCTCATACATTCACATAAGGTCAGTAGATCTTTAACTTAGGTGTAAAAAATACCTTAGGTGAAAAACAATAAAAACTGGGAACTCTACCCCTTCCTGTTACTGTGCATGTTTTCCCTCTCTCCTCCTTTTTGTGAGGAACACAGTGAACCAAGAGGTGGCTTTCATCATATCAGGGAAACATTCTCTTATATATTTTCAGTCAGCTTGCATGCACAAGGAATCTTCTCCCACAATGAAGACCACAGTGTTATAGAGTCCCTTTTTTCTCTAGTTCTCCACAAAGCAATAGTAGAGTCTCCTTAAAATTTAAGTGTTTTTCAAGAGGATTCATAATACCTTTCCAATCCTTTCTTCCTTTTATCCCTGTCTGTCCTGCACTTCACCGCACACCAGAACTTCTTTTCAGCCAACACTTTTTACACAGTAACAAAAAAATGGCACCTCAAATGTACTAACATGAACTTTTAGAGAATGTAAGTAGTAAAATAATATTCTATTGGCCTGAGTGTCCTTAAGCATGGTGTATCTTTTTGAAATTCTGGTATGACATCACAATCTGCTAGATCATCACACATATGAGCTAATTTCAAACTAAAAATTCTGCTTATGAATTCAGTTTCATTCTGGAGCAAAGGGAATATGTCAAGAAAAGTTTGCAGAAAAGTTCTTCATATGGCTTGAAATACCCAAATCATTCCGTTCTCATTTTTTTCTTATTTTACATGACACTGTAATCTGTAATAAAAGTGTGACATGAAAGTCAGTTAAGTAAAAAAATTTAAAAAAATCTTTTGATACAGCTGAAAGGTGTTTTTCTCCCTAAATATTATGTTGTCATGTTGATATGAAAGACTCATTTCGAAGGAACTGTAGAACAATTCTGAGCAGAAAAATAGTCCATCAGAAATGTTCTGATTGCTGAAGAGCCCCACCAAACAAGCTCACCCATTGTCAGAGTCTGTGGGAATGGTGAGTATTGTCTGGCCCTTTTGGAATACAGGGTAGAACCATCCATACTTTCAGTAACAATTAAAAACTGGCAATGAGCAGAAAAACACTACATTTCTCCTTAGAGAAACTACACAGAACTGAGGTAATTTCCCAGTTTAAAAAAACAGGAAGCAAATAATTGAATACCATAGAAATGCCCATAACGTGGCAGTATAATAGAGATGAAAGCCTACACGAAAAAATGACTCAATGAAAGAAAAAAATGTGCAAATAATTGTTATTTACAAAAACATGTCCACCTGGACTCCAAAAGTTCTTAGTGAATTACATCCTGAACTTTCAGATATGTATTATGTGTCCTTAATTTTACACGGAAATGTAGATTTTCAAGGAAATACCTAAAATTAATTATTTCTTTAATTAGGGTTTGGAATTTTTTTGTGAACCCAAGGGATTTGTTAGTTCAAATCCTATTTATGACTTGACATTCTTTTAAAAAAATCTCAGCCTAAATATATACTTCAATTAGAACTTAAATGAATCTCAGAAGTGTGAGAGGCTAAGACGTTCACACACTGTTGTAATCCCCAAATCAGACCGCTAACCTCTGTCTCCAGAAATGGCCTGGTAATGGTGGGAGAACCAGTCTTCCCGTGAGAGTTTTTCGTTTGAGAAAAAAAAAACAAGAAATGCAAGAGATTGAGGTTTTGAATGATTCTGAAGCAATGCCTGATTTCAACCTATACTTTTTTCCAAAAGCATCAAGTATTTGGTCACCACATCTATGTGTGTCATCTATCATCTCACCTATATGTACCTCGTCCATATACAGGACACCATTCCCTCTATATAATATTAATGTAATTTAAAACATTTTCTTGGTACAATCATTGAAAAAAAAAATCAGAGGACTTATGTGATCTGATTTTCTAGTTTGCTAAATACCTACTCAGCTGCCTAGTGTAGCTTTTCTCTAAAATTTTACAAAAATAAAAACATATTGCAGTAATCCTTAGCTGCTTTCATTATGGTAACTTTCCTGGCCTCAAGCTCTAGTCTTGAGCACTATTATGCCTGAAGCAGGTTTTTGCTGTGGACCCAGAGGGCATAATAGATTTCAGCTGAAACCTTAAACAACCTCCTCTATGTCCAACTATCCACAACTGCCTACATCTGTTTGAATATTTGAAATGATGTTTAGATCTGCCAGAAAAGCAACATAACTAATGAGCCCCCACTGGATTTTCTTTCCATCACCTGCAATATTTTGAAAAAACAAAATCACTTTTACAAACCATCTCATCTGGCAATCACACTACATGTTTTATTATTATAACAATGAACATTTTAATACCTTCAGACCTTGCTGGTGAAAAAATGTGGTACAACACGCAACATCTGGAAGAGAAATAGGGATGCTGTCAGGAGACAGCAACTCCTTCCTACCTACAGCCAGGTCTGCCAAGGGTGCCCAGCCAACACTGCAGTCCACTAAGACAGCACTTGTGTTGGTCAGTTGTCTGTAGGTGTATATAAAAGAGGTGTCTGATTAGCCACACTTTTAGCTACACAAATCAGAGATGAGGAGTGATAGGGAAATATTTCTTTAATTTCTTTCTGTCCTGAGTTGAAGGCAGTATTAAAGGACTGCTTAGGTAAATGAGACTGATTGCATCTGCCCATCTCTAACAAGAAGAATCTAGTAGCAGCTAGAAAACAGAAGAAATACATGAACTTTGTGAAGTCAGCAACAGCTGTATAACAATATCCTGATACATTTGAAGTGGGAGAGCAGAAAGTGATAGAAACCTCAAGTGACACTTCTGCCTGACCTTGTATGTGGAGAAAATCACATTGTGATTGTCCTGGAACTGTGTAACTAGGGAGACAATTTGCAGTTTGTGTTAACAGTATAGTATACAAAATAATAAATACTGGAGACAGTAACCCCATGGGGAGGGGTGGGAAGAAGAGGAATAACACACATGCGCAGGTACGGGACATCATGTGAAAGGCTGAGTCCAAAGTGGAATTGCTATGTACAGGGGCCAACGTGCCAGCCAGAACTTTGGGGGACAGAAAAGTTCACATAACCACTTGGTGTGGCAAAGTCAAAGCCACCAGACTGAACTGCATCAGAGGGGTTGAGGCTTGATTTCTGCAACTGAGTGTTATAGCACAGAAATCACTATTTGCTTGCAATACCCACCCCACTTAACAAGCAAATTTTCAATTTTATCTTACTAAGTGTTGGTTCTCTTCTACCTACTCCACCTAAATTCCTTTTAACTTCTTCAGGGAAGAAAGTATTTTTTTCCAGACTATGAGAAGTATTAGGCTTAACAATTAATTCCCAAGGGCAGTGACCAATATCCTTTGACAAAACAAACCCTTAAATATAAATAAGCTTGTTAGGTCAGGCAGGTATTGATATTCCTGATAGAGCTAGTTAGAAAATATCTTTTGTCTGGATAAATTTCAAAACTTACTTCCATCTCTTGCTGTTTTTTTTTTTTTTCCAGAATGCTTCTAAAATAGGCTGGGATAGAGAGTTAAGTAATTCATTTTCCATTCAGATATGTTCACTTTTCTACCTTTTTAGAAAAAAAAAGGCCAGACAGTTCTCCCATCTGCCCCACTAGACAATGTTGCTCAACCCCTCCTGTTTCCATTCAAACTGCATCATTATTGAGACTCTGCAGCTTACTGACAAGAACTTGCCCTACTATTAGCCAGGGAACCAAATTTCCTAGGGAACTCAGGAACCATAAATCGGTTTATAACAGCCACAGTTTTAGATCTTTTTGTTCAGGTCAATATGTTCCAGTGTTTTATTTTACATAGTTCAGCTTGTGACACACAAACACCTCCTCAGCTAAAAAAGAAAGAAAAAAAAAAAAGAAAAAAAAGCAAAAACTATTGGAGGAAAAGAGGCTTTGTTTCCCTAATTTCATGGGAACCCCCACAGCTTCCAGTTCCCAAAACACAGTGAGGGCACGACATTGCCATTGTTGTGTGTTATTATTCTTGCTGGAGTGTAAATCCCAAGGGAGTGAATTCCCCTGTTGCAGAGGAATCTGGAATAGCAGCAGAAATCTCAGCTTTTTTTCCTCACTCTTTTCACAAGCCTGTCCGTACTATGGTAACTACTGGAAAGGATCTTTTCTACCTTTTTTAATATCTTTCCCTTTGTTCTTTTGGCAATAATGGTGAAGCCTCTTCTGTCAGTGCTAAGTACCCTCCCCTGTGATGAGCGGCTGATAAGACACAGCCTTTTACTACCTCAAAAGGTAAATCAATGTTCTCAAACTTGCAGCCTTGTTTTTTTTTATCCCTGTATCCACAGAAACTGAATATGTAACTTATGAGGCTGACATTGAAACAACAAATTTTGAAGTAGATTTGTTTCCCTTTGTGACTGGTCCACACAGGATGTGTGGACATTCAGCTTGAGTTGTCAAATCTGAGAAGAGGCTTTTTAAGCCTTAAGAGCTGGCCTATCTGTCTGCAGTCTTTGCTTTAGGTTTTATTGATTACTCAAATGTTGCTTGTTTAGTGATGAAACCTGCATGCAATTTTAAGGGGTACATATAAAAATTGAGCTATAATTTGCTCACTTGCATATCAAAAAGTTTGCAAGTGATTTGACTTTACTTTCAGGTGAGACTGCATTTCAAGGAGGCAGAGTTTCATATTAAGAACATGAGAAGATCATAAATCTGCAGAAACAACAATCAAATTATATTACCAATTGGCAATAGCAGTAGACCACTTAACTTCAATTTAGTTCTCCTCCTCAAATCCCTCAACATTTAAAAAGAGAAAAAAAAATCTTATTCTTAGCATTCTTGTTAAATTTTTAATTTTCAGGTAATTGAACTAATCATTTATTGTTCTAGAAAACTATTTTTAAGGCTGGGAATGATGATTTTCTAAACTGGATTACTCACATGATTAGCCAAATAAGTTCTATGTAAAAACCCAGCAAGTTTACTATTCCAAATAAGTGCATACACTGAGACAATATTTATATGTCTTGAAATAGCTCTATTCAAGCCAGCAGAGTGGTAGCAACACAAACCTAATGTAATTCAAAGCTGTCAGACCTTAGCTACCTTATAAAAATTGATGTGGATTTCTCCCTTTCCTCATCCTGCTCCTGCAACCTTTTCTTGAGATAGGTACAGTGTTAGTCCCATGTGAAGCAACTGAGTGCCTCACTGCTCCAGTGACTGACACCAGACCAACAGTAACTGTTTGGTTATGCTTCCTATTCCTAGCCCACCTGTCTTTAGGGAATGCTGGATGTCTCCTATCAGTTTTCCCACGTCTAGGCAAACTCTTCTTCTAAAATTTAAAAAATTTGCATCACTCATCTTCTAAGTCTTTTCAATATAAACCTGTTTGAGACATTCAATTACTTAATTTGGAAACAACGGCATTACTTGGCTTTTATTTCTGGGTAGTTCTCTGTAGATGCTGAGGTGACACTAAATCTAGTTCTCTGAAAATTCCCCAACATGTCAAGACTTCTGTGGGTAAGGTACAATTTAAATCCTTGATGAGGAACTCCACTGATACTGGGTCTCTCCATATGTTTGATGCACTCAGGGCATCATTCAAACTGGTATAGGAATTATGCTCAATTTATTTACCTAGAACAATGAGATGCTTCTCTCCCCAAAAAGGCTTTCATGCAGTGACCTACACTTTATATAGATACCCTGCTCAGAATTAAACTTTTAGACAGGATTAAACATGATTTTCATGAGAATGTATTGGAATTCTCTCTCACAAAACTGCATTTTTCCTCTCACCTGAGAAAGGGACTACTATTTGATTGAAGTGCAATAGCCTCGGTAACACCTATCTGTGTCAGCTTCAGAAAAAAAGGTGGTTTCTGCAAAATAGAAACTATCATATTTTTAAAACACAAACTGCCTTGCAACAAACCTTTCGTTATGGCAGAGTCTCCATTACAAATTCAAATATTCAGAGTTCACGCTACAAAACATTTGATCAAATAATTTCATTATATGCTAAAATATGTATGAAAAGTGACTATTTCATTTCAATAACAAGTCTAACAATTTGATACACTCAACATATCCTAACTAAAAAGCTAAGAGAAGTAACAACTCAAAGATAAGGAGGTACTCATCTCTGGGATACATCTATACATCTTTGGAACAAGATTGTTCTTTATGTTTTGCTTTTTTATTTTTTATTCCTGGTTTTCAATTTTATTTTAAAATAAGGTTGTGTTTATGAAAAGTAATTTAGAACAATTTTTATCTACTCAAATGAAGAATAATTACTAGAATTTTTGGGGGTCTAAAATTATCTATTCAACTCTAAGCAAGGCAAATGCTTAAGTATAGAGAAGGAAACCAAGTAACAAAAGAAGGAACAGCAGAAAATGTGAAGGACTACATGTTACATATATTGAAATCAAGGAAAACACCCATGCTGATAACAGCAGCAAGTTAATGCAGCTTATTTGAGGTTTCTCTACCTTTAAGATGAGCAGGGGCACACAAAAAATAAGGCATCTACTGATTGTAAATCAAATGATATATTTATCTCTTTTGTTTGGAAACATTTCTTTCCACAGGTGTGTGAAAAGGCTTGTCAATTTTTATCAGCTGGACCATCTGACTAGTCTGGAGTGCATGACCTTTACAAGTCCCTGCTCCCAGTCTATCAAATGAATTTGAGGTCTGACTTTGAAAAGATGCCTGAAGTTTTTAATTTAAACTTCCTTCTCCCTATTGCCATCTGAGATTCCTTCATGCTAGAGTCAATATCACTTTTTGATTGATAATATATACTGGCTTCTTCCTAGATTAGAACAGCAACACAATTGTGTGTGTTGTGAGAATTAATTTTCTTGAGAAATGCTGCAGCTGGGCAGTATTTCTTAACTTCATAGATGAACAATAAGAAGCGTCAAACTAAAGAACCTGAGGGCCGGCTACTGCACTCCTAGGCAGGGGGTCCTGCCATCACATGCTTGAGGTAATAGCTGTTAAACATCTCCTTGAATTACTGCTCCCAGCTTTTTTCTTTGGGTGGGTTTCCATTAGTATTGGTGGATTTGTTTCCTGGAACTTAAAGAATTAGACACTTTTGTAAGTGCAAGACTTTCAAAAAATGCTGAAAAAACAAGTTAAGAGCAGAGTTCTGGCCAACTTGTTCAATTTAATGAAAACAAAGCAAGTTACATCAGCTGAGGTAATAGCATGCAATTCTTTGTGCATCATTCTGACTCATATTGTACTTACATATTAATAAGAGTAAATGTATAAGATTTATTGAAACAAACAATTCAAGTGGGAAGACTTCCAGGACCCTATCTTACATGATCAGAGCCTATGAAGACTCTCTGGATAGAGTAGTTTTATCTTGACTTTACAGGCTTCAGTTTAAGTTAATCTCAGGATGAAGTCCTCAGAAAGGCTGGCAGCTGGTTTTCTCATCTTCAAAAAATCCATTTCCAGAAACAGAAGACACAAGAAGACACAAAAAGACCAGCACAGAGGACAAACAATACCCATGGAAGGGCACGCTGCGAAGTTGCTCCTACGTCTTAGCCATTGGATGGAGAACATACAAATGATAGCCCCAGATTCCTATTCTTTCCTAATGCTCTCCAGTCCTCATTAAACCATGAAGACAGGAGTTTATGTGTGGTACAACATAGCTAGCTGAAGAGAATAGATAATATTATAAATAAATACTAGATTTCATGTGTAGGTGAATTCTGTAAGTTGTAAAACTTTGCAATGATACTTACATATGTTATAGAAGAGAGAGGTCAGATATGTGCAAGGAAAATGGTTAGAGGGCTACCATGATTCTATATGAGGAGAGACTGAAGGCATAGAGACTGTACAGTTTTAGGATGAGATAAATAAGGACACAGCAGATATAATAGCTGCTATTGGGATGGTAAATTATTCACTGAGAACTATTCTGCCTTATATAGGTCAGAGCCAAGACACATATAGTAAAAGGCAACATGTAGGAGGCATGATTTATTTATTTAACATGAGGCAACATTTATCGCACTCTGCATGTTAATTATGTGAAATTTAGTGCCTTGAGATATCACCATATCTAGATTTTGGGAAGGTCTGTAAAAGGAGATGAACTTTCAGGTAAGTTTCAGTCAGGTAGATGATGTCAGAATTTGTATTTAGCTTTATTAAAAATACAATAAACCTTTTACCTTCAAAGTCAGAAATTAAGCTAATTTCCTCTGTGCTGGTTGTTTCTGAACACTACACACTTCCCTTCAGCTGATGTGTGACTGTGTTAACATAACTGCTGATCTCTATACACAGAAAGCATTTTCAAGTTCCTGGAATCCAAACTGGATAAACCATTTTAGAAAATATTTATTTGAAGGTGCATTCAGTGTTCATTCCAATCCATTTTCAAGTAAATTTTAGTAATTGACTATACAGTGGCAAACCTATATTTAGGAAGTCTTGTTTTACAGCCAAGTTTCATATGGCTTTCTGTGGTTTTTGGAGAGATATGCTGTTTTAACTAAGCCAAAAGGAATTGTTCATACCTGATACTTATCCAGCATCAACCTTGGATTTGTTTCCCAGATCTAAGTCTCTGCCTTTGCTCAATCAAAACCAAAAATTCTAGTATTTTACAGGTGTCTTGTACAAAAGTAGCTTCAAAGAGTTGAAAACAGGTTTCTCTCTGCTTTTGACACAGCTTGTTCCAAGTTTCCCAAAGCAAGTAATTACCAGTCTTTGATATTTCAAAAATTCCTCTGATAGGATGTGTCATTCCTCACATCCACGATGTGCTTTCATCCAGGAGACTTGATTGATTTTACAGTGTTTGAATCTTCATGCCAGAAGTTGGAAGTGGTTTTTTAACCTCCTTTTTCTTATATTTTAGCTAGTTTTGATCAACCTTTTACTAGAAGAAAAAGGGAATTTGGCAGACTTTTTTGTTTCTGTCATTTTGAGACATATAAATAGAATATATATAAAAAAATATAGATGTAAAATAATAAAGACATTGTATGCAGCAAATTAGTTGTGCCACTTAGGTAGCCTGTAGAGCTATGACTTCCAATTGAAAGTTTATTCTAAATTGCCTGACACTGAGCCACACAAGATGAAATATTTTTAAAAGGTCTTAAACAGGATTCACCAAAGAAACGCAGTACTAGGTGATACTAACTACTTTTGAAAATGCTAGGTGTTAATTGCTGCCGTGTTGATCTTGTGATTTCTGTTTGTTCCAAAGTCAGCTTTGAGTATGCCTTTTCATGATAACAGGGTTTTGTTTTTGAGTGCCACATGTTCATTTATTGGGGGATGGAGGCTAATTTTCAACATTCATGCTTCAAATTCAGGCAAGGTCTGTGGATATGACATCAAGACTACTACGAACTGTGGTTATCACTAGCTTATTTTCAGTTGAGAGTATGAACTAAAAAACAAAAGTTAGCAAATTGATAGTCAGCATTTGTCATTTGAGAGCAAATAATTCAGTAAACTAGGTACCTGATATCCTAAATAACAAAAAAATCATGATTAATGAGTGCACCAGATGAACGTGGAGCTCTATTTAAAATTTTCCATATACCAAAAGCTAGAGCTGTCATGCCAAACTAAGGCAACATCAGTTCCACATTGAACTACTGATACTTCCACTGTAATCTTCTATGATTTTAAAAGACATTTAGGAGAAAATTATGGAGGAGAATCCTTAATACTTTTAATGTCCTTGATAAAATTTGTATGTAGGGCTGCACAGAATCCATTAGTGTAGGAGGTAAGTGGGAGATACAGAAAACAATGAACTATACCATCATAAATAGCAGATTTTCTATAAAGGAGAAATTGTGGAACAGACTAATTGATATAAAACTGCTCAACTGTATTAAAAAAATCATTTTATCTTGGCAATGAAAAATACATCAGCAGTAAGGCCATCTTCCCTGTGAAAAAACACATGCAAACTCCTTTGCAATTATCAGCTACTACGGTGAAACTGTAATTTTTCAGGAGTTATGATATTTTAATTCAGTCATTAACCCTGTAATAATTTTACCATGAGTAGTAAATGAAAAAAAAAGTAGTCATCAGCTTTTGTGAACTACTTAATTTTAAAATAAGCTAAGCCCAGACTAAACTTCCGTTGGCAAATAATACTTAACCATGGTTACCAGCTAGTCCAAATTGCAGAAATCTTTGCCTATTTACATAAATAAAAAAAAAAAAGGATTGAATATAAATTAACCACAAATGTGAATGTATTAGTGACTTATTCTTGTCAAGTGCCAATTCTCCTCACCCACTGAAAAAGGAACCCAAATAGAAAAGTTGAATACCTGAAAGCAGTCAAGAGTCAAAGAAACAGAAAAGTTATATGGAGTACTGAAGTTCCACAACACAGATTGTCCAGACCAGTATATCATCAACAAATGGTTGTATGTGTAAATAGATGAGGAAAGAGTGATGGTAACAAAGAAAGGACACACTTACACAGTTCTTGCCACTTGCTGTACATGCTTAACTAAACTGAAACTCCAGGAAGGCCCCAAAGAATTGAAGATTACTCTTTAAGGAAATTGTTACAAAACTGCAACAGGCACAACTTATTTTGCTTGTAGGAGTTTGGCACATTTTAAAGGGCCGCTTATGTGAGTGTCGCATGAAAGTAATTTCAAAAACATAGGAACAAGGCACATTCTTCCACAGGCAAAATGGCATATAGGCTGTATCCTGGAAAAATCTGAAGCCTGTATGAAGGAACCGTAGAATCATAGAATAGCCTGGGCTGAAAGGGACCTTAGGGATCCAGCTCCAACAGCCCTGCCATGGGCAGGGACACCTCCCACTAAATCAGGTAGCTCAAAACTTCATCCAGTCAAGGCAACCTGGCCTTTAACACTTCCAGGGTTGGGGTACTCACAACTTCTCTGGGCAACCTGTTCCAGTGCCTCACTATCCTCACAGTAAAGAATTTTTTCCCCAATATATAACCTAAATCTACTCCCCTTCAGTTTCAAGACATACCCACTTGTCCTGTCACAACATACTATTGTAGTGTCTCTCCACCTTTCTTGTAGGGTCCCTTCAGGTGCTGGAAGCCCATAGATTGTTTGTCAGTTCTATCCTTCCTCTTCTAAAAGTGCAAAATGTCAGAGGTGATCTAGTAGCTCAGTGAATCAGAGCAGAATACAAACTGTTCCGGAGAGTTACTTAAAGGTTGCAAAGGATATATTTGGTGTCTATGCATCCGCTTCAGTGATTCAAATATTACCTACTGCTGACTGACCCAAGAAAACATATGAAATTGTAACTCCTTGTTAAAGGATGAACTGATGAACTTTGCACAGGCAGTGAAGAGGCACATCAGCTATATCAGGTAAGTCACCAGTTGTGGAACTTGTTTCTTTCTGTAAGCATCTCACAACTTGATTTCATCAGATATTGAAAGTCTCATCACCTTGAGAGACTGGACCACAAGACCTATCTTTTCAAATTCTGTTTAGTGAAAAAGGGACAGAAAGACAGCTAATTTCTCTCTTTTCTTTTTCAAAGTCAGTTTACTATATGCATAACTTTGATTCAGTATGATGTAAACAGTCAGCTGAACAAACGGAACCCTTCATATCCCAAGCAACCAACAAAATGGAAACAGATGAAACAGGAAAGGTACAACTCTTGAGTGGTTCAAGGCACTACAGACCCACTGAGACCCTTGAGAGCTAGTCAGTGGCAGAATTACTCCTTATAAATATTGCCTCCCTACATTACTGAGAAGATAGAAACCTCCCTGAGGCTACAGTACCAAGAAAAAAGAAGGGCTCCCATTTGTGTAACCCATAGGCAGCACACATACACCAGGTTATGTATACACACTGCAATGTGACATTATTTGCTTAAGTTATTTTTTTAATGTATCCATTTACCCAATTCATGTAGCTCTGAGTTATGTTTTATACTGCAAGCTAGCCAATGAAGCCAAAGATTTATTTAGATTAAAATGTATCAGTATTGGTGGGAGCATTTTCCTGATGTTTTTCCACCTCAAAGAACCAAGAGAACTGGGTGGATCCCTGGAAATCCCATAGAAAAGTTCTGGGAGGGCAGGCTTTAGAGGAAAACATGGAGCAGACCTACAGCATGTTTCTACCCTTGAAACAAGGTGCCAAAGGTCCACTGAATATCAAAGCTGACTGAAGCCCACAGGGATCAGTGAACTGAGCTCTAAGGTGTTCTGATCAGGCCCAAAATAGCTACTCCCCACCACCTGAAAATTTCATATAGGATTTGTCTCTTGATTTCTATCTTTAAAACAAAACAAAACAAAAAAACCCCAGCCTATACATGTCGGAAATCTTCCTGTAGATATCAGTAATTTACTGACTAGGCACATCACTTTTTACCTGTCAAGCCCTTGAGGTCTAACATGTATGAATCTGCTTACAGTAATGTTGTCCATTTTAACTGTGTTTCAGATTCTTTAATGAGGCAATAATCTTATTCACTTCATATTATATAAGGTCTCATATCAAACTGCTGGTTTTTTTATATAGACTCAGACAGAGTACTAGCCGAAACAAGAGCTGTTTGAAACTGAGCATCACAGTTTGGGAGAAGTCATCAACAATTGTAAATCATTGCCATCCTTGGAAGCAGTTTGCATCAACCAAAAGCCTGGCTCAAAAAATTGATCACCTTATGTTTAAAATCTTTCTGTCTTTGTGTTATGAAGCAAAGTACAAACTCTAAGCAGCAAAGTACCATCTTCTTCACATAATAAGTTTCTGATATCAATGGCTTCCATTGGTTTCCATCCAGAAACAGATCAGGATATGTTCATGTAAAAACACTGCTCTCATTTGTCAATCAGGTTTTCAATGTTCAGGACTATTAGGAATGAATGATACCCAGCTTTTGGGCAGAAAACTGAGAATTTACAAACAAGATGCATGTTGAAAGTTTCACTGGGAGATAGTTGCAGAGTTGGAAATTAATTGCACTTTCTGCAACAATATCTTCTTCATCTTAATTTTAAATTGCTTAATGTCTGTAAAGCAATTTGAGGTGATAAGACTGCAAAATGTTGCAAAAAAATTTAAAAGTTATTACTATTTTCATCATTACTATGAACTTTGAGTTTTCTTCATTTCCTTCTGTGGCCCTTTGTGCCTTTAATTGTCTTTGTATTTCACTGGTTTTGTCTCCTTAAGACTGTAACAATCTTCTAGACAGGAACCATTACTTCACACCCTGCAGCTTTACTGCTCACCACTCTGTGGCCCTGTCAGCTACCTACAAATTATTTATGTTGCACATATTCTATAATGTCAAGACTAATTCTCCAAGTGTTTCTGTTTAAAATAGATACAAGGATTATTTTTCAACTATTGTAAAATCCTTTTTGGTTTCTTTAAAGGATACAGAAACATAAAATATTTTACATTATTCCGTAATTCTAAAGCACAAGTTTTATCTGACAAGTGTGACCTGCATTTATCTTGGGGTTCATATTCAGCTACATTGCTCTTAAGTGCAGCTAGAGAGAAAAGTAGCTTCTATATATGGTGGGAGACATCCCAACGTGGCTCTTCTGCCAATTTTGCCATTTCCAAAATTCAAAAAGAAAGTTAATATTTAAGAAGACAAGCATTTGTGATTTTGGAGCTTGCTCCTCCAAGAGCAGTGGTTACTCCTGCATACCACGTTCCCCCCCAACCCCTAGTAGTGAGAACAGCATGTTCAACTATTTAGGAAGTTTGTCCAGCTTTCCATTTTATCCCTGGCTTTCCCCCTTCCTATAACAAGGATAACCATGCCAGAGTCACGCAGTGGTCCAACAATCTTCACTCTGAAAGATTTAACTTTGCCTGCACTGCAGACAAGTTTTGACCAGCCTTTCAACTCCTTGCCTTTCTTCCACTTTTGCTGTCATATCTCAACACCCATGGGTTCAATGACTTCTTATGCTGCCACGTATGTGCAGGGATTGTCAGGTGTTTTAGCCTTTGAAATGGGTCTCCCTGTACTTGAGGAGGACTTGTTGACTGTGTGAACATGATTTTATGATTTCTCTGACTGTGAACATCTCCTGAAAACATCAAAATAAAATACTGTTTCCCTTTTATCTTTTAAAGTGTCAGCTTTGGGCAGTTTATGCATTTGAACCAAGCCAGATGCTAAACATTATCAAGGGGAAATAACCACAACATTACCTTTGGATCCAGATTTTCTGAGGAGAACAAATTTCACTGAATCAAGACCATAAAAAGGGAGTTAAGGCAGAACTGCAAATATGAAATATGCAGTACAGATGCAAATGGTGTTCTAATTCTCAGACAGACTTTGTAAGTATGTTAATGATTTAACTATGTTGTTCTAAGAAGGTTGATTATGTGCAGTTGCAGAGAGTATTTCACTCAATTCTAACACTTCCTAGACTAATCCAGTCATTTCTGCTCATAGAAAATGATAGAAATTCGGACCTTTATTATATTGAGCCTTGAGTAATATACATAGATATGGCCTGGAAGGCAGGATTAAATGAAAAGTCCTCTTACCACAGAAAAGGAGGTAATTTCTATTAAAAAAAAAAAAAGAGTCAAGAAACTAAGAAAATTCTCAGACGTACAACATAGATAATTCAGAGGTAGATAAAGGAATAATGTGTCTACCCTACATCTGAAATAGTTTTCTTAGGTATAGAATATATAGAATTCCAACACAAATTTCTTAAGTGACACAATTTGTTTTCTTTTCTAAATAATTTTCTTCATAATTTTGTTTTCTTTTTCTAAATTACCCCTCCTTACTTCCTACATGGTTGAAGATTTCTCTTTTTTTGTAGCTCCATAAATGAAGATTGAAAAAAGACAAATAAAATTGACCAATTAATTTCATTCAAGATTTTTCCTAAAAAATCTAATTTTGTGGTACCTACACTATTTGCATATATCAGTGAAAGTTTACAGGTGAAATGAGGAGCAGAATCAGAGAATCACCATGATACTGTCTGGTCCAACCTTCTAGTTCAAAACTCAGTCAGCTACAGAAGGTTGCCGAAGACCATAATCAAATTGCTAGATAATAGTTTAAATGTAGTTACTTAAAAATCTTGGTTGACAACAGACCAGAATTTGCAGATGAAAAGCATGGGCTTTTCTAAAAAAGTAAAATTCTGAAATGAAAAAATGGGTACTGAAAATAGGAATTTGATGTCCTTGTAACAGTCACTACAATCCTTAAGTGGAATACATTTGATGAATGACTAAGAACTACTAATTAGAAAGTACAAAGTACTTAGTCAAGAATCCTTGCATTTTAAAATTAGGTTTCCATATCAAAATCAGCTTCTAATGTGGCCATGATTTTGTCTTGCAAGACTCATCAGGCAAGTTTCAAACTGCAAGCAGGAGAGAATTTGTATTTATTTTCATAGTCAGATTTCTATACTCACAACCATATATTTACTGACAATTAAACTACCAAGTAATTCGCACCACAGGATCCAAAGGCTAAATGAATCTACCAATCCATAAGGTATTGCTGTTCTTTCACGGGATCACATTCAAACACGTTTTCTATGTCAAAAAACAGATTGTGTTGTATTTTGTAATTTGTACACCCAGGCTATGGCAATAGCAGGAGTTCTGTACTTGTGAACAGAGCTGCCTATAAGTACTCTCCATGCACTAGTGAAAGAACAAGCATTAATTACAGCAGCTGTTTAATACAGCTATGGAGGAGCAGGAAGACAGTGTTTCCAATTTTAAAGACTGGAAATGTGGAGCAATAGACAATAATTGCAGCAAATCTGGCCAGATCCTTGAATAGGAGAAGCTGTGTAATTTAGAAAGGACATACCCTTGCATTAGCTGATACTCAGATAAAGAGGATTCTTCCTATTCCGATTTAATTTCTATATTAATCTTAAATAATAATGATCATCTAAAATGAGGATATACAGACAATCTTCCATTCTCTTCAGTGAACAATTTATGTAGATTCTAAAGAAAAAGACCTTACCTTGAATGGGTTATATGTTTTGATATAGACAGCTGACTTCATATTCTGCTCAAAGAAGGCTAATCAGATTTCCACCACAGCACAAAAGCTGTATCAGGTTGGAGCCACCACAGGCTCTAACAATATCCTGGAGCATCCACTTTTCCTGTAAAGTTGGTCCTCACCTACAGCAATCACTTTGTGCTGTCACAGTTCTACTGGAAAAAAGGAAAAAGTGAAAAAGGACTGCAAGTGTAGTCATATGAAAACATTCTACTTAGGAAGAAACAGGATGCAAACCTCTACAGATGTAGCTGGAATTATACATTTTCATATTATAAGAAAGTGAATTAAATGCTTTCTTATACAGTCTGGTCTTCCCCTAACTCAGAATAAGTCAGCTTGTTCTGAGGGTCTGGGCCAAATTATCAGAATGCAATTTGGACTTATGCACTCTTCTTTGCTGATCATGACCTATAAAATAAACTCAATACGAAGGGAACACACTTTTGCCTCCAATTTCTATTTTCTTTCACTAGTTCTCCCATCACATTTCACCTTCTGTTTCAAAAGGAGATTCATTTTGCATTTAAAGAAAAAGAGAGGCACAAATACATATTTGTATGGCATTGCTTTGCTTACAGCAGTAAAAGCAATAATTATAATTCACTGTCACACATTGCAGCAGGAATATAGTCACTTCATTATTTCATATCCGGCAATGCCTGATTAAGAATTATTTCACCCAGTGTATGATTTAAACATGGATTTAGTTCAGGAGACTTTGTTCTTGTTCACATGTTTGTTGAAACAGAACAACAGAATGGCAAATGCTTATCTTTGCAGCATTTGTTCAAGAGAACAATGGGTTTGGAGCTAATTCACTATCTATCTAACTTGGTTATACTGCAGGGAGCAATAAAAAAGAACGTAGTTGTTTAAGTCTGATGAAGGAGATAATACATTGAAATAATGGTCCTTTTGTTCCCTTGCTTCCCCTGCTAACTCGATTAGGTCATAAACTTGCCCCTAGCAGTAAACTAGCAGAGCCCCAGTGCCAACTGCAAGTCTAGCTTTTTGAGGAGACCACACTATCTGACATACAGAACTGAGTATTTCAAATACAGATTTGATCAAGTGGGATATCACTATCCTTATCTGTAGGAGAACTAAAGTTAGACACTGAGATGACTAAGTTTTTCTGGATGTTTAATCCCTTTAGAATTAGTTTTCATACTGAGATAGGGACCTCATTTCTTTTTTTTTCAACTTTGTGCTAAAAGAAAACACCTAAGTTTGTTTTTTGCCTCTGAAGCATTGATTTTCTTTTCTTTTTGACAGGTTTTCTTGCAGCCATAAAGCTGTCCTTTCCATTTTAATGAAACCCATTGGAAATTTTATTGAGGCAATGTCTTTGTACCATTACACGTAAGAATTTTCTTGATGCTTTCATTCTGAACCTCTGAGATTAATAGGTCAGCTATAAACGTTTGTTGTGCAGCCCCCTCATTCCTTAAAGTGGCTAAATAACTATGGGATACTGTCTGTGCATGTGCTGGAGTGAAATGCATTCAGAAAGTCTGGAAGGTTGACAAGGAACACATATATGAGCATGTCTCCTCTCTGGAACAAAACTGAACCACTCACAAAGACTCAAATTCAAGAGATAATCACTTTTCATCTACATAACCAAACAATATCTTTACTTTGCAATAAACATAAAATATTTTCTTACAATCAAGTCCTTCAGTATTTATAAAACACTTTTGCCACTCAGATAAGGGAAATCCGAAGCAAAAACTGTCACATTCAGGATCATAGATTTATTGTGAGACTTTTGTATAGTCTTTGTGCAACCTACAGAGTCAAACTGTAACTTCATTTACATTGCAACCTTCTATAAATTGCAATATTCGCCCTTTCATCTTTCATATATATTTCCAGTTCTTTTCCATTGTTGCCATATGGTCTTACACTACATAATGAAATGGTATGTACTACATTCTTTATTACCTCTATAGTCTAATGGGTTTGATTTCAATTTGTACAGGTGTTTTTAACTTGGGCTCTTCCCATTGCTCTTCTAATCTGACAATGTTCTTTGTATCTGTATTTACTATAAGAATGTCATCACTTATACATATGCACTTGCAATTCAATCAAATATTCCCTATTCCTTGTAGGTTTCTGCATCCTTCCCCTAACAAACTTTATTCTAAAGCAGAGAGACAGCAATTTATGATGAGTACATATGTCTGTGGCCTCTTCATCTATTCTGACTTAGTATCTATTCCTCTCATATTCTCAAGGAACCACAAAGATAATCAATTCTGAAGACTGGCCTGTAGATTAGATAGTAGTATAGTAATACAGTGAGCAAGCTAGAGCAAAAAGACATTATTCTGGAGCACCTAAATATCACTCAACCAAAAAAATCCCTATGATTTTTCATGACTGATACAGTTAGGTACATTTTAATCCTTGAAGTTACTAGTGCTTTAGATCTTTTTTAAGCTTCACCTTGTAAAATACTGTGTGTTTTAGTAGATGTCAAGTAATAGAATGTCATTCTAAAGTCAGATTAAATCAAGATAACTCATCAGTTCAGGGAAATGATTTTTGAGAGATCTTACCCTAAACTTATGATTCCTGCATTCAGACTTTGACTGTGAATGAAAAAATGAATTTTATTCCTGTTTCTAGAAGCTCAGCATGTGACTCATAAACAAAAATGCAACATTTCCACTCCCCAAGTGATTTCTAAGAACTAGGAGTATACTCAGTCTCCTCAGTGTCACATAAAACTAACAGAATGCAAAGCCATACATCGTGCTTGGATCCATATACTCAGCAAGCCACTGGAAAGATTTCCAGAATGCAATATTTAAAGACGTGTGTTGTTCCTTGCAGACTCTGTCACAAAATTAAAGTTGATCTATACTGCTGTTTTGCTATCCCTATGCAGGAGTCTGAGTAAAGGATTTAAAGCTTTATTTTACAGCTACTTCTGCCCAGCTATTAACTGAAAAAATAAGACAGCTGTTCTATAGCATTTTCCAAAAGAGAATGGGTTCCAAAGAAAAGTTACTGTAAATTCCCTGAGAACACTGAAATACAGTCAAATTACATTTGGATCCAGCTTTTCCATTACAAATCCCATAGGAAATTATAGCTTGCAGATGGAAAGTAAATGTCTCAATGAGACACAATCTAAGTGGTCCAGAGAGAGACTTTTTATGAAAAGAGCAACTAAAAAAAAAATAAAGCCAACCAACCAACCAAAGACAAAGAGTTTATTGATTTTTCTCTTCATTCCTATGTTTCTCTCTCACACACATTCAAAGCCATACTCTAATTCATAAAGGAAGCATTACTTTCCAGGGATGTTTTAGTTACTGTTTTACAAAAGAAATGCAGTACTTTTTATTAACATAATATCCTCTGAACGTACCAAATAATATGTTTGGCTATCATTTAATGAACCAAACTCTAGATATGGAACTTATCTTTTTAAAAAATGCTCGACTGCTGTCTTCACATCTTCTGTCATAGAAGTCACTGTGCACACCCAGTTATAGTGGTCAGCCAAGTCATATGGTGAATCCCAATCAAAAAGTTGTCAAACACTTGCATCAAAAATACCTTAGGATATTGTGAGTTTGAGACCTCAGATCCCTGGAAAGATCTACTTTATTCAGAGTCTTTAAAATGCTTTTGCTCATTAATACCCAAATTTACTTCAGCTCGGTATCATCAATGGTAAGAGCAGCCCCAACATCTTCACTTCCCTTGACTATTCAGCTTTCTAATTTCTAAAACCAGAAGCTCAGTTTCAATAGTCAATGTTTCATTACATCTCCAAAGTTTCCAAACAAGGACTCCAATGCCAGGTCCTCATCTCCTATCTCCACTCTCTATCACATACAGCATCTCAAGAGCTGAATATCAACACATTACATAAGCCACCAATGGTATATATTTATCTCCCCACCTTATACGCAGGAAAAGCTATCCCTCTAGGGAATGGGATACTTCCTCTAAAGTCAGTAACTAAACATGACAATTACATATGTTAAAGTCCTACCAGATACTAGCAATCTCTGTCTTGGTGACCCTCAGATGTTTTGCAGCAGAGCAGAGTACTAAAAAAGCTTTGATGAAACTGCCTTCTATAAATTTGTCTGCTTCTTTGTTCTTTTTTTTTTCCCTCTTTACTGAGTAATGATAGCAGACTGAAGACATAAGGCTATTATGATATGTAGCAAGTTAGATCTAGCAAACTTAAGTGGTAATCCAATTTCTTTAGATGATCTACAGATTGTTCTGGTTTTCTCTGTTAAATCAACATTTCAACAGACTTATATATTACAGCCTGTACGTTCATTACTGCCCTTTTCATTACTTAGCCCCTCTTGTGTATTAGAGCAATTTCTTCCAGACTAAATATGCACAGGAGAGTATTGGTTGTATATTTACTTTGGGGAGCATAGAGCAAGTACACGCTTTTCAATGCAATTTCTCAAAGTTATAACTCAACACCACCCTAGGTATGAAACAAAGATACATTCATTACCTTTCCAAAATAAAAACATAGATCAGGGCAGATATGGATAAAGAAGTCATCTCAGAAGCTATGTTAGAGCTGATATAGCCTTATTACAGAAAAGCTTTGAAGAAGATGAGGTGAGCACATAGAAGACTATAACATGGAGTGACCAATGTGCAAACAACATACTTTATTCACAGTCCCCTACCCAGAATTTGTCTGATGCAGAAAAAAGCCCCAGTTTGCACCAAGCAACATAGATTCTTCCAAAGTCCAAAGTCCTAACCCTAAAGCCTAATAGAAAAATAGGATGTACTTTCTGTAGTATTTCCGTTTTAGTTTTTGATACAAGTGACTATTATTTTTCCCCTGTACAGTTTGCAACATAAAAGTGGATATTAGCAGTTCCATTTGTAGCAATAAAAACATCCACTGAAATGTCCATCCAAGTCATTGTAACTGTTGTTATATGCACATAACACTTACCCTTAGCTATCTGACACTATCATCTTGACTTAAGTTGTCATACCTCTACTTGCTGCCAGAAGATCATATTGGTGAAGTAAAGACATATCACAGGGTTCTTTTTGCAAAGAGAACGTTTCATTAAAAGTATCTGTCATTCAGTTCCACTTAAATATTAATTTTTATATATTTCTTTTAATAATGTAGCACTGTTTGTGAACAGTCCAAGGGAAATTTTATGTTCCTTATATAATTGAATGCATGCAGCCAACCAGTAAAATATAACTGTCCTCACTTGGTGGACCACCTTGGTAGAGAGGCCTACAAAATCACAGTGTGCTCTTTGGTAAGCAGAGCTAAAGCCAAATGAGTGTGTCAGTTATTAGAAACATAAAGTCAGCAAGAGTCAATTGTCTGAAGTTTATTTGCAAAATTAAAAACTAATTAACAAGAGGAAGCTGAATTAGAACATAAAGAACATGTCTGTAATTCAAGAGGGAATAAAGGCATTGGAAGTAGTAGAACAGAGCAAAAATCTGCAAAGCTGAAAAATCAATTGCAATATGCAATGAACATCCAAGGGAAGGTGGTCCTGGGAAGAGGGCACCACAGCTAGGCTCAGGGGACATGATTCTACCATTAGCCTTAAAGGACCCTGGCTTTAGGAAGCATTGAGTGTCCAAACTCTGGGAAGCTGGTCAATTTAAGGTAATAGGAAATCACAGACCATATCAGTTGATTCTTGAAGTTCCCTCTTTGCTTATGGGTTTAAAATATAATGAAGATACAGTACTGAATTTATTGAACTATAATCCCTTCCCTAGCTCTGTTTTATGTGCCTCTTTCCCAAGAGATATATTAATCTTTTTTCCAAAGTGGTCCTGAGAGAAACAAGAACATCAACAGCAATACTGCAAAGCAAAGAGTTCACTGAGCTATCCAATCCAACCCTCTACACTCTACTACTTTTCTTTTAAGTGCTGCCAAGTTTGCAACTTTTATATTCAGGAAAAGCATGCTTCCCCTCAAACATTTTTTACTATATAACTTTTATAATCAGGAAGGAAAAAAAAAAAATCTGTCACCACTAATCTTTATTTCAGCATTGCTCAGTTGAGTCAGTAGAATTACAGCAGAATAAAACTGCAGCAATGTGATGAATTGAACTCCTAATCTCTGAACATTTCAGGTTATTTGTGGCCAGTGAAGTGGCAGCTGCTTACAAAAATTGCTGTAGCAATTGACATTTTGATCTTTGTTTCCCTACAATTTACAGCATGATTAAGAAGAAAAATCACAAAGAAATGTAGGCAGGTACAAATCTAATGGAAAATTAGTATCCTGTAGATTAGGTTATGTAAGTAAGCTTGTGCCTAGGCAATAAAGAAACAATTTTCACAATTCATGGCCAAAAATACCTCCAGACTGTTGTCTTACTGAGAAGTATTGAAAATGCTGAAAAAAAGCTTAAAAGAAAAGTCAACATCTGATCCACAGTTATGCAGGGTTTGCATTTTTGTAAAGTCCTAAGTATGTTACTTTTCTAAACATTGCTTTCCTTAGTGTGTCAGCACAAATATCTTGGGGAATCTGGGAATCTGTTTAAGTCACCACAGTTAAGGAACATAAATATGAAATCATCAATACCTTTGATCCATATAAATATGTGTTTTTAATTAAAAAAAAATAAGCCAGGAGAGTCATAGAAACAGAATCACAGAGTGGTTTGGGCTGGAAGGGATCATCAAAGATCATCTAGTCCTTTCCACTGCCATGTGAAGGGATATCCCACACTAGATCCAGTTGCTCCCATCTGACTAGACTTTGAAAACTTTCAATGATGGGGCATGTCCCACTTCTCTGGGCCACCTCTTTGAGGGTCCCATCATCCTCATCTTAAAACGTCTCTCTCTTACATCAAATCTAAACCTATTCTCCTTATATATAATTTCTATACTTCTCAAAGAACACAACACATTTTATTTACAAAGAACAAAGCTCATTGCTTAATGCAGAAAGTACTCCAGGTCAGTTACAGGTCTAAATGTGTATACTTGCTACTTACTGGTAGCTAGCAGTCATCAGAGCCATCCGATTCCCATTCTAGGATTGCTGGCACCTCACATGCACTGCAAACATGTAAAATTTGGTGGGGGAGGGGGGGGAGAGTAAATTAGCTGACTTGCAACCTGCTTATTGTGTAAGAATAAACATAAAAATCCCAGAAAAGCAGACTTACACTCAGCCAGGAGCCAGCTGCCTCCCAGCTAGCCCAAGCTAGTATGTGTCAAGACTTTTTTTATTATTATTATTATTTATTTCTTACTGTCAGTACTTTTACTTTTGGAAAAGCAGGGGAATGTCAGAGGCTGTAATTCCTAAGAACCCTTTTTGCCTTCTCTAGTCCTTCCTTACACCCTCACAGAAATCAGCTGTGGTCAATGAGCCAAAGCAGCTACCTTAGGGAGAATTTCACTTCGGTTTCAGGTGCAATTGTCTCTGCTATAAATGAGACCTTATTGTTTTCCTCTCCAAGGTCATACTCAGGAAAGCTAGTATTTCTGCTTCTAAAATATGTCCTCAATCTGGCAGTCAATATGTGGATTAAAGAAATGAAAATTGAAAGTTATACATCAAGTAAAAGAAGCATTCACACAATTATCTGATGCTCCTCCAAAGTTACTTTCTGCAATATATATTTTTATTTAGATTTTAAGGCAGAAACCTATATGGTCTCCAATACTAACAATGACTCCTGTACACTTTGGTAACAATTTCTATACAGTAAGTCTGTTTGGTTTTTGCTCTTGTTATGATCTCAACATATTTTTGGAGCAGTAAGTTTCACAATTTAAACATATTTTATGTGAAGAAGTCCACTAGGTTAGAAATTTGTACCTATTAAATATACGTAATATTTCCAGATCCACCAGGGAAAACGTGGTTAATAAAAATACCTACTTGGAAAACCCAAGGCATCTCATAGCACTTACTGCATTTCATACAAAATCTGTGATGTATTCTTTGGCACCACTCTGTTAAAAAAACCTTGGGCAGAAATATGAATGGAGCTTTTCCTACCAACAATGTGAATATACTTGTTTGTAACTGAAAAGAACTTTGTTTTGAACAAAATAAAGCAAATTATGACTATTTCCTGCCAAATCTGTTATGTGCTTCTGTTTTCATTCAGCTAAGATTACTGATCTATGACATTCTCATAACTCATAAAGGCCAATTCCCAAAGACTATAACTGTGTAATTCTCATCCTTTGATCACTAATAAACATTCCTCAGAAAAGGGATACTGTTGACTATAACTGTGTAATTCTCATCTTTTGATCACTAATAAACATTCCCCAGAAAAAAAGATACTGTTTTTCCAGAGTCACTGTAATGTGCATCTCTGATACTGTATCTTCTGTACTTGGTAAGTGGCAAAAGTCTTACCTTGCTTCTGCAGACTTTTACTTTAAAATAATAATAAACATACAAATAATTAATTGTGTTTTTTTTTTCTTTTTGGTGCAAGTTTCCATACCCTTACAGTTGTGATTCACTAATGCATCATCTTGGTTCACAAACATCTTTAAATTCCCCAGTATTTATAACTGTGCGTTTATTGCATACACACACACACATATAGCACAGTAGGACTCTACTTCCTGACCATTGTTTCCAGCTAAATAATAGTGGATCCTGCTTTGCAGTAGCTTATACCAGTTCACATGAATGATGTGAAAGCAGGTGAGCATGATCACTGTTCTGTGGCCACTTTCCTTTTTTCTTTATGTAAGAAACAATGTTGGAAATGTATATAACCAGGGATATAACCAGTTATCTTCACAGAGCACCTGAGAGAGTTTGTATGCCTCTAATAACATATGCACAGATTAATGACTCCCCCTGCCCAGACCTGTAAAGTCAATAGAAAGTGGCAGGCTCCTCTATTCAGATTATTTGCCAAGCGTTTATAATCACCCTTGCTGCCCTCCATATTGACTGTATTGGCAGAAATACCAAATATGGCACCTTTCTGAGAGAGGATCAACTCACTCCCCTGAGCTCAATAATTATATTACACACCTTAAAGCAAAGTATTTTTCAGGCACAACAGTCCAAACATATTCACAAGGTCAACCCTCCATCCCGATCACATGGACAAACCTGGGGAGTGCCCACTGTGCATTTCAATACCAGTGCAAAGAGCCCAAACCAAGGTAGAGACTGAGAACATTCTCATTAAGTATCAGTGGAGTTATTCATGTTTGGCATGGTCAGCGTGAACTTTTCTGGGATTTTTCTGCTTCTTTGGATCCCCCCAAAAGTACAAACCAGTTGAAATAAAAATGACCTAACTTTCTTATGAATGACACTATAAGCCAGCTGCAGTAAAAGTGACCCTACACCATCAAGTAGGTTTCTTATGAATTTCATTGTCCTTGTCAACCACTCAAGTGGTTTCTTGTCAATCTAATCCTAGTCTCAAAGGAGGCCTATAAATAGAGAGCAGTTACTGCATCCTTCTGATCCACTGCAGCAGCCAGGAACCCTGCTGGTTTCTTAAGAGAGAAACACATAACACAAAGCTATAAATATTTCTATTTTCTTCTTTTCTCAGGCACTTTTTTTCACCCCAGAGAGTGGAAATAAGACTGAGGGAGCTGATCATATGACCCTGGGAGAGACTGAAATGACTGCTTCAATATGAATAGCCTCTGGTGACATTAGGAGCAGTCATTAACTTTTGCTCTTGATCATCAGTGTCAGGAAATGTGTGGCTTGCAACATGTCTCATAGTTACCACTGCTGGTCTAATATATGGTTTATTACTACCAAAGTCTTTCATTTTGAAAGGCTTGTGGCTGTCTCAGCTACATCATGTTTGGTGGGGAAAATTTAACAAGAACTTGTAGTCTGTCCTCAAAAAAAAAAAAAAAGAGACATATTTAACAGAGCCTTCTCTGATTTCAGGTATATTTTCTGTTATCTGTAAAGCTGCTAGATAAGAAATTGTATGGGGCAATAAGCTGAGATATGGTTTCAGATAATTTTTTCAGTCCTTCTTTTTCTTTGCCTTCTAAATTCCATGTATTTCTTCCTTCAAAACCAAAGCTTTCTAATAGGCTAGTGTCCACACAATGACTACTAGCACACACATTGATAATTTCCACAATGTCAAAGACTAATGCAAGAAGAAGGTATCTGGCTTGAAAGTTCTTCTGCAGCTGCAATATCCACTTGCCTTTTAATTTACTTTGATCACCAAAAAAAGGGCAAAATTTCCTCACAGTATTTGGGGCTGAATTTGTGATGGCATTCAAAAATCTGAATTGGGGTTATGAACAATGAACCAAAAAAGAAACATCAAAGTCAAGATTTATTTTGTCATTGCTCTTTTTATTCCATCCCTTTCAGAGCTAGATCCAAATTTTGTTTTATATAATGCCATAGTTCTGGCATGACCCAGCCGAAGGCAGGCCAGTGTATCAAACTCTCCACTGACTTCACTGAGGCATGAGTAGATCCTGAAGTCATTTAAGAACACGGCAGGAAAGAACCGTGGAAAAGCACAATCTTACAACCTTCTACTTCAAGTTGAAGCCATCAAATACACTATAATTTTGAGCCAAAATAAGCAAACTTTCCAGGTCAGGGATTACATGCCACCCTAGGACCACTGACTGGTAGCTTGCATTTCAATAGATGTGCACTTTAACTCAGGTTTACTCTCTGGCTTCAATTCAATTAAAACTTTGAGCAGGTGATTTAGCTCTACTGCTCTTACCACTAACCTATGAACATTAAGCGACATTTGCCCTGGAGATTGCTCTTATGTTACATACTGGCTATCTTTCACCCAGATTTGAAGGGGTTTATTTAATGGAATGGAATGGGACAAAAGCATCCCACAGTTGTTGGTATTCACAGGCTTGTGAAAATAATGTCATGAAAGCATGTATAGTAAGTTAAGCAGTGTTTCTCTGGTGTCCAGGTGTCAGGGAGCAAGGGCAAGGCAGTGGGCCCTCATTTGTGGCTCAGCTACAGCCAGCAGGCTACAGCAAAAGGCCTGGGATGGGACCTGACTGGCAAACTATGGTGGCAGGAAGGACCTTCCAGAGAAAATTTTACCTGTAATGTCATATTCGTTTTTCATCAAGGATATCCATGCTCTGGGCAGGTTGGCAGTGACAGGTGACACTTCACACCAGTCATACAGTAAAAGATGACTTGGAAACGGAAGTACATGAATCTCAAGTGGTAACAATCTACCACAAGAAACACATTCATTCTCCATGTCAAAAAGGTTCATTGCATAAATGCAAAACAGAGCCAACTTCTGTTGGATGCTCACCACACTGTAGGTCTGGCCATTTGCAATTTCCACCAGACAGGCATCAATTCCCTACACTACATCCCTGAACACTGAAATAATGTTGCATGAGAGACACCCTGAACTGTACCTTTTTTTATTCCAAGGCTTTTATTCCAGATAGGACATTACAGACAGGGAAAAAGAAGTGAATGGTGTATTCTACTTATAAAAAGTATTTAAAATATTTGGAAGATCCATAGCCACATTTTTTCCTCCAACTACGTATCCCCATGAACTAGAATAGCATATATTCACCAAAGAGAATAATGCTCTATTTTTGGCCTGTGAGCTGGGTGGTCCAATTCGTTAGTTCATTGGCCTTTCTTCTCTGAACACTTTGTTTTTAATAATAGCTTTGGACACAATAGAATATGAGTATGACAAATTCATCCTACATGTCCTGACTTGTGTTACAAAACCTCTGTACAATATTTACTTTAAGACACTGGGGAAATTTGGAAACCAAGGGAAAACATCAGTCTATAACTATTTTTGCATAAATTAATTTTACAAATATAATGAACATTTAAATGAATATTTACCATGATTATATGATTTCTGACACCACCCTTGTTACAGGTGCTGCAAAATTTCTGTCAAAAGTTAGCAATTCAAAAGTTGTCATTTTTCTCAAGAAAATATGTGATTGTTACTTTTTATTTCCTCTTACATACATCTTTCTAAACTAGCTAGAAGTCAAAATAAAGGGGACTACAGTAGTATTTTCCATCTGTTAACATTTTTAAATATCAGCAACATTTTAAAATAACCTTAAATGCTGATTGGTGTATTTCTGGAGTTCAAAATGTTTTAAGACTCTGTGGACTCCATTGAGAATGGAGAAATTCAGTGGTGGAATTAATGTATGACTGACATTTGTTTCAAGCCATTGAGCTAAAATGAAAGTTAAAGTCTCCTCATTAAAGGAGACGGTTAAGACAGGCACATGCTATGAAATGAAAGTTCTTTTTCTTTGAATGTTCCAGAATGCAGCATATCTCCCTCACTGGACTCCAAGGTGTTCGAGCCGAACTCTACTTCCTATCACACTTCTCCCTGAAACTTCTCATCAGGGCCATTGGAGCAATATTACTTGCACAAAGAAGGAAAACTTTAGAAAGCACCTTGTTTCTCCAGTCAGAGAGCTGGCCCTTCCTGTTACTGCTCTGGTCTCTTACCATGAAGTACATTGTCAGGAAATTAGTATTTTCATAATGATCTATAAATGCCATACACTCTAAGAATGTAAAACACAGTTTGAACCTGTACAATTGATCCATCTCTAACCTAATGAAATCAAAAACTTTCACACTTGAGAGCTTAAAGTGAGATACACAAGTTAAAAGTAATTTGATTTTTAAGTAGAGAGAAACTGCAACTCTTAACTAACCTCTGTTTCAACTGCAG